>WNGS01160430.1:15160372-15195442 GCA_020271785.1 Procambarus virginalis
TAAACCAAACACCTTACAGTGTTACATTGTAATAAATGTATGATAAAACATGTTAATATACTTTTCCCACAAGATATCCTTTTAAATTAGGGGTGCATCTTCATCTTGTACACAATGTAATCTAATTAGCCATTAGATTACCTTATCTTAATTTAATTACCTCATCTTACTTTAATTTAGCCAAATAGGAACAAGCATTAACTTAATTAAGCTAAATAGGAACATGCAGGCGATGAGTCACAATAACGTGGCTAAAGTATGTGACCAGACCACACACACTAGAAGGTGAAGGGACGACGACGTTCGGTCCGTCCTGGACCATTTTCAAGTCAATCTTGAGAATGTCATCGACTTGAGAATGGTCCAGGACGGACCGAAACGTCGTCGTCCCTTCACCTTCTAGTGTGTGGTCTGCTCATCAATAAATAGGAACATCTTACAATGATTTAAAATTATAAAATTGGCTATAATAGTGGTTGATGCATGTCTTTCCTTTCCAGGAGAAATGACAATCAAGCTTACCACTATTGAGGAAACTACAGCCATTATCATCCATGGAAATGAACTAAATGTTTCCCAATATTCACTAGAAAACAAGTATGGGAAACCTATTGAAATTCTGAAATTCCTTGTGTATCCTCCACACCAACAGGCAAGTTACAGTTTGTGCAGTCGGTAGGAACTAGAGCGGGGTTTATACCGTTGGTAGGAACTAGAGCGGGGTTTATACCGTTGGTAGGAACTAGAGCGGGGTTTATACCGTTGGTAGGAACTAGAGCGGGGTTTATACAGTCAGTAGGAACTAGAGCGGGGTTTATACCGTTGGTAGGAACTAGAGCGGGGTTTATACAGTCAGTAGGAACTAGAGCGGGGTTTATACAGCTGGTAGGAACTAGAGCGGGGTTTATACAGTTGGTAGGAACTAGAGCGGGGTTTATACAGTCAGTAGGAACTAGAGCGGGGTTTATCAGTTGGTAGGAACTAGAGCGGGGTTTATACAGTTGGTAGGAACTAGAGCGGGGTTTATACAGCTGGTAGGAACTAGAGCGGGGTTTATACAGCTGGTAGGAACTAGAGCGGGGTTTATACAGCTGGTAGGAACTAGAGCGGGGTTTATACCGTTGGTAGGAACTAGAGCGGGGTTTATACAGTGGTAGGAACTAGAGCGGGGTTTATACAGTTGGTAGGAACTAGAGCGGGGTTTATACAGTTGGTAGGAACTAGAGTGGGGTTTATACAGTTGGTAGGAACTAGAGCGGGGTTTATACAGTTGGTAGGAACTAGAGCGGGGTTTATACAGTTGGTAGGAACTAGAGCGGGGTTTATACAGTTGGTAGGAACTAGAGCGGGTTTATACAGTCAGTAGGAACTAGAGCGGGGTTTATACAGTTGGTAGGAACTAGAGCGGGGTTTATACAGTTGGTAGGAACTAGAGCGGGGTTTATACAGCTGGTAGGAACTAGAGCGGGGTTTATACAGTCAGTAGGAACTAGAGCGGGGTTTTTACAGTCTGTAGGAACTAGAGCGGGGTTTATACAGTCTGTAGGAACTAGAGCGGGGTTTATACAGTCTGTAGGAACTAGAGCGGGGTTTTTACAGTCTGTAGGAACTAGAGCGGGGTTTATACAGTCAGTAGGAACTAGAGCGGGGTTTATACAGTTGGTAGGAATTAGAGCGGGGTTTATACAGTCAGTAGGAACTAGAGCGGGGTTTTACAGTCTGTAGGAACTAGAGCGGGGTTTATACAGTTGGTAGGAACTAGAGCGGGGTTTATACAGCTGGTAGGAACTAGAGCGGGGTTTATACAGTCTGTAGGAACTAGAGCGGGGTTTATACAGTTGGTAGGAACTAGAGCGGGGTTTATACAGTCAGTAGGAACTAGAGCGGGGTTTATACAGTCAGTAGGAACTAGAGCGGGGTTTTTACAGTCTGTAGGAACTAGAGCGGGGTTTATACAGTCAGTAGGAACTAGAGCGGGTTTTTACAGTCTGTAGGAACTAGAGCGGGGTTTATACAGTTGGTAGGAACTAGAGCGGGGTTTATACAGTTTGTAGGAACTAGAGCGGGGTTTATACAGTCTGTAGGAACTAGAGCGGGGTTTATACAGTCTGTAGGAACTAGAGCGGGGTTTATACAGTCTGTAGGAACTAGAGCGGGGTTTATACAGTCTGTAGGAACTAGAGCGGGGTTTATACAGTCTGTAGGAACTAGAGCGGGGTTTATACAGTCTGTAGGAACTAGAGCGGGGTTTATACAGTCTGTAGGAACTAGAGCGGGGTTTATACAGTCTGTAGGAACTAGAGCGGGGTTTATACAGTCAGTAGGAACTAGAGCGGGGTTTATACAGTCAGTAGGAACTAGAGCGGGGTTTATACAGTCAGTAGGAACTAGAGCGGGGTTTATACAGTCAGTAGGAACTAGAGCGGGGTTTATACAGTTGGTAGGAACTAGAGCGGGGTTTATACAGTCTGTAGGAACTAGAGCGGGGTTTATACAGTCTGTAGGAACTAGAGCGGGGTTTATACAGTCTGTAGGAACTAGAGCGGGGTTTATACAGTCTGTAGGAACTAGAGCGGGGTTTATACAGTTGGTAGGAACTAGAGCGGGGTTTATACAGTCTGTAGGAACTAGAGCGGGGTTTATACAGTCTGTAGGAACTAGAGCGGGGTTTATACAGTCAGTAGGAACTAGAGCGGGGTTTATACAGTCAGTAGGAACTAGAGCGGGGTTTTTACAGTCAGTAGGAACTAGAGCGGGGTTTTTACCGTCTGTAGGAACTAGAGCGGGGTTTTTACAGTCGGTAGGAACTAGAGCGGGGTTTTTACAGTCTGTAGGAACTAGAGCGGGGTTTTTACAGTCTGTAGGAACTAGAGCGGGGTTTATACAGTTGGTAGGAACTAGAGCGGGGTTTATACAGTCAGTAGGAACTAGAGCGGGGTTTATACAGTCAGTAGGAACTAGAGCGGGGTTTATACAGTCAGTAGGAACTAGAGCGGGGTTTATACAGTCGGTAGGAACTAGAGCGGGATTTATACAGTCGGTAGGAACTAGAGCGGGGTTTATACAGTCAGTAGGAACTAGAGCGGGGTTTATACAGTCAGTAGGAACTAGAGCGGGATTTATACAGTCGGTAGGAACTAGAGCGGGGTTTATACAGTCAGTAGGAACTAGAGCGGGGTTTATACAGTCAGTAGGAACTAGAGCGGGGTTTATACAGTCGGTAGGAACTAGTGGGGTTTATACAGTCAATAGGAATTAACTACCATTGTAGGGTTTATACAGTCAGTAAGAACTAGGTACCATTGTGAGGTTTATACAGCCAATAGGATTTAGCTAGTGGCATGTGATTTATTCAGTACAGTTGGAACGACTTTACTATAAGGTTGTTACTGAATTACTTTACTGTTGTCTGTTGTCAAAATAAAGCAGAGACCATGCACTTCTTTCTCCATTACACACTTTGGTTTTCCATGTAAACTTTACTTACTGTACCCCTAGTATCAGTTTAGTGTACACTTGAATGAGGACTAACGCTCACGTCAGGCAAGGATGTATGTTACGATGTGACCGAGGTTCATAACACCAGCAAATATAAAACAAATATACTGTATGTACTCATACAAAACAAATACAAAAAAAAAAAAGTTGTTCAAATATTTTTTAGATGTTCTAGCTCTCCAACACTGCTATGGCGACCTGATTTTCATCTGATAATGGTTGTCATAACTGCTAGTTGCTAACCAGTACTGGTATCAGTCATGATTAGCTTTCCTTTTGGAGTCCTCTAATTGATTACAGGGGTATTGAGAGTTGTTCTGTGGTGGCTCAGTGGTGGATTCTTCTGTACTCTTCAATGTCTCCCTGCCCCAACTATGTGACAAGACCATTTGAAAAGATTTTTTCTTTTTCTTACAGTTGTATTTGGGGTTGTCGGAAATCCTGCGCCGTGGAAGTAATTACACGCTCAAGATGAGCTTCGAAACAACACTGAAAGAGGCACTTGAAGGATTCTATCTATCATCATATGTGGACAGCGATGGAGAGAAAAGGTAATTGAAACTAGGGTGCTATGAAGATGTATAGGCAACTGCTTGTTTTATTGCGTAATAAAGATTGAACCTTTATAAAATGTAAATAAAACACTAACCAGTTGACAATGTTACACATTTCAAAATATTAGACTGGTAAAATACACCGAGAAATCACATTATCGTGACATATTAATGCCGAGAGCGTGCCTCGGAACACCCAACGCATAGGTTAGAACCCTGGTCACGGACGGGCTCACCATAGCCCGTGCTACTTGGAACTTTTTGTTCCCAGTAGCTGAATCTTAAACAACATAAACACCAACCTCGTCACGGCTCCTGTGGATTTGTTTCTTAGACTGGTAAAATATAATGCTCGGCTGTTTTTTTTTTTTTTTTTTTTTTTTTTTTTAATTCTGCCCTAACATTGGGGGGGGGGGTACTAGTGTTCATATTAGTTTACTGGCTATTTTCCTTAATCATTATTTCAGTACTATAATATGACAGTGTAGCACTACAGCAGGGTAGCTTGAGTAAGTCTGTCACCATATGTGCTAGACAGTTTTTTTTTTTTTTATTACTTCATGTGGAATCATTTATAGTTTGTTCAATTATTTTCCTGTGTCAGCCCTAAGCCTGTGGTTGGCCCTATTATGAGTTATTGATGTCAGTATTACCCAGTTGATCAAAGAGTTTTCATGTTAGATTCAGTATGGTTATATTCCGTGTTTTTAAGTGTATATTATAGTGTGAAGATAAGCCATAGTTGATATTTTTCTAGTGTTTATTAGAGAGTTGGGATGTTGGGGGGCAATATTTCCCTGTACAGTATGTGATTTTTTTAAAAGATAAATTCCCCTGTTCTGTTCAACAGTGCTTCTTTCCCCGCCAAACACGTGACGAAACTACGACGTTGCTACAACGTGCAAACAAAGTTTAACACCTAAGAATTGTAACAACCAGTATAGCAAGTTATAACAACATTCTAATATGTCATAAAAGCATTATAATAAGTTGTAACAACTTTATTCCAAGTTGTAACAAGGGAATCATAGGTACCGTTACGTTGTGTGTTTGCAGGGGTCTCAACCTGCTAATTTTGACAATTTTGACAATTCTCAATCGACTTGAGAAAGGTCCAGGACGGACCGAAACGTCGTCGTCCCTTCACCTTCTAGTGTGTGGTCTGGTCAACATACTTTAGCCACGTTATTGTGACTCATTGCCTGCATAATTTTGACAGATTAAATAATGGTATGAAATCTGTAATCATCTTAGTAAATCAGTAAATCAGTAAAACATCTAAACTATTGGGACCGACTAAAGAGCCTAAATCTGTATTCCCTTGAGCGCAGGCGGGAGAGATACATAATAATTTACACGTGGAAAATATTAGAGGGGCTGGTCCCAAACCTGCACACAGAAATAACATCACATGAGACCACAAGACATGGCAGGATGTGCAGAATACCCCCGTTGAAAAGCAGAGGTGCAACAGGTACTCTGAGAGAGAACTCTATCAACATCAGGGGCCCGAGACTGTTCAACACGCTCCCGCTACACATAAGGGGCATAACTGGCAAACCCCTCAGTGTTCAAGAGAGAACTGGATAAGCACCTCCAAAGGATACCTGATCAACCAGGCTGTGACTCATACGTCAGGCTGCGAGCAGCCGCGTCCAACAACCTGGTTGATCAGTCCAGCAAACAGGAGGCCTGGTCGATCAGTCCAGCAACCAGGAGGCCTGGTCGATCAGTCCAGCAACCAGGAGGCCTGGTCGATGACATAACACGGGGACACTAAGCCCCGGAAGCACCTCAAGGTATCCTCAAGGTATCTTGTATACATGGTACCTTGGTGTTAGACACATCACCTCTACTGCCAAACATGATAGAGATGGCCATTAAATATTTATGAATGAGCTTCTGTTGTGACATATTTAGCATGATGATTTATTGCAATGGAGGACACTGCTGCATTTGTATCTGTGACAACTTTATCTCGTCTGTAACAAGACCACACAAATTAAACATTATATGAAGCCTGAAGCCAATATGGCTTCATGCCCCATAAAAGCACCAATCTTCCTCACACACAGAGATCACACTAACGTGATGCATCAAATGAACAGGTCCACAAGGGCCGTGACAAGGATTCGAACCTGCGTCTGGGAGCATCTCAGACACTGATAAGGCAGTGTCTGGGATGCTCCCGGACGCAGGTTTGAATCCTCGTCACGGCCCTTGTGGATTTGTTTACCAATCATCCTCTTATAAATATGCTTAACCTAATTGGAGCTCTTGGACAAAAATGAGTGCCCCATAGGTCTGTTTGTTGACCTACGTAAGGCTTTTGACACTGTTAACCACAATAACCTTCTCAAACTCTTAACACTATGGAGTCAGAGGTCACTCCCTTCAGTACTTGCAGTCTTACCTCGGCGACAAGCAGCAGTGTGTTTCAGTTGAAACCAATTCTATTTGCTGATAATACAACTTTAATTTTCTCACATGCTAAACCATTTACAGTATTTTAAATGACTTGGTAAATACTGAACTCAAGTCCATTTGTAGCTGACTGCTAACAAACATACCCTTAACATCGACAAGATGTTTTACATTTTGTTTAGTAACAAGTCAAACCATGAAATTAATGTTGACCAGACCACACACTAGAAGTTGAAGGGACGACGACGTTTCGGTCCGTCCTGGACCATTCTCAAGTCGCTTGTCCCTTCGTCGTCGTCGTCGTCGTCCCTTCAACTTCTAGTGTGTGGTCTGGTCAACATACTTCAGCCACGTTATTGTGACTCTTCGCCTGCATGAAATTAATCTAAGAAATAACAATACCCAAATCAATTTTTAAATTTTTGTCACAGGTGATTCACCTCAGTAGTAGGTTGATCTTTGATTCCCCATTTCTTTCAAGATAGGCAAGATAGTAAAAAAAAAATGATTATCTCCAATGACTCGAGGGAAGTGCTAGGCATGTTTTAGTGGCTTAGATGGTGTGGATGCTGGCAGCGAGATGGTGTAGGCTTGCTGTAGTGTCGCTTAGCATCTATCTCTCCAGTTCCACTGTATCTTTATCCTAATTCTTAAAACTTTTTGGCTTTCTTCTTGATGGGTGGGAATCGGGTCAGTAGTGGTGATGGCGGTGAAGAAATTTGGCTACTAATGCACTCCATCTCCAATGAAATACAGTACTATATATTTTCTCTCTCTCTGCTTTCTTCAGCTATTGAATTACTGTATAAAGCATGAGTAGTCTGTGATAATATTATTTATATACGTATCACACCCATGTGCTAACCTGGTGTTTTCATCCAAAAATAAGAAAACTTATTTTTCCTTGTCATTCCTTTTAATTATTGACCTAAATATGTGAATTTATCCATCATTGATTCTCTTTACTTTTGGCCGGGAAATTCTAAAAAGTCAAAGTTTGGTTTAGTAAGGAATTTTGAGCTTAAACTGAATAGTAATATATATTTTCTAGGTATATTGCCACCACTCATTTTGAGCCTACGTCTGCGCGTTCTGCATTTCCGTGCTTTGATGAGCCTCACCTGAAGGCCAAATTCCACCTGAGTATTTACCGAGATCCTCAGCACTTCACACTCTTCAACATGCCTAAACAGTCAACCAAACCTGTTGAAGATTCACACTTGGTAAGCAACTAGTATTTTTATTTTGCACAATTAGGTTCTTGTCTTCCAGTCAATGAGCTTTCTTCTTCTTAATAATTGAATAATGCTAATTGTGGTTAATTGTTATAATAAAGATAAAATAGTTTGGCTTGTCCAGTTTAGTAACAGAGGTAATCATTTTATTTCAAACATAAATTCTGTGCAGTGCTTTGCATTATAAAAGATAGTCATTCCGAGTTTCTTTAAAAGTGTATTTTTTTCATATTCTAGCTGCTTGATGAGTTTCAAGAAAGTGTGGAAATGAGCACTTATTTGGTTGCATTTGTTGTGTGTGATTATGCGAGGGTATCTGTTTTGACGGAGCACAATGTCAATGTGTCGGTGTACGCCCCACCAAACATGATCAGCCAAGCCAACTATGCGCTGCGAATAGCATCTCACATCCTCGACTTTTATGACATGTTCTTTGGCGTGTCATACCCATTGCCAAAACAAGGTACAGCAAGCACAAGACATCACAATAGCGTGAAATATCAAATGAACAAATCCACATGGGTCGAGATGAGTGTGCAATTCTTTTAACCATGTAGTGGCCCAATCAACTAAGATGCGTCTGGGATCATCCTGGACGTAAGTTCGAACCCTCGTCATGGCCCTTGTGGATTTGTTCAAGGTACACTAAGTTCTGTACTTCATATTGTTATCAATTATTTAATACAGTGATTTTGTTTTGTGTGTACAGTATTATTTTACGAATAAAAATGCTCTTTCTATTTGAAATACCATTTTTAGTTTTGTGAACAATATAATATAATGTGATTAAAAAACACATGTATTTTTTTTTTAAATATTGATACCTTGCTAACAAATATTTACTAGTGTTTGTATCTTAGGTTTTTTTGCCAACAATATTTGTAGAGCTTAACCCGTAGTACTGTTGGCTTCATTCTCGACTTAAAGTCAGGGATCATGGTTTCAATTACCCAATGGGAAAAAAATGATCGGGCACGTTTCCTTTCTTCTAATATGACTTTTCTGGGGGAGCTCCGGGGAGCCTCTGGGACTCGCCCAGAAAATGGCATTTCATTACATTTAACGCTGGATTTTTTCATCAAACAGTAAATAGGTACACGGGAGTTAGGCAACTGTTATGGAGTTGCATCCTGGGAAAGATCAGTAGTTCGACCTTCAGAGGGCCTCGATACAAGCCTCAAGTATATGTTACTATTTACAAAGGCTTCCTGTCCTCGACAACAGGAATTAATAAATTATTTATTTTATTGTTGGCCAGTGTCTTGCAGCCATAGTGAATACAGGAGGCCAGTGTAGCTAGAGGTCATGGTGGGTACTGGTCAATGGATTGTAAAAGCTCCCTCGTATTTCCTGTTAAAATATTCAAGTGTAATCAGATTTGCAGCTTTACAGTTTCAGTGGTGGACTGGTCTGTCGAAGTAAAAGAGTGTGTCTGGTCTCTTCTGCATAATATGTTTGCAAGCTTATAGTTGTTGCCTCTTGTGTATCTCTTCAATCCTTAAAACTAAATGGCGTTTTGTTGTCTAAGTACACGATGGTACATATTATTTATTAAGTTTGGTCGACTTGTTTGACTATTGTGCTACATCTGGCAAAATGCTCTCAGTGGTTGTGTTTATCATATCAAGACCCATTTTTAACAGTAGGAAGACCTTTATTAGCATGGTAATGGTAGGAATACAATGTTATCAGTATGGTTATGGATGGGGTAAGTAAAATTTGATTTGTTAAAGCATTTTTATTTTAGATTTTGTTAACTTGCAGAAATAGCAGTACTCATTAATTATCCATGCTGTATATACATATTATATATTTGTTTTCAGATTTGATTGCCATCCCAGACTTCGGAGCAGGAGCGATGGAAAACTGGGGCCTAATCACGTACAGAGAAACGGCTCTCATGTTTGACAAAAATCACACGTCATCACGGGCACAGCAAGGGGTGGCAGTGGTGATAGCTCACGAACTTGCTCATCAGTGGTTCGGCAATCTTGTCACAATGTCATGGTTAGTCAGCTCTCTCCCCCACACCAAGCAGTCACTCAATAATACCTTTACTTACCATTATGTGCAATTGTGGGAAAAGCAAGCTCATGACACCACTGGCAGCATAGTAGCAGTTGGGTTCATGATGTCACTCGGACCATATTGGGATGTGGACTTATGACACCACTGACAGCATAGTGACAGGTGGGTTTATGTCACCACTAGCTGCATGGTCCTGAACCGTGTAGGCCTACAGCTTTTTCAGCCATGCTAGCAAGTCGTCTCCTCTCTTCTGTCTGTGCTACCATGGTGGTTGTGCCAAGCTCTGTTGTCCCAGCAGTGTTGTCTCGGCTGATTTCTACTGTACCAGGTGTTTTAATGGGAGGGGCTCCTAATGGCGGCTCCTCCTTGCTTGCTACCTGGCAAAGCACCATCTAATTCAATACACACCAGATTCATGAAAATCATTTAAACTTATCGGGGACCAGAGGCCAAAACTTGGTCTCCCTATAAAGAGGGTGCAAGAAATGGGGTACCATAGATTACCCTAACCAAGAAAAGGCTACCAGAAAGGTGGGCAAGCAGCAAGGCAATTAAATCATAGAAAATGGGACAGCAAACCCCCAATACACATGACCCACCTGTTCATTAAGCAGTTCTCTTGTTAGTTCCACCTGCACACCACCAGGGGATTGTACACCTTCCTCCCTGCTTCACAAACTTTGAACCTCAGTCTTATTGCCTGAAGCTTACTTCACTGATACACTTCCTGCCCTACTGCCCTTTGGGGTACCATTTTTTTCAGGTTAGTGCTGGCCATCATGGACTTTGTTTTTGTCTTGCAGAGGTCATTTGCGTGTGTATTTGTTCTGTATTTTAGTGTTTTATAACATGCGTATATTTATGCCTCACTTGTTGCATGGACTCTGTTCATTTTAATTTGTCTATGGCTAGAGTTCTCATGTCTAGGTGTTTGCTGGTGTTGCCTCTGCCAGGCCAGAATTTCTTTCTCTGGGGAGATTCGTGTGGCTGTCTCCGAGAGCAGCTTCCAGTTGTGAGGTGCCTTGCCCTTAACAGTGCATAGGTGTTTGACTTTATAGATTGCGGCAATTTGATTTTCGACGTAAGATCGCACATGTTGTTTGTATGCTTGTTGTACTGTGTGACACTGGCACCTTCTGCAGCTGCATTTGCCCATAGGTTGTCTTTGGCATCTGTAAACCTTGGCAAGCAGTACCTATGCCTGGTGTACCTACTTTGTCTACCCTTCTAGACCATTTGCAGTTTTCAGAGTTTATTATGTACCAGACCTTTAATTCTATCCTCACTGGGTGTGAGTTTGAAGGAGATGCCTCAATTTTCATGTATTCTGATAACTCTTCCTGCCTCCATCATGCCACCTGTTGGGTAGGGGATATGTTCCACCTGGTGACCTGTGATGTTTATGGTCATTGGGTCTCTGATTTAGCCAAGCTTCCTTCTAGGGACTTGGCTTAACAGGTGGCTGCTGCTTTATAGGCCAGGTTTGTCCTTATACATTGATTGTGGCTTTATGTTGATGTGGTTGCCCCAGGGTTAGCCATTTTATTGTTTCATGATCCGATCTTGGAGCAGTTATTTTGTTCTTCTTGTTTCAAGTTTGCTCCTTCATCTCCTCCTCTGGGTTCAGCTGGTGCCTCCCTCTTGGTAACTTGGTAACCAATCCTAGTTGCTGACCACACCCAATAGAATTTAACCCAAGTGAACAATCCATGCATACATTAACTGGAATCCGGAATCCCGAGTTTGAATACTGGGCAAACAGAAGTGGTTGGGCATGTTTTCTTTCACCTAATGTCTCTGCTCACCTAGTACTAAATGGGTACCTAGGAGGTAGTTAACTGTTGTCGAGTTGCATTCTGGGTTCTATAGTTCGACTATATAGTTCGACTTTGCAGGGGGACCTTGATACCAGCCTAAAGTATATACCGGTACATACACAGGCTGCCTGTCCCCCAACGAAATGAAGAATGCAGTACTATGTATCGGCAACACAGAACCTGAGATCAGAGTTGATACTTTTCATATTATGCAGCACAATACAGTATACTGTGACAACCTTCACTTATTATTGCTTTTGTGTGATCAGAACTATATTAAAAATCAGATAGGGCAAACATCTTATAATTCTTAAGGTTTTTTTTTTACAAAATTGGAGTAAGAATTAGATTTAAGTTTTTAGTTTTCCTAAATCATTTCCATCATTAACATGAGGAAAGTTATGTATGATTGGCAAGTAAAAGGAAGGATGGTAATACACTAAATTCTTTATTTCAATAGGTGGAGTGACTTGTGGCTGAATGAAGGTTTTGCCAGCTTCATGGAGAATATTACTGTCCAAGCCAAGTGGTTGGACTTAGGGTTGGAATGTATCTTATTTGCAGGCAAATTCAATGCGTTGGTAAATGCAACAACTCGTTAAGTTTTAAGTTCTATGTTGTGAAAGCAGGAGCCGTGGCTGAGCGGACAGAACACGGAACGCTGATCCTGTGGTCCCGGGGTTCGATCCGGGCGCCGCGAGAAACAATGGGGCAGAGTTTCTTTTACCCTATGCCCCTTGTTACCTAGCAGTAAAATAGGTACCTGGGAGTTAGTCAGCTGTCACGGCTGACTTCCTGGGGTGGAGGCCTGGTCGAGGAACGGGCCGCGGGAGACACTAAAGCCCCGAAATCATCTCAAGATAACCTCAAGATTGTGGCTTACACAAATGAAAATGGTAGTACTGTAGGGAAGCTGGGCTTCAAAGTCACTTGTAATAAATGTATGATAAAACATGTTAATATACTTTTCCCACAAGATATCCTTTTAAATTAGGGGTGCATCTTCATCTTGTACACAATGTAATCTAATTAGCCATTAGATTACCTTATCTTAATTTAATTACCTCATCTTACTTTAATTTAGCCAAATAGGAACAAGCATTAACTTAATTAAGCTAAATAGGAACATGCAGGCGATGAGTCACAATAACGTGGCTAAAGTATGTTGACCAGACCACACACATAGAAGGTGAAGGGACGACGACGTTTTCGGTCCGTCCTGGACCATTTTCAAGTCAATCTTGAGAATGTCATCGACTTGAGAATGTCCAGGACGGACCGAAACGTCGTCATCCCTTCACCTTCTAGTGATGTGTGGTCTGGTCATCAATAAATAGGAACATCTTACAATGATTTAAAATTTTCCTTGACTTCCTCCAATGCAACTCCGGTGATCTGAAAAAATAAAAAAAAACTAGGCAAATGTTATGTAGATACTGTAGTATTGATTATAAATTGGCTATAATAGTGGTTGATGCATGTCTTTCCTTTCCAGGAGAAATGACAATCAAAGCTTACCACTATTGAGGAAACTACAGCCATTATCATCCATGGAAATGAACTAAATGTTTCCCAATATTCACTAGAAAACAAGTATGGGAAACTATTGAAATTCTGAAATTCCTTGTGTATCCTCCACACCAACAGCAAGTTACAGTTTGTGCAGTCGGTAGGAACTAGAGCGGGGGTTATACAGTCTGTAGGAACTAGAGCGGGGTTTATACAGTTGGTAGGAACTAGGGCGGGGTTTATACAGCTGGTAGGAACTAGAGCGGGGGTTATACAGCTGGTAGGAACTAGAGCGGGGGTTATACAGCTGGTAGGAACTAGAGCGGGGTGTATACAGCTGGTAGGAACTAGAGCGGGCTTTATACAGCTGGTAGGAACTAGAGCGGGGGTTTATACAGTTGGTAGGAACAAGAGTGGGGTTTATACAGCTGGTAGGAACAAGAGTGGGGTTTATACAGCTGGTAGGAACTAGAGCGGGGGTTATACAGCTGGTAGGAACTAGAGCGGGGTTTATACAGCTGGTAGGAACAAGAGTGGGGTTTATACAGCTGGTAGGAACTAGAGCGGGGGTTATACAGTTGGTAGGAACTAGGGCGGGGTTTATACAGCTGGTAGGAACAAGAGTGGGGTTTATACAGCTGGTAGGAACTAGAGCGGGGGTTATACAGCTGGTAGGAACTAGAGCGGGGTTTATACAGCTGGTAGGAACTAGAGCGGGGTTTATACAGTTGGTAGGAACTAGAGAGGGGTTTATACAGTTGGTAGGAACTAGAGAGGGGTTTATACAGTTGGTAGGAACTAGGGCGGGGTTTATACAGCTGGTAGGAACTAGAGTGGGGTTTATACAGTTGGTAGGAACTAGAGAGGGGTTTATACAGTTGGTAGGAACTAGAGAGGGGTTTATACAGTTGGTAGGAACTAGAGAGGGGTTTATACAGTTGGTAGGAACTAGGGCGGGGTTTATACAGCTGGTAGGAACTAGACGGGGTTTATACAGTTGGTAGGAACTAGAGAGGGGTTTATACAGTTGGTAGGAACTAGGGCGGGGTTTATACAGTTGGTAGGAACTAGAGCAGGGTTTATACAGTCGGTAGGAACTAGAGCGGGGTATATACAGTCGGTAGGAACTAGAGCGGGGTTTATACAGTCGGTAGGAACTAGAGCGGGGTTTATACAGTCGGTAGGAACTAGAACGGGATTTATACAGTCGGTAGGAACTAGTGGGGTTTATACAGTCAATAGGAATTAACTACCATTGTAGGGTTTATACAGTCAGTAAGAACTAGATACCATTGTGAGGTTTATACAGCCAATAGGATTTAGCTAGTGGCATGTGATTTATTCAGTACAGTTGGAACGACTTTACTATAAGGTTGTTACTGAATTACTTTACTGTTGTCTGTTGTCAAAATAAAGCCCGAGACCATGCACTTCTTTCTCCATTACACACTTTGGTTTTCCATGTAAACTTTACTTACTGCACCCATTAGTTATCAGTTTAGTGTACACTTGAATGAGGACTAACGCTCACGTCAGGCAAGGATGTATGTTACGATGTGACCGAGGTTCATAACACCAGCAAATATAAAACAAATATACTGTATTGTACTCATACAAACAAATACAAAAAAAAAAAAAAAAAGTTGTCAAATGATTTTTTAGATGTTCTGGCTCTCCAACACTGCTATGGCGACCTGATTTTCATCTGATAATGTTGTCATACTGCTAGTTGCTAACCAGTACTGGTATCAGTCATGATTAGCTTTCCTTTTGGAGTCCTCTAATTGATTACAGGGGTATTGAGAGTTGTTCTGTGGTGGCTCAGTGGTGGATTCTTCTGTACTCTTCAATGTCTCCCTGCCCCAACATTGTGACAAGACCATTTGAAAAGATTTTTTCTTTTTTCTACAGTTGTATTTGGGGTTGTCGGAAATCCTGCGCCGTGGAAGTAATTACACGCTCAAGATGAGCTTCGAAACAACCCTGAAAGAGGCACTTGAAGGATTCTATCTTCATCCATATGTGGACAGCGATGGAGAGAAAAGGTAATTGAAACTGGGATGCTATGAAGATGTATAGGCAACTGCTTGTTTTATTGTGTAATAAAGATGGAACCTTTTATAAAATGTAATAAAACACTAACCAGTTGACAATGTTACACATTTCAAAATATTAGACTGGTAAAATACACCGAGAAATCACATTATCGTGAACATATTACTGCCGAGAGCGTGCCCGTGACCACCCAACGCATAGGTTTAGAACCCTGGTCCACGGACGGGCTCACCATAGCCCGGACTACTTGGAACTTTTTTGTTCCTAGTAGCTGAATCCTAAACAACATAAACACCAACCTCGTCACGGCTCCTGTGGAATTGTTTCTTAGACTGGTAAAATATAATGCTCGGCTGTTTTTTTTTTTTTTTTTTTTTTTTCTTTTTAATTTCCTGCCCATAACCATTGGGGGGGGGGTACTAGTGTTCATATTAGTTTACTGGCTATTTTCCTTAATCATTATTCAGTACTAATATATGACCAGTGTAGCACTACATGCGGGTAGCTTGAGTAAGTCTGTCACCATATGTGCTAGACAGTTTTTTTTTTTTTTATTACTTCATGTGGAATCATTTATAGTTTGTTCAATTATTTCCTGTGTCAAGCCCTAAGCCCTGTGGTTGGCCCTATTATGAGTTATTGATGTCAGTATTACCCAGTTGATCAAAGAGTTTTCCATGTTAGATTTCAGTATGGTTATATTCCGTGTTTTTTAAGTGTATATTATAGTGTGAAGATAAGCCATAGTTGATATTTTTCTAGTGTTTATTAGAGAGTTGGGATGTTGGGGGGCAATATTTCCCTGTACAGTATGTGATTTTTTTAAAGATAAATTCCCCTGTTCTGTTCAACGTCAGTGCCTTCTTCCCCCTGCCAAACACGTGACGGAAACTACGACGTTGCTGATACAACGTGCAAACAAAGTTAACACCTAAGAATTGGTACACCAGTATAGCAAGTTATAAACAAACAATGTTCTTATACGTCATAAACATGTTAATCCAAGATGTAATAACTATATTACAAGTTGTAACCAGGGAATCATAGGTACCGTTACGTTGTGTGTTTGCAGGGGGTCTCAACCTGCTAATTTTGACAATTTTGACAATTCTCAATCGACTGTTGAGAGAAAGGTCCAGGACGGACCGAAACGTCGTCGTCCCTTCACCTTCTAGTGTGTGGTCCTGAGCTTCAACATACTGTAGCCACGTTAGTGTGACGCATTGCCTGCATAATTTTGACAGATTAAATAATGGTATGAAATCTGTAATCATCTTAGTAAATCAGTAAATCAGTAAAACATCTAAACTATTTGGGACCGACTAATAAAAGAGCCTAAATCGTTATTCCCTTGAGCGCAGGCTGGAGTGATACATAATAATTTACACGTGGGAGAAATATGTAGAGGGGCTGGTCCCCAACCTGCACACAGAAATAACATCACATGAGACCAAAGGACATGGCAGGATGTGCAGAATACTTCCGTTGAAAAGCAGAGGTGCAACAGGTCCTATGAGAGAGAAACTCATTCAACATCAGAGGCCCGCCCGAGACTGTTCAACACGCTCCCGCTACACATAAGGGGGCATAACGGGAGTGGGGGCTTGCAAACCCCTCAGTGTTTCAAGAGAGAACTGGATAAGCACCTCTCAAGGAATACCTACTCAACCAGGCTGTGACTCATACGTCAGGCTGCGAGCAGCCGCGTCCAACAACACCTGGTTGATCAGGTCCAGCAACCAGGAGGCCTGGTCGAATCAGTCCAGCAACCAGGAGGCCTGGTCCGATCAGTCCAGACAACCAGGAGGGCCTGGTCGATGACATAACACGGGGACACTAAGCCCCGGAAAGCACCTCAAGGTATCCTCAAGGTATCTTGTATACATGGGACCTTTGGTGTTAGACACATCACCTCTACTGCCCAACATGATAGAGATGGCCATTAAATATTTATGAATGAGCTTCTGTTGTGACATATTTAGCATGATGATTTATTGCAATGGAGGACACTGCTGCATTTTTTTGTATCTGACAACGTTTATCTCGTCTGTAACAAGACCACACAAATTAAACATTATATGAAGCCTGAAGCCAATATGGCTTCATGCCCCATAAAAGCACCAATCTTCCTCACACACAGAGATCACACTAAAGTGATGCATCAAATGAACAGGTCCAACAGGGCCGTGACAAGGATTCGGACCTGCATCTGGGAGCATCTCAGACACTGATAAGGCAGTGTCTGGGATGAACGGCAGGTTCGAATCCTTGTCAACGCCCTTGTGGATTTGTTTACCAAATCATCCTCTTATAAATATGCTAATCCTAAGTGAGAGCTCTTGGACAAAAATGAGTGCCCCATAGGTCTGTTTGTTGACCTACGTAAGGCCTTTGACACTGTAAACCACACAATAACCTTCTCAAACTCTTAACACTATGGAGTCAGAGGTCACTCCCTTCAGTACTTGCAGTCTTACCTCGGCGACAAGCAGCAGTGTGTTTCATTTGAAACCAATTCTATTTGCTGATAATACAACTTTTGTTTTCTCACAGTGCGAACCATTTACAGTATTTTAAATGACTTGGTAAATACTGAACTCAAGTCCATTTGTAGCTGACTGCTAACAAACATACCCTTAACATCGACAAGATGTTTTACATTTTGTTTGTAGTAACAAGTCCAAACCATGAAATTAATGTGGACCAGACCACACACTAGAAGTTGAAGGGACGACGACGTTTCGGTCCGTCCTGACCATTCTCAAGTCGCTTGTCCCTTCGTCGTCGTCGTCGTCGTCCCTTCAACTTCTAGTGTGTGTTTCTGGTCAAACATACTTCAGCAACGTTATTGTGACTCTTCGCCTGCATGAAATTAATCTAGAAATAACAATACCCAAATCAATTTTTAAATTTTTGTCACAGGTGATTCACCTCAGTAGTAGGTTGATCTTTGATTCCCCATTTCTTTCAAGATAGGCAAGATAAGATGAAAAAAAAAAAATGATTATCTCCAATGACTCGAGGGAAGTGCTAGGCATGTTTTAGTGGCTTAGATGGTGTGGATGCTGGCAGCGAGATGGTGTAGGCTTGCTGTAGTGTCGCTTAGCATCTATCTCTCCAGTTACACTGTATCTTTATCCTAAGTCTTTAAAACTTTTGGCTTTCTTCTTGATGGGTGGGAATCGGGTCAGTAGTGGTGATGGCGGTGAAGAAATTTGGCTACTAATGCACTCCCATCTCCACTGAAATACAGTACTTATCTGTTCTCTCTCTCTGCTTCTTTCAGCCCTATTGAATTACTTGTATAAAGCATAGAGTAGTCTGTGATATATATTTATATACGTATCACACCCATGTGCTAACCTGGTGTTTTCATCCAAAAATAAGAAAACTTATTTTTCCTTGTCATTCCTTTTAATTATTGACCTAAATATGTGAATTTATCCATCATTGATTCTCTTTACTTTTGGCCGGAGGAAATTCTAAAAAGTCAAAGTTTGGTTTAGTAAGGAAATTTTGAGCTTAAACTGAATAGTAATATATATTTTCTAGGTATATTGCCACCACTCATTTTGAGCCTACGTCTGCGCGTTCTGCATTTCCGTGCTTTGATGAGCCTCACCTGAAGGCCAAATTCCACCTGAGTATTTTACCGAGGATCCTCAGCACTTCACAACTCTTCAACAGCCTAAACAGTCAACCAAACCTGTTGAAGATTCACACTTGGTAAGCAACTAGTATTTTTATTTTGCACAATTAGGTTCTTGTCTTCCAGTCAATGAGCTTTCTTCTTCTTAATAATGAATAATGCTAATTAGGTGGTTAAGTTGTTATAATATAGGAAAATAGTTTGGCTTGTCCAGTTTAGTAACAGAGGTAATCATTTTATTTCAAACATAAATTCTGTGCAGTACTTTGCTATTATAAAAGATAGTCATTCCGAGTTTCTTTAAAAGTGTTATTTTTTTCATAATTACTAGCTGCTTGATGAGTTTCAAGAAAGTGTGGAAATGAGCAATTATTTGGTTGCATTTGTTGTGTGTGATTATGCGAGGGTATCTGTTTTTGACGGAGCACAATGTCAATGTGCTCGGTGAAGATCAGCGTCACCCCACCAAACATGATCAGCCAAGCCAACTATGCGCTGCGAATAGCATCTCACATCCTCGACTTTTATGACATGTTCTTTGGCGTGTCATACCCATTGCCAAAACAAGGTACAGCAGCACAAGACATCCACAATAGCGTGAAATATCCAAGATGAACAAATCCACTATGGGTCGAGATGAGTGTTGCAATTCTTTTACCATGTAGTGGGCCCCAATCACTAAGATGCGTTCGTGGATCATCCTGGACGTCAGTTCGAACCCTCGTCATGGGCCCTTGTGGGATTTGTTCAAAGGTACGACTAAGTTCTGTACTTCATATTGTTATCAATTATTTAATACAGTGATTTTGTTTGTGTATACAGTATATTTTACGAATAAAAATGCTCTTTCTATTTGAAATACCATTTTTAGTTTGTGAAACATATAATATACATGTGATTAAAAAACACATGTATTTTTTTTTTAATATTGATACCTTGCTAACTGAAGAGGGAGGGGTATATTTACTAGTGTTTGTATCTTAGGTTTTTTTGCCGGCACCAACTATTGTAGAAGCTGTAACCCGTAGTAACTGTTGGCTTCATTCTCGACTTAAAGTCAGGGATCATGGTTTCAATTACCCAATGGGAAAAAAATGATCGGGCACGTTTCCTTTTCTTCTAATTGACTTTTCTGGGGAGAGCTCCGGGGAGCCTCTGGGACTCGCCCGAAATGCATTTCATTACATTTAACGCTGGATTTTTTCATCAAACAGTAAATAGGTACACGGGAGTTAGGCAACTGTTGGTTGCATCCTGGAAAGATCAGTAGGTCGGACCTTCAGACGGGCCCTCGATACAAGCCTCAGTATATGTTACTCATTTACAAAGGCCTTCCTGTTCCTCGACAACAGGATATTAATAAATTATTTATTTTATTGTTGGCCAGTGTCTTGCAGCCATAGTGAATACAGGAGGCCAGTGTATCTAGAGGTCATGGTGGGTACTGGTCAATGGATTGTAAAAGCTCCCTCGTATTTCCTGTTAAAATATTCAAGTGTAATCAGATTTGCAGCTTTACAGTTTCAGTGGTGGACTGGTCTGTCGAAGTAAAAGAGTGTGTCTGGTCTCTTCTGCATAATATGTTGCAACTTATAGTGTTGCCTCTTGTGTATCCTCTTCAATACTTTAAACACTGAAATGGCGTCTTGTTGTCTAAGTACACGATGGTACATATTATTTATTAAGTTTGGTCGACTTGTTTGACTATTGTGCTACATCTGGCAAAATGCTCTCAGTGGTTGTGTTTATCATATCAAGACCCATTTTTAACAGTAGGAAGACCTTTATTAGCATGGTAATGGTAGGAATACAATGTTATCAGTATGGTTATGGATGGGGTAAGTAAAATTTGATTTGTTAAAGCATTTTTATTTTAGATTTTGTTAACTTGCAGAAATAGCAGTACTCATTAATTATCCATGCTGTATATACATATTATATATTGGTGTTTCAGATTTGATTGCCATCCCAGACTTCGGAGCAGGAGCAAGATTAAATAGTTAAATTTACATTCTCTAGAAAAGCAGAGAGTAAGTGGTGACATGACGGAAGTATACTAATGAATGGAAGGGTATAATAATGTGTTAAATATATCTACACAAATAGAACACAAAACGGTGGATATAAATTTTATGTTTAAATTCAGGAAAGACATGGGTAAATACTGGTTTGGAATAAGGTGGTTGATGTATGGAACAAATTATCAGGTACCATAAAATATGTGGGATCACTTTTTTTGTGCCTGTGGTCTGGATGAGAGTTTGGTAGACATAAATTAGAGCTTCCTTCTATAGGCCCAATAGGCCCTCTGCAGTTTCCTTTATTCTAAGGTTCTCGCTTTAACTACTGAAATTCACAACTAAAACTTATTTAATCATATTTTTTTAAGGATGCCCGAAGCAATATACACCGGGGAACCCATGCCAGGATTAAGCAGCCATCCAACAGTCTCGCCACCGAGCACCCCCAACGGCAACCAATGGAGAAGAGTTTCCTTGGACAGATGTTCGGCTGCCTTTTCTGTGCGACCTCTGCATTACGACATTCGTATCCATCCTAATTTAACAACTAGACATGTTCAAGTGTGGTGTTATTAAACATTTCTGAGGTATCTTACTTGGTTGCATCCTAAATTAAGTTTCTACTGTCTCACTGTGAACTGTAATATTAGGTTGGGTGGCATTCTGGTACTGATGCAATGGGCAACTTTTCAAGCATTCTCCACGGTGATAGGAAGCACTGGAGGAAGCCATCCAGATTGATTGGTGTAGGAAGCACAACCTGAGCAAACTCAAGTCCTTCGGAGCCTTCTTTGGCTTCGAAGAGACTGACAAAGGGCATTCTAGGTAACATCCTGTTGGCTCACAAGCAGTACTGTTTACACACCAAGGCTCTCCTAGTTACCCTTCTTACATTCTTTGAACTTTTTCTGTATAATTTGGGCCCATGCCTAATAAATACTCTTTACATGTTCAGTATTTTCCTTACATGCATTTGTGTGTCATTGCATTTTCTGGTGTGTTTGCAGCTGATGGAGCTCGGTGAGAATTCAGTTAGCTTTACCATGTTTTTCACATCCCTTGATGTTGTCCTGGGACAGTAGGTCAGCAGTGTCTGCACATTATGTACCTGTATGTTTGTGTACTGTTTGGTGGCCTACAGCTCACACTTAAAGTTGGTCCAAATGCATTTGTTTGTCTTTGATTTGCTATGAGTTTCTCTAACCATTCATTGTTAGTTGCTTGACTTTTAGCTTAGGGATGACCTACAACTCTTGCCGCAACAACCAGGCTTATTGCCAACTATAGTACTGTAGTCAGAGGCAACTTACCTGATGTCTTATTTCTGGCATGTTGGTTAACAGTCTTGCCTTGTAGTGATGGGCATTCCTATACACCATTATTGGGACTCAACATTGTGTTTGATGCATCACTACTTCATGGGGTGGTTTCACTTAAGGATGTGTACTCGCCTAGATCTAATTACAGGGTCCATGGGCCAGCTCTCAAGCCCCAAGGCTTGAGAGCTGGCCAAGCTCTTCCAACACACCTGGTCAGTTATTGCAGTAGCTTTTAATCATCATATTTCTCATCATACCGTTTATCCTTGGTAATTGGGTCATATGGGACCCACCCCTATTAGAGTTAGCCAAACTTAGACTTAGACTTAGATTAGACTTAGCTATGTTTCTTACCAGGAATGTCCAAAAATGTGCACACACACATGCCTCAAAAATGGTTGTACCACAACCCATTTACTCTTACCATTTACCCGCTAATCACAGAGGTTCGTTCTCTGGGCAAGAGTGACTATTTGCTCACTCATTTGTTTACAAACATTAATATTTCTCCTGACTATTTTCAGTGTTTAATTATCTATTTTTTTTCACTTTTGCGTGTGTGTGTGTATAGTGTTGGATGCTAAAGCTTAGCCAACTTGGTCTTTCCTGAATTAAGATAGCTATCTTCCTCCACATTCAAAATAAGTCGGCGGTTAAAAGTGATGATTCAGGAGTTTTGCTAAACCTCTAACGTAAGTTTTTTTTTAACATTTCTTTAATATTTGATCCTATTCTCTTAACTTTTTGACAGTATAGATGTATCATATATTTAGTGAGGCATCACTCCTATAGCCCTTAACCAGCTTAATTTGTTTACTTATTTAACTTGCAGTACTGTATTGATTAGTCACTCAATACAGCACTCTAATCACTCAATACAGCACCACCTGTTTAACAATACACTGTGGTTAGTTATTCAGGTATGCCTGGGGTAGGGGGGGGGGTGGTTATAGAAACACTTAGGGTTGGGAGGGAATTATCAGGGCAAAAGTGCCAAGCCATTATGACTATATAGCACTTGGAAGGGGTCAGGGTAAGGAGTTGGGATGGGACGGGGGGGAAGGAATGGTGCCCAACCACTTGGACGGTTGGGAATTGAACCCGACCTGCATGAAGTGAGACCATCGCTCTACCTGTCTCGCCACTCTACTGTCCAAGCCAAGTGGTTGGACTTAGGGTTGGAATGTATCTTATTTGCAGGCAAATTCAATGCGTTGGTAATGCAACAACTCGTTAAGTTTTAAGTTCTATGTTGTGAAGCAGGAGCCGGTGGCTGAGCGGACAGAACACAGGACGCGTGATCCTGTGGTCCCGGGTTCAATCCCGGGCGCCAGCGAGAAACAATGGGCAGAGTTTCTTTTACCCTATGCCCCTGTTACCTAGCAGTAAAATAGGTACCTGGGAGTTAGTCAGCTGTCACAGGCTGCTTCCTGGGGTGGAGGCCTGGTCGAGGAACGGGCCGCGGGGACACTAAGCCCCGAAATCATCTCAAGATAACCTCAAGATTGTGGCTTACACAAATGAAAATGGTAGTACTGTAGGGAAGCTGGGCTTCAAAGTCACTTGTAATAAATGTATGATAAAACATGTTAATATACTTTTCCCACAAGATATCCTTTTAAATTAGGGGTGCATCTTCATCTTGTACACAATGTAATCTAATTAGCCATTAGATTACCTTAATTTAATTACCTCATCTTACTTTAATTTAGCCAAATAGGAACAAGCATTAACTTAATTAAGCTAAATAGGAACATGCAGGCGATGAGTCACAATAACGTGGCTAAAGTATGTTGACCAGACCACACACTAGAAGGTGAAGGGACGACGACGTTTCGGTCCGTCCTGGACCATTTTCAAGTCAATCTTGAGAATGTCATCGACTTGAGAATGGTCCAGGACGGACCGAAACGTCGTCATCCCTTCACCTTCTAGTGTGTGGTCTGGTCATCAATAAATAGGAACATCTTACAATGATTTAAAATTTTCCTTGACTTCCTCCAATGCAACTCCGGTGATCTGAAAAAAATAAAAAAAAACTAGGCAAATGTTATGTAGATACTGTAGTATTGATTATAAATTGGCTATAATAGTGGTTGATGCATGTCTTTCCTTTCCAGGAGAAATGACAATCAAGCTTACCACTATTGAGGAAACTACAGCCATTATCATCCATGGAAATGAACTAAATGTTTCCCAATATTCACTAGAAAACAAGTATGGGAAACCTATTGAAATTCTGAAATTCCTTGTGTATCCTCCACACCAACAGGCAAGTTACAGTTTGTGCAGTCGGTAGGAACTAGAGCGGGGTTATACAGTCTGTAGGAACTAGAGCGGGGTTTATACAGTTGGTAGGAACTAGAGCGGGGTTTATACAGCTGGTAGGAACTAGAGCGGGGTTTATACAGCTGGTAGGAACTAGAGTGGGGTTTATACAGCTGGTAGGAACTAGAGCGGGGTTTATACAGCTGGTAGGAACTAGAGCGGGGTTTATACAGCTGGTAGGAACTAGAGCGGGGTTTATACAGTTGGTAGGAACTAGAGTGGGGTTTATACAGCTGGTAGGAACTAGAGCGGGGTTTATACAGCTGGTAGGAACTAGAGCGGGGTTTATACAGCTGGTAGGAACTAGAGCGGGGTTTATACAGCTGGTAGGAACTAGAGCGGGGTTTATACAGTTGGTAGGAACTAGAGCGGGGTTTATACAGCTGGTAGGAACTAGAGCGGGGTTTATACAGCTGGTAGGAACTAGAGTGGGGTTTATACAGCTGGTAGGAACTAGAGCGGGGTTTATACAGCTGGTAGGAACTAGAGCGGGGTTTATACAGCTGGTAGGAACTAGAGCGGGGTTTATACAGTTGGTAGGAACTAGAGCGGGGTTTATACAGTTGGTAGGAACTAGAGCGGGGTTTATACAGTTGGTAGGAACTAGAGCGGGGTTTATACAGCTGGTAGGAACTAGAGCGGGGTTTATACAGTTGGTAGGAACTAGAGCGGGGTTTATACAGTTGGTAGGAACTAGAGCGGGGTTTATACAGTTGGTAGGAACTAGAGCGGGGTTTATACAGCTGGTAGGAACTAGAGCGGGGTTTATACAGTTGGTAGGAACTAGAGCGGGGTTTATACAGTTGGTAGGAACTAGAGCGGGGTTTATACAGTTGGTAGGAACTAGAGCGGGGTTTATACAGTCGGTAGGAACTAGAGCGGGTTTATACAGTCGGTAGGAACTAGAGCGGGGTTTATACAGTTGGTAGGAACTAGAGCGGGGTTTATACAGTCGGTAGGAACTAGAGCGGGGTTTATACAGTCGGTAGGAACTAGAGCGGGGTTTATACAGTCAGTAGGACTAGAGCGGGGTTTATACAGTGGTAGGAACTAGAGCGGGGTTTATACAGTTGGTAGGAACTAGAGCGGGGTTTATACAGTCAGTAGGAACTAGAGCGGGGTTTATACAGTCAGTAGGAACTAGAGCGGGGTTTATACAGTCGGTAGGAACTAGAGCGGGGTTTATACAGTCAGTAGGAACTAGAGCGGGGTTATACAGTCGGTAGGAACTAGAGCGGGGTTTATACAGTCGGTAGGAACTAGAGCGGGGTTTATACAGTCGGTAGGAACTAGAGCGGGGTTTATACAGTCGGTAGGAACTAGAGCGGGGTTTATACCGTTGGTAGGAACTAGAGCGGGGTTTATACAGCTGGTAGGAACTAGAGCGGGGTTTATACAGCTGGTAGGAACTAGAGCGGGGTTTATACCGTTGGTAGGAACTAGAGCGGGGTTTATACAGTTGGTAGGAACTAGAGCGGGGTTTATACGTTGGTAGGAACTAGAGCGGGGTTTATACCGTTGGTAGGAACTAGAGCGGGGTTTATACCGTTGGTAGGAACTAGAGCGGGGTTTATACAGTTGGTAGGAACTAGAGCGGGGTTTATACAGCTGGTAGGAACTAGAGCGGGGTTTATACAGTTGGTAGGAACTAGAGCGGGGTTTATACAGCTGGTAGGAACTAGAGCGGGGTTTATACAGTCGGTAGGAACTAGAGCGGGGTTTATACAGTTGGTAGGAACTAGAGCGGGGTTTATACAGTCGGTAGGAACTAGAGCGGGGTTTATACAGTCGGTAGGAACTAGAGCGGGGTTTATACAGTTGGTAGGAACTAGAGCGGGGTTTATACAGTTGGTAGGAACTAGAGCGGGGTTTATACAGTCGGTAGGAACTAGAGCGGGGTTTATACAGTCAGTAGGAACTAGAGCGGGGTTTATACAGCTGGTAGGAACTAGAGCGGGATTTATACAGTCGGTAGGAACTAGAGCGGGGTTTATACAGTCAGTAGGAACTAGAGCGGGGTTTATACAGTCGGTAGGAACTAGAGCGGGGTTTATACAGTCAGTAGGAACTAGAGCGGGGTTTATACAGCTGGTAGGAACTAGAGCGGGATTTATACAGTCGGTAGGAACTAGTGGGGTTTATACAGTCAATAGGAATTAACTACCATTGTAGGGTTTATACAGTCAGTAAGAACTAGGTACCATTGTGAGGTTTATACAGCCAATAGGATTTAGCTAGTGGCATGTGATTTATTCAGTACAGTTGGAACGACTTTACTATAAGGTTGTTACTGAATTACTTTACTGTTGTCTGTTGTCAAAATAAAGCAGAGACCATGCACTTCTTTCTCCATTACACACTTTGGTTTTCCATGTAAACTTTACTTACTGCACCCCTAGTATCAGTTTAGTGTACACTTGAATGAGGACTAACGCTCACGTCAGGCAAGGATGTATGTTACGATGTGACCGAGGTTCATAACACCAGCAAATATAAAACAAATATACTGTATGTACTCATACAAAACAAATACAAAAAAAAAAAAAGTTGTTCAAATATTTTTAGGTGTTCTAGCTCTCCAACACTGCTATGGCGACCTGATTTTCATCTGATAATGGTTGTCATAACTGCTAGTTGCTAACCAGTACTGGTATCAGTCATGATTAGCTTTCCTTTTGGAGTCCTCTAATTGATTACAGGGGTATTGAGAGTTGTTCTGTGGTGGCTCAGTGGTGGATTCTTCTGTACTCTTCAATGTCTCCCTGCCCCAACTATGTGACAAGACCATTTGAAAAGATTTTTTCTTTTTCTTACAGTTGTATTTGGGGTTGTCGGAAATCCTGCGCCGTGGAAGTAATTACACGCTCAAGATGAGCTTCGAAACAACACTGAAAGAGGCACTTGAAGGATTCTATCTATCATCATATGTGGACAGCGATGGAGAGAAAAGGTAATTGAAACTGGGGTGCTATGAAGATGTATAGGCAACTGCTTGTTTTATTGTGTAATAAAGATTGAACCTTTATAAAATGTAAATAAAACACTAACCAGTTGACAATGTTACACATTTCAAAATATTAGACTGGTAAAATACACCGAGAAATCACATTATCGTGACATATTAATGCCGAGAGCGTGCCTCGGAACACCCAACGCATAGGTTAGAACCCTGGTCACGGACGGGCTCACTATAGCCCGTGCTACTTGGAACTTTTTGTTCCCAGTAGCTGAATCTTAAACAACATAAACACCAACCTCGTCACGGCTCCTGTGGATTTGTTTCTTAGACTGGTAAAATATAATGCTCGGCTGTGTTTTTTTTTTTTTTTTTTTTTTTTTTTAATTCTGCCCTAACATTGGGGGGGGGGTACTAGTGTTCATATTAGTTTACTGGCTATTTTCCTTAATCATTATTTCAGTACTATAATATGACAGTGTAGCACTACAGCAGGGTAGCTTGAGTAAGTCTGTCACCATATGTGCTAGACAGTTTTTTTTTTTTATTACTTCATGTGGAATCATTTATAGTTTGTTCAATTATTTTCCTGTGTCAGCCCTAAGCCTGTGGTTGGCCCTATTATGAGTTATTGATGTCAGTATTACCCAGTTGATCAAAGAGTTTTCATGTTAGTTTCAGTATGGTTATATTCCGTGTTTTTTAAGTGTATATTATAGTGTGAAGATAAGCCATAGTTGATATTTTTCTAGTGTTTATTAGAGAGTTGGGATGTTGGGGGGCAATATTTCCCTGTACAGTATGTGATTTTTTTAAAAGATAAATTCCCCTGTTCTGTTCAACAGTGCTTCTTTCCCCGTCAAACACGTGACGAAACTACGACGTTGCTACAACGTGCAAACAAAGTTTAACACCTAAGAATTGTAACAACCAGTATAGCAAGTTATAACAACATTCTAATATGTCATAAAAGCATTATAATAAGTTGTAACAACTTTATTCCAAGTTGTAACAAGGGAATCATAGGTACCGTTACGTTGTGTGTTTGCAGGGGTCTCAACCTGCTAATTTTGACAATTCTCAATCGACTTGAGAAAGGTCCAGGACGGACCGAAACGTCGTCGTCCCTTCACCTTCTAGTGTGTGGTCTGGTCAACATACTTTAGCCACGTTATTGTGACTCATTGCCTGCATAATTTTGTCAGATTAAATAATGGTATGAAATCTGTAATCATCTTAGTAAATCAGTAAATCAGTAAAACATCTAAACTATTGGGACCGACTAAAGAGCCTAAATCTGTATTCCCTTGAGTGCAGGCGGGAGAGATACATAATAATTTACACGTGGAAAATATTAGAGGGGCTGGTCCCAAACCTGCACACAGAAATAACATCACATGAGACCACAAGACATGGCAGGATGTGCAGAATACCCCCGTTGAAAAGCAGAGGTGCAACAGGTACTCTGAGAGAGAACTCTATCAACATCAGGGGCCCGAGACTGTTCAACACGCTCCCGCTACACATAAGGGGCATAACTGGCAAACCCCTCAGTGTTCAAGAGAGAACTGGATAAGCACCTCCAAAGGATACCTGATCAACCAGGCTGTGACTCATACGTCAGGCTGCGAGCAGCCGCGTCCAACAACCTGGTTGATCAGTCCAGCAACGTAGGCCTGGTCGATGACCGGGCCACGGGGACACTAAGCCCCGGAAGCACCTCAAGGTATCCTCAAGGTATCTTGTATACATGGTACCTTGGTGTTAGACACATCACCTCTACTGCCAAACATGATAGAGATGGCCATTAAATATTTATGAATGAGCTTCTGTTGTGACATATTTAGCATGATGATTTATTGCAATGGAGGACACTGCTGCATTTGTATCTGTGACAACTTTATCTGGTCTGTAACAAGACCACACAAATTAAACATTATATGAAGCCTGAAGCCAATATGGCTTCATGCCCCATAAAAGCACCAATCATCCTCACACACAGAGATCACACTAACGTGATGCATCAAATGAACAGGTCCACAAGGGCCGTGACAAGGATTCGAACCTGCGTCTGGGAGCATCTCAGACACTGATAAGGCAGTGTCTGGGATGCTCCCGGACGCAGGTTTGAATCCTCATCACGGCCCTTGTGGATTTGTTTACCAATCATCCTCTTATAAATATGCTTAACCTAATTGGAGCTCTTGGACAAAAATGAGTGCCCCATAGGTCTGTTTGTTGACCTACGTAAGGCTTTTGACACTGTTAACCACAATAACCTTCTCAAACTCTTAACACTATGGAGTCAGAGGTCACTCCCTTCAGTACTTGCAGTCTTACCTCGGCGACAAGCAGCAGTGTGTTTCAGTTGAAACCAATTCTATTTGCTGATAATACAACTTTAATTTTCTCACATGCTAAACCATTTACAGTATTTTAAATGACTTGGTAAATACTGAACTCAAGTTCATTTGTAGCTGACTGCTAACAAACATACCCTTAACATCGACAAGATGTTTTACATTTTGTTTAGTAACAAGTCAAACCATGAAATTAATCTAAGAAATAACAATACCCAAATCAATTTTTAAATTTTTGTCACAGGTGATTCACCTCAGTAGTAGGTTGATCTTTGATTCCCCATTTCTTTCAAGATAGGCAAGATAGTAAAAAAAAAATGATCATCTCCAATGACTCGAGGGAAGTGCTCAGCATGTTTTAGTGGCTTAGATGGTGTGGATGCTGGCAGCGAGATGGTGTAGGCTTGCTGTAGTGTCGCTTAGCATCTATCTCTCCAGTTCCACTGTATCTTTATCCTAATTCTTAAAACTTTTTGGCTTTCTTCTTGATGGGTGGGAATCGGGTCATTAGTGGTGATGGCGGTGAAGAAATTTGGCTACTAATGCACTCCATCTCCAATGAAATACAGTACTATATATTTTTCTCTCTCTCTGCTTTCTTCAGCTATTGAATTACTGTATAAAGCATGAGTAGTCTGTGATAATATTATTTATATACGTATCACACCCATGTGCTAACCTGGTGTTTTCATCCAAAAATAAGAAAACTTATTTTTCCTTGTCATTCCTTTTAATTATTGACCTAAATATGTGAATTTATCCATCATTGATTCTCTTTACTTTTGGCCGGGAAATTCTAAAAAGTCAAAGTTTGGTTTAGTAAGGAATTTTGAGCTTAAACTGAATAGTAATATATATTTTCTAGGTATATTGCCACCACTCATTTTGAGCCTACGTCTGCGCGTTCTGCATTTCCGTGCTTTGATGAGCCTCACCTGAAGGCCAAATTCCACCTGAGTATTTACCGAGATCCTCAGCACTTCACACTCTTCAACATGCCTAAACAGTCAACCAAACCTGTTGAAGATTCAAACTTGGTAAGCAACTAGTATTTTTATTTTGCACAATTAGGTTCTTGTCTTCCAGTCAATGAGCTTTCTTCTTCTTAATAATTGAATAATGCTAATTGTGGTTAATTGTTATAATAAAGATAAAATAGTTTGGCTTGTCCAGTTTAGTAACAGAGGTAATCATTTTATTTCAAACATAAATTCTGTGCAGTGCTTTGCATTATAAAAGATAGTCATTCCGAGTTTCTTTAAAAGTGTATTTTTTTCATATTCTAGCTGCTTGATGAGTTTCAAGAAAGTGTGGAAATGAGCACTTATTTGGTTGCATTTGTTGTGTGTGATTATGCGAGGGTATCTGTTTTGACGGAGCACAATGTCAATGTGTCGGTGTACGCCCCACCAAACATGATCAGCCAAGCCAACTATGCGCTGCGAATAGCATCTCACATCCTCGACTTTTATGACATGTTCTTTGGCGTGTCATACCCATTGCCAAAACAAGGTACAGCAAGCACAAGACATCACAATAGCGTGAAATATCAAATGAACAAATCCACATGGGTCGAGATGAGTGTGCAATTCTTTTAACCATGTAGTGGCCCAATCAACTAAGATGCGTCTGGGATCATCCTGGACGTAAGTTCGAACCCTCGTCATGGCCCTTGTGGATTTGTTCAAGGTACACTAAGTTCTGTACTTCATATTGTTATCAATTATTTAATACAGTGATTTTGTTTTGTGTGTACAGTATTATTTTACGAATAAAAATGCTCTTTCTATTTGAAATACCATTTTTAGTTTTGTGAACAATATAATATAATGTGATTAAAAAACACATGTATTTTTTTTTTAAATATTGATACCTTGCTAACAAATATTTACTAGTGTTTGTATCTTAGGTTTTTTTGCCAACAATATTTGTAGAGCTTAACCCGTAGTACTGTTGGCTTCATTCTCGACTTAAAGTCAGGGATCATGGTTTCAATTACCCAATGGGAAAAAAATGATCGGGCACGTTTCCTTTCTTCTAATATGACTTTTCTGGGGGAGCTCCGGGGAGCCTCTGGGACTCGCCCAGAAAATGGCATTTCATTACATTTAACGCTGGATTTTTTCATCAAACAGTAAATAGGTACACGGGAGTTAGGCAACTGTTATGGAGTTGCATCCTGGGAAAGATTAGTAGTACACAGGAGTTAGGCAACTGTTATGGAGTTGCATCCTGGGAAAGATCAGTAGTTCGACCTTCAGAGGGCCTCGATACAAGCCTCAAGTATATGTTACTATTTACACAGGCTTCCTGTTCTCGACAACAGGAATTAATAAATTATTTATTTTATTGTTGGCCAGTGTCTTGCAGCCATAGTGAATACAGGAGGCCAGTGTATCTAGAGGTCATGGTGGGTACTGGTCAATGGATTGTAAAAGCTCCCTCGTATTTCCTGTTAAAATATTCAAGTGTAATCAGATTTGCAGCTTTACAGTTTCAGTGGTGGACTGGTCTGTCGAAGTAAAAGAGTGTGTCTGGTCTCTTCTGCATAATATGTTTGCAAGCTTATAGTTTTTCCTACCTTGGCACCTTTGTGCATAAGTGAGTTGCATATCTTTCTGGCACTGTTCTATACCCTGTGAAACTTCCTCCATCTGTGCTGACAAAGCCTGTTTCTCCTCTTGAATTTCCTGGCCTAGCCTATGGGGAATCATTTATGTTTAAATTTGCTCTAACTTCTTCCAAAGCTATTTTTAATAGTATATTTTCTTCTTTCATGGCTTTGCAAATTGTTTCCAATTGACTCTTTCCTTGCGCAAGTCTTTCACTGAACCCTCAAGACCTAAACCTTGCTATACAAATGATCATTACTTTCTTGCAATTTACTCTATTATTTCTACATAAGTTCACTATAGTATCTAATTTTACCAACTTGTTGTGGAGACTGCTAATATCAATGCTATCTTCATTGAATCCCTCGGACTCAAATCATAGCTCTGTTTTGTATTATCCTCTTGTCAGTGGCCAGCTTGAATGTTCTTCTCTGCACAGTAAACACTATAGGGGCAACGTTTTCTCACCACAATTTTTCACTTCCCTTGGCACATTCTCTATTATCTCACCTATTTTCAAAAGCACTATACCTATATGATCTCTGGGACACCAATCACTCACTATCCCCAACCTGTACTACAATACTTTAGGATTGTTGAAATATGCTTGAGCTCTCCTCTGCTTCAAGTGTTGACCCTAGGGGTGTGTCACCTTTTGAATGTGTAGTTGTGAGTGTGTGTCGTAGTTGTGATGTGTTTTGTGTGTTCGTGCTGTTTTTGTGTGTGTGTGTTTTATGTGTCGTGTGTGTTTGTGTGATGTGTTTTGTGCTTTGTGTGTGTGTGTGTGTGTGTAGTAGTGTGTGTGTGGATGCGGGCGCGCTGCGCGCGCGACCGCGGCGCCCAGGTGGAAATCTGCTGGGAAAACACTAGGACACACCTAAATTCCCATTTCAGCTCATGTAATATTGTCGGTTGATAGAACGCCAATTCCTACCTTACAGGCGCACGCATCAGGGCCTCCCACTCTCACAGACAACATTTTTTGACTCTTTTTTTTATAGAGCTCCTGTATTGATTAATTACAGCTAGAGACATACTGCCTAGGAATATTGATCGTTAAGACAGATAGGTGAAAATGTTCAGAAGACTAAAATACCTAACCAATAAATGAACAGTTCATCACTGGCCATCCTTACCAGTACACAAGGAACATCGAGAAGTGCTTTTGCCCAGAGACTTCTAGATAACCCACATAATGTAAATACTTTTTTTTGAATGGCCAGAGAGATGATAACAACATACATGTGATCTGTTACACTGTTTTGAAGTTTACATTACATATGAACAACATTGCTATATGGGAACAAAATTGTCAAGTCTCATTTGTATGGATGCCATCTCTACATAATGTTGTCCAGCATGATAATACAGAGAAGGCAGTTAAAACTGCACGTGATTAGCCCAAAATTGAGCTAGACTTGGGTATTCCAATCTTACTACAGTATTTCAGGAAACGAGGGCTAATAGAGGTGTAATCGCAGACACTAAAGACAGAATGGACTAGTATAAAGATTTATATGTTTAGAACCAACACTATATGTAGAAACAGTACAAAACATCCTTAGACATTACTCACTTTAATTGTACTCCCTAGTTGTGCATTTGCGCGCGGGGGTTGCGTTTTGGCTCTTTGGTCCCTGCCTCTCGACCAGTCAATCAACGGTGTAAAGGTTCTGAGCCTATTGGGCTTATCACCTACACTTGGAAGTGATGTGTATGGAGTCTGCTCCACCACATCACTTCCTAATGCATTCCATTTATTAACTACTGTACTCTGACACTAACAAAAGTTCTTTCTAATATTGGCTCATTTGGGCACTCACTTTCCACCTGTGTTCCCTAGTAGCATATGCCCCTTGGTGTTAAATAAACTGTCTTTGTTACCCTATCAATTCCTTTGAGAATCTTGAATGTAGTGATCATGTCCCCCCCCCCTCCCAACTCTCCTGTCTTCCATGCACGTGAGGTTTAATTCCTCGTAGTCTTTCCTCGTAGCTCATGCCTTTCGTTTGGGCACTAGTCTGGTGCAAACTTCTGAACCTTCTCCAATTTGTTTTAGCTTGACAAGATATGGACGCCATGCTGGAGCTGCACACTCCGAGGAGGATTGGTCTGACTATGTAGTATACAAGTTCTGAAAGATACTTAAACAAGTTTCTGCATGCTGTTCTTATGTTGGCCAACCTACCATATGCCGCTGATGTATTCTCTTGATGTGGGCTTCGAGGGACAGAGTGACATTGTAATTGCCCAGATTTAGGATGGGATAAGGATACTTATGGCAGTGGTCTGCAGGTAATGAATGCCCACCAGTGAGGCATTCAGTTGTAAATATATGAACAAGAACTAGGATACACGCTGCTATGAGGCTGCTTCCTGGTGTGTGTGTGTGTGGGGGAGGGGGGGAATTATTTAGTGGTTAGTAACAGTTAATTGATTGACAGCTGAGAGGTGGGCCAAAGAGCAGAAGCTCAACCCCCGCAATCACAACTAGGTGAATACTCGCCAACACAATAATAATAAACTTAATACATAGTATTAATAATAATAATAATAATAACAGTAATAATATATAAATTATATATTATTTATTACTATAGTATTATTTATTTATTTATTATATAATTAATTAATAAGATGTGAATGCCCTGTTATCAGTGATTTATGACCAGAGGGAATGAGAGAGTTCACGCTCTGCAACTACT
>WNGS01160430.1:15212429-15230615 GCA_020271785.1 Procambarus virginalis
TAGGATCCCAGCTGGTAGCCTGACTGGGAGGGTGGGGGCTAGGATCCCAGTTAGTAGCCTGACTGGGAGGGTGGGGGGCTAGGATCCCAGTTGGTAGCCTGACTGGGAGGGTGGGGGGCTAGGATCCCAGTTAGTAGCCTGACTGGGAGGGTGGGGGGCTAGTATCCCAGTTGGTAGCCTGGCTGGGAGGGTGGGGGGCTAGGATCCCAGTTGGTAGCCTGACTGGGAGGGTGGGGGGCTAGGATCCCAGTTGGTAGCCTGGCTGGGAGGGTGGGGGGCTAGGATCCCAGTGGTAGCCTGGCTGGGAGGGTGGGGGGCTAGGATCCCAGTTGGTAGCCTGACTGGGAGAGTGGGGGGCTAGGATCCCAGTTGGTAGCCTGACTGGGAGGGTGGGGGGCTAGGATCCCAGTTGGTAGCCTGACTGGGAGGGTGGGGGGCTAGGATCCCAGTTGGTAGCCTGACTGGGAGGGTGGGGGGGGCTAGGATCCCAGCTGGTAGCCTGGCTGGGAGGGTGGGGGCTAGGATCCCAGCTGGTAGCCTGACTGGGAGGGTGGGGGGCTAGGATCCCAGTTGGTAGCCTGACTGGGAGGGGGGCTAGGATCCCAGCCGGTAGCCTGACTGGGAGGGTGGGGGGCTAGGATCCCAGTTAGTAGCCTGATGGGAGGGTGGGGGGGCTAGGATTCCAGCTGGTAGCCTGACTGGGAGAGTGGGGGGCTAGGATCCCAGCTGGTAGCCTGACTGGGAGGGTGGGGGGCTAGGATCCCAGTTAGTAGCCTGACTGGGAGGGTGGGGGCTAGGATCCCAGCTGGTAGCCTGACTGGGAGAGTGGGGGAGCTAGGATCCCAGTTAGTAGCCTGACTGGGAGGGTGGGGGGCTAGGATCCCAGTTAGTAGCCTGACTGGGAGGGTGGGGGGGCTAGGATCCCAGTTAGTAGCCTGACTGGGAGGGAGCAAGACTAGTATTTAGTGAGGTTACGTGAATGTTGTTTATATACTGTACCAATTATCCTTTTTTCTGCCGCTAGAATTATCAGTGTAAATTTAATGTAAATCGACATAGCAGAATATTAGTACTCGCTAATGTATTTACTGTACCCTAGCTGGGACCACCCAGACACCCCGAGGGCGGGGAGGTCCTCGACTGGACCGGATGTCCAAAGTCCAAAGATGTACCCGCAGCTGACGGCGGCTTCCGGGGAAGGTCAGGTTGAGCCAGCTCAGTGCGAGAGCGCCAAGCAGTGTCCCGGGGGCGTCATTAGCGAAGGATGTGTGTCGTCGAGTCTCCAGCCCAAAAGTGGAACCCGGTCGTATCGTTCCTTGGCAGACACGGAGGTGTTCTTCTCCCCATTCTCGCAGGTTTTTCTTTCTACAAAGCACACGAATCCATCCAGACCCTCGCGAAGTACCTCGTCAGAAATGGTAATGAGAACTTTCAAGACACCGCCCAAATACCCATCACAATCCTCGTCTCGTGATGGCAGCGAAGCCAAGAGTTTCAAGAGTGGTGTAGGCAGTGGCAGCAGCCGCACCAAGGACTCGAACCACGTCTCCCAGTCCTCGGGAACATTGAAGGTGTTCTGCGGGACTACTCCCACCACCAACTTCTTCCGCTGCAAGCCCAAGGTTCGAATACCACTAGAGTGAAAAAAAAAATTGTTAGCTATTAGATTTTTTTGGGAGGTTAGCATCACGAGAGAGAAACTTTTCAAAGCTTATTAAATAATGTATGTAATAACGGAAGGCGGCTATGACACTAGCAGATCCAGTTTTTGCCCCCACCATAACGAGTCCGTCTATGGAAGTCTGTAAGGATTAGAATGCCAAGCTATATATCAAAGACTATAAAGATTCAAGTTTTCCTCTGCATGTCTTCTCGCTTTGGATGGAGAGAGCAGGTGAATATTTTCCAACATGCTACTAATCAGGATATTTACTAACTGCCGCCTCTCAGGACTGCTTGTCGGTGGCTGCAGGAGCCAAGAGCCCGGGCAAGGCTCCGGCCATCAAGATAACCTCCGTGGGCGGGTCCCCGAGAGAGTTCTTGGGTGAGTACCCCAGTATCACTGTCTTGCCATCTTAACTGTATAGGTAAGAGATTAGTGGTATGCCAAGATGAGGTAGCATGGTTAGGGGGACAATCGGAAAGCTGATATGGGATGGTTATAGGGCGCTAGGATAGCGAGTTAGGTGAGGCTTATAACAATGTTTCCATGGTGGCTGAACATGACGGGAGTGTTGCTTGCAGGAGTGACGGAAGGGTCGAGTGGGTCGCCAGGCAGTGATCTGTCCTCCGGAAGACCTCCCTCCTCTGAGGGCTCAGACCTCGGGTGAGTGCCAACATAGACCTGAGAGGACACATGGCGGATGTGGTAAGGCCTACACGTGGTGCTAAGCCTCTTGTGTACCTTGATTATTTGCACAGTAAAGTGTTTAGGCTTAGCGAAGGATCTGTGTCGTAGAGTCTCCAGCCCAAACCATTGTGCTAAGTGTTACACCATTGTTTGTGTTACATCTGACCTTTTGCAAAAGTTGTGTGGATCGTCTGACAGCTGAGTGGACAGCGCTTCGGATTCGTTGTCCTGAGGTTCCGGGTTAGATCCCCGGTGGAGACAAATGGGCAAAAACTTTTTTTCACCCTAATGCCCCTGTTACCTAGCAGTAAACAGGTACCTGGGAGTGAGACAGCTGCTACGGGCTGCTTCCTGGGGATGTGTAACAAAAAGGAGGCCTGGTTGAGGACCGGGCCGCGAGGACGCTAAGCCCTAAAATCATCTTAAGATAACCTCAAGAAGATCAACATAATCACCCAAATTGTTCTGTTTTTTTAAGTTTCAATGAGATCCGCCCTGTCGTGCCTGGTTTGCATTGATAGCCCTGAGGTGGAGTCGTTCTGGGATGATTTTTTTATGACGGTGAAGAATGCTTGTGAAAAGATAATTGAATTTAGAGATAGCTCGAAAACAAACGTACAAGAAATTTGGATATATTTCATTCAAAATTATCTACCAGAAAATTTTAGCCAAATAATGCCAGTTTGGTAACTATTGGTAGTAAATGTGGGTTATCATGGTGTTTCCACCTCCGCCCATTGAATTATTCATTATGCATTATATTCATAATGCATTGAATTATGCATTATGAAGAGGGGTTGGGCGGTGTGTAAGATAAGCAAATCAAATATGAAACTTCCTCACAGCATCTGTAAGTTACTTGGCTTAGACATTGTACTTGTGGTTGTTCTCGAACCAATTGTTTATATAATAAAGCTTATCAAGACTGTATAATTTGCGTAGCTAAATAAATTTTAGGGGGTTCGATCCCAGAGTCCATTATGTGCCTCTGTAACCATTTACCCACAGGATGGGTATGGGGTGCATAATGAGTGAACTAAACTAGATATATATACACTTTTTCCTTTTTCTCAGGAGGAGGGCGACACCTCCGTCCCCAAGCTTGAGCCGCAGCAATCAAACTTCCCTTCGTGCTCCAGAGAAGGTCACTCCGGTCGACACCGTACCGGTGACTGTTCAAGATCCCTTCCTCACGCACACAATACCTACTGACGGAGGCCAGCCCGTCGGACACGAGCTTCTGGACTCCCCATCCTGCAGGAACTTGACACTCAATAAGAGTGCTCTCTTGGATACCAAGCGGTGAGTGTTTGAAGGTCCTGCTTGGCCAGTAGACAAAGGGGAGGAAACTGGGTGGAAACTGGCGGCTTTTAGAGGGGAGGAGAGTAGTCGGTGTGTGGGTGGGGGAGGGGGGTAATTAGGACTTCAATCTCGGATTGGATGGGAGATACTTTCATCATTAGTGACACTATTCTCCTCGTGTGGTCTTTCCAGGTACTCGGGAGACAGTAGCTTGTACGGCATGCCCCATGCTGTCCGCCCGCTCAATCCTGTCGCTCTTAACTTTGAAAACATGTCACGGCGAAGCTCGGAGGACAGGTTAGTAAAGATCTTAAAAATTAAGGTTAATCTTTAAAAAGATTAAGAGATCTTAAATTATTTCAGAGTAAACAGTGTTTAACTTAAGGTACAGTTGACTAGTTGCTGACTCCCTAGTCAAAGCGCTGACGAGGAAGGGCCTCGACTCTTCCCTGACAGCCTTATATTGGCTTTCTTTTATGTACGTCTCGATTGCGACTTCGTAAGCGTCCAGAATGAGCCGCAACATCGTCACTTTTCTTTTGTTTTCATGTGTGGGTTGGCTTATTGGCTTCGAGCAACAGTATAGCGAGATTCTTTGCCTTTATCACTCTTCTCTTGACCGACGTATTCAAACTCGTAACCTTGCGGCTGTCTAAATGTAATACTTCAGTTGTCGTGCATGGTAACCCTTCTTGTGGAAGCTTATTCGATCAATGACGGTTCAATCCTTATTCTAAAGACCCCGGGAGGTATTTAAGGCAAGTAATTAGCCTGTTGACTGGGTGTAATTAGTCGGCTACAGTATCTGTACGAGAAACATTACGCTGAAAGTCTTATTTTAAAGCAAATCATTAAGAGTCAACTTTGATTGGTGAGCTCGTGGCGTGGCGGGAGCGTTGGAGACTACCAGGACGCAGTGGGCACCCTTAGCTACCCCCCGGAGGAGGCCAGCGTCACCCAGTACGCCCTCGCCACACCATTCTCCTACGCAGGTACAGTACTACCTCTCGCCGCCTCCTACTTAACGCGGTACGTGTCCTAGCCTAGTGCTCCTTCCCAAGGGTTCTTCTGATTCCTTTCTCTCTCTCTTCACATCTGCTCCCCGCTCTCTTCTCCCCTTTCCTGGACCCCCCTCTATTTTCCCATTTCCACAGTCTCTGGACATCCGCTCTTCCTAATTACTAGATTTCCTCTTCAATAATTAGTGACGAAGCTTCACAATACGACCATGACACTGCCTGTGTACTTTCGTAAAGTTCTCTCATAATGGCAACATTTTCCCTCCAAGTAAATTAATATAACTTAATTATATTTAAATGGCCTCCCAACTTGTTTCCCGAGGAACTTCTCACTACTTCAGCCACTGCTCCCACTTCAGCTCCAGCTTCTGGCATCACTGTAGCTCCAACTGCACTTGCTGATCTCCTGTCTGTTGACGCCCAACCTTGGCAACCTATTCCACCACCTCAACATGACGTTTCTCCTGACCCAAGGCCAGCACCTCCAGTAGAACCAGTACAGGTTACGGCTCCTTCGTCACCGCCACGAGAAGCTTCAGCAGACCTTTGCTTATCATCTGATGATGATTCTGCTGCCTCTGTCGATGTTGTAGCTCACTCGCCCCTCCAGGAATGAAGAAGATAGAAGACCTGGATCTAATACGTGATAACACCGCTTATGGATCTCCCTGAATATAGAAAAATTACCAGCCGAATCTTCAACCTGTAATATGAAGAATACCAAGTTGGAAATCCGGAAAATGCACATTTGGCCAAAGCTCTTGTACTTGACTTTCTAAATGACTGTGACGGTCACTCTCCTACCTAAACCTCTTCCCTTCTGACTACCAGGAAGTCAAAACTCATCGCGTGCAGTTATGAAAGAAGAATAAAAATGAAGACGATAGACGGAAGGAGGAAGACTCAAGACGGAAGAGTCTCTTCCTAAAATGAAGCAGCACTGTCACAGCTGCCCGTCCTGACCCGACTCAAAGCCTAGCCACTTGTGGGGTTGTTCCAGCATAGATTCCAGACACGCAGCTGGATTCAGCCCTGGTTTTTTCTTTTAAACTTCAGCACTTCCTCTGACTTCTCTTCAGCTGTCCGCACTTAAAGACTCGCCCAATGGGTATCATATCCTGTATTATTGATTTATTTGGTACATTTTAGGCTAAATTTTATTTAAGCCGTCATTGGTTTAGTTTACTAGTTAATAATAATTACTAATAAAGTAGATTGGATAAAGTGTAGTACTTGGCTCGTACTTGGTAATAATTATAAAGAACTTAAATGTACATGTATATAAAAAATGTATGTTGGGTTGAGAAAATGCATACATTTGGGTTGGAGTGTGATATACTTGAAACACGGTCTTGTTGTAATTCAGGTACCTAAAATTCAAAATAAAATGTACCTAAAATACATGTTAGTTTAGTTCATTTCTTATGCACCCCATACCCATCTTGTGGGCGGTAGTGGAATGGGTTACAGTGGCACATAATGGGCTCAGGGACTGAACCCCACAATTCATTTAGCTAAGCAAGTTACAATCTTGATGAGCTAGTTACAAAATTCAATACAAGTCGTCACATCAACAATGGGTTTGAGATCGACCACAAGTACAGTTTCTAAATTAAGCAACTGACATATGTGGAGAGCTAGTGTCACAATTTATATGTTGTCCTGCACACCGCCCCCCATCCAGTGGGCAGCGGTGGATAGGTTACAATCACTTAATTACTACCTACAGTTTGCAAACTGGGATATTGGCTAAAATTTCTGGTAGCAGATCATTTTGAATGAAATATTTACACATCGCTGGAACATTAGTTATAGAATTGTCTCTAAACTCTCGTATCTTTTCGCACTCCATCACATAGTGACGGAGGGTGTGCGAATAATTTTGTTGACCCAGTTTACATTTGGTCAGGTCTACATCGGCAGATAATGAGAATTCCCAGAGATACTTGTAACAGAGTGTAAGCCGAGCTAAAATACATGTACATAAATTTAGTTACTGCGGCTCAATGTTTTTCCTAAAGTATTACCTATTTATTCTACCGTTTTCTGTGGTTTATTTTGACGCATGATAATACTTTTTCTTGAGAGTTGCTCTTGTCTCTTTTGAGATATATACAAGAGTTGTTACACTCTTGTACAGTCACTAGTACGCGTAGCGTTTCGGGCAGGTCCCTGGAATACGATCCCCGCCGCGAAGAATCTTTGTTACAACCAAGTACACATATTACTGTTGAGTTAAACAGAGGATACAGTTAAGGATTTGCGCCCAGTAAATCCTCCCCGGCCAGGATACGAACCCATGACAAAGCGCTTGCGGAACGCCAGGCGAGTGTCTTACCACTACACCACGGAGACTGTCTTCATCCCAGCACCTGCCATTGTTACTGTGTACACATCACCGAGTGCATCTTCCTCTTGCATGACGGCCAGTTACAGCCCGCTCCTGTTTTTTTTTCTACCACAGACGTGGCCACACATTTAAAATTCTAATCAGCATATATACATTTTCTTCTGTCCTCCATGGACAGGTTTAGAGATGTGTTAAACATATAGTTCAGGGTGTTCATTGAACAATCGACCACAGAAGGTGATTCGGTGCTTTTAAAATGCTAAGCTAACCTACATACGTAAATACATAACCGCTCCTGTGCCAGGTAAATCCACTACCTGAGGGGCTTGACGGCCGAGTGGATAGCGCTCGGGTTCGTAGTACTAAGCGTCTGGGTTCGATCCCCGGCGGAGGCGGAAGCAAATGGGTGGGGAAGAGTTTCTTTCACTGATGCACTTGTTCACCTAGCGTTACCCAAAATGCGCTGCGTGCTAGTGGTTGTACAATAATGTAAGAACTCTTGTCTTTCTCTATTTTTTATTTATATATACAAGAGGATATAAGATTACTTTGAGATGTTATAACGTAAAGAGCAACTATACTCGCCTAGTAGTGCTTTCGGGGGTTGAGCTTTGGCTCCTTGGTCCCGCCTCTCGACCGTGCTATCCTTTCGTTGTCACAATATCAGCGCTTGTTTAGCCACTGGCAAGAAATTAACTTCATTGGTCATTCCCTTGGCCTGGCCACTTGCGCTGGACGGTAGAGCGACGGTCTCGCTTCGTGCATATCGGCGTTCAATCCCCGATCGTCCAAGTAATTGGGCACCATCTGGCTCACAGTCTATCACCATTCCTTTCCCCCCCCCCGTCCCATTCCTAATCGTTATCCTGACCCCTTCCAAGTGCTATATAGTCGCAATGACTTGGAGCTTTCTCTTAACTCCTTCCCTTCCTGCCAGGACAAAGTATGTCGCTGGCAGTGTCACCATGGAGGAAGAAAAGCAAGACCCAGGGGGTAAACTCCTATAAAGTTTACAAGAGGAGCGAGGTCAGACGGAAGCGCTTGGGCTGGTGCTTGGTGGTAACTGGCTTACTACTTCTGGTTGCGTCGGCCATCACCATTATTGTGGTGGAGGGTAAGTAACCGCAGTGGTGGAGGGTAAGTAACCGCAGTGGTGGAGGGTAAGTAACCGTAGTGGTGGAGAGTAACCAACACAGCAGTTGGAGGGGTAGTGAACCCGTTCTCCTAATAGAACGTCGCATTTTGACGTATATTTTACCCCAAGTCCAAAAATCGTCGTACTAGACAATGGCAGCGGCTGGCGAAAGTGACGTACTGTCCCGTTTTCTGTTTTGGGCCCCCTGGTAGATTAGGATAAGGGCAATTTAATACAACAGTTTCTTGACATTGGGGAAACCTTAAGAGGCTGCTGGAAGAGAGCAACTAACGCGGTAGCGTAGGGTAAGTATCCGCAGTGGATTAAAGAAACCAACCCACAGGTCTTAGTTTAAGAAGAAATGGTTCCACACCTTATCAGTCCTGACAGGGCTACTTCCCTGCTGGCTTCGTGGTTACATCATCTTGGTAAGAGTAAAACGGTTCTATTTTTGATGATAAATGTGTGTTAAATTAGTTTTATATTTTTTTTCCTCACAGCATATTAGTTTATTACCTTTTGTGATTATTTTGTTTAGCCTATAGCCTAAAGAAAAACATAGACTTTGTGCCTTTTAGTAATTACTTACTTGAGATTAGTATAAACTAAATCACTGACGTGTGAGGCACCTCTTAACACATTCATAACGATAAAAGCTCAGTAACTACGCAGGTTAAAATGTTTTACACAATTGATACATAACGTGTGTGTGGTGGGGTATCACACACAAACACTTGGTTTGGGGAGGTTATAAATAGGAGCTGCCTCGTATGGGCCAATAGGCCTTCTGCAGTTACCTTTGTTCTTATGTTCTTATCCACAGTGCCAGCCCACAGCCAAGGTCTACGCATGAAACCTCTCAACGAAACGCTGGAAAGTTATATGGAAAAACTCGGAGTCTCCGGTCAGTACCCCCTGCCCCCTGTTCTTACAGTTTCTTCCTATAGGGCTCCTTCCCTCATTTTGTTTATAACTGGAGAATATTGGGTTCTTGATTTATTTTGAATAAATTGTAATTTGAGAAACTCTACTACATAAATGGTTCTTTTTTAGAGGCCTTATAATTGTATGACGAATTTACATATATTGTTTGACTGGGAATATCGGAGTTGTTTATTTCTGACATTAATATTCATAAATTGTTGCATCCATCCAGGATAAATTTCAAGTCTGAGTTAGCATTGAAGAATAAAGCTTTGCAAGAGTATATATAACACTTGAATGTGTGTAGCGAGTGTGGACGTCGCCTGTTTATAGGGGCTTGAACAGGGCAGCTCTCTGAAGGCAGAATTTTAGTTTTTGATACCTGGGTGATGATTCGCTTTAGGTTGTAGTGGTTGAACTTTGTGTACAGATTCCATGTTAGAGATTGAACATGGAATCGTAGTATAATAATAGAAGAGAACTGTGGGGGCAGAATGATTAAACATTTTGCAAGTTGCTTGTCAATGTACTCTCTTAGTAATCTTCCAAGCTTCACTCTCTCTGTTTATAACGCTTATTTGAGGGTGTATTTGGTCAGATATTTTTCCAGTTAAATATAGCAAGTCCTTTTCTGTGTCCAGTCCCCACCGTGGCAGCTACCTCGTTGCAGTGGTGGTGCTCGAGTGCTGTGTTAGAGCAGGCAGACTTTGTCGCAGAGTTCCTTCAGGCCTCTGCTGGGGGTAGGAGACCACAGCTGTCTGCGGTTCTGCCACTCGTGCGGGCTGTGTACAGAGACAAATTATATTGTTTCCCTTCATCTCAAGGTTCAGCCTAATCGGTGACTGTAGCTTGTAACTTATATTTACGTATACGAGATTGGGTGACAAGACGGAGTTTAGTGTTTTTTTTTATGTTTTTAGGAATAGATTGTGGAATTAATAGGCACCTCTAATTATCTACACTGAAACGTCTGAAAATTTTGAACAATTATATTATGCTTTAATTGCTCCAAGCTCCTTGGGGAAACTTACGTACTTGCTGGATTGACTGAAGTAGAACAGGTTTTGTGAGGCTGGAGCGATTCCCTGCTCTCTTAATAGAACGTCGCATTTTGACGTACTCTACCTACGGCCAAAAATGATTGTACTAGAAAAAGGTAGCGGCTCGCGAAATTGACATACTGTCCCGTTTTATTCTGGGTCCTCTTAGGATAAGGTCAGTTAGGGTAAGGGCACTTTGGTACGGCAGTTCCTTGGAAAATTAGAGCCAGTTATGATTATTGGCTCTAATTTGCAATAATTAAGCTTTTAATTAGTTTTATTTTACATAATGGAATTATATAATTCTAATGCTATACAACTATAGCAAAGTTGAATTTTTTACTCTAATAAATGTTCTTTATATTTATATAGTGTTCACTTAATCACTTAATTTAAATACAAATATGTCAAAAGAATTGAAAATTTTACACAATGTAAATTTTGGTAAATTGTCGATGACATCTCGTCACTTTATTTATACAGATAAGTTGGGGAACCCTGATGCCCGTCTTCACACTGGCCAGCCCTCAAGCCTGGTGACCACTCTTGGTGTGGGACTTAATCTAAACACGGGCGTTGGGACGGACGCTTCTGTCGCTGGGGCTTCTCCGGCTGTGACCACTCTGGAGAGGCTAATGGTCCCGGTCTCCTCCTCCACTCCGGACACTGTGGGGGTCCCGGTCTCCTCCTCCACTCCGGACACTGTGGGGGTCCCGGCCTCCTCCTCCTCCTCCTCCACTGCGGACACAGTGGTGGTCCCGGCCTCCTCCTCCTCCTCCACTCCGGACACAGTGGTGGTCCCGGTCTCCTCCTCCTCCACTCCGGACACAGTGGTGGTCCCGGCCTCCTCCTCCTCCACTCTGGACACAGTGGTGGTCCCGGCCTCCTCCTCCTCCACTCCGGACACAGTGGTGGTCCCGGTCTCCTCCTCCACTCCGGAGACAGTGGTGGTCCCGGCCTCCTCCTCCACTCCGGACACTGTGGGGGTCCCAGCCTCCTCCTCCACTCCGGACACAGTGGTGGTCCCGGCCTCCTCCTCCTCCTCCACTCCGGACACTGTGGGGGTCCCGGCCTCCTCCTCCACTCCGGACACTGTGGGGGTCCCGGCCTCCTCCTCCACTCCGGACACTGTGGGGGTCCCGGCCTCCTCCTCCACTCCGGACACTGTGGGGGTCCCGGCCTCCTCCTCCACTCCGGACACAGTGGTGGTCCCGGCCTCCTCCTCCTCCACTCCGGACACTGTGGGGGTCCCGGCCTCCTCCTCCACTCCGGACACAGTGGTGGTCCCGGCCTCCTCCTCCTCCACTCCGGACACTGTGGGGGTCCCGGCCTCCTCCTCCACTCCGGACACAGTGGTGGTCCCAACCTCTTCCCTGTCCCCGACCAAACCTTTTGAACAGCTGGAAATGATGTCGTCTCGACCTGTCTATCTTCAAAGTGGCCTTTAGAATAAAACAACACAATGAAATAGTTTCCGTTGTGGTTATAAAGCTGCCTGCACAGTTATTATTGTATATTTATCACTTTATCGTCAGCTAGTGTTCAAGTTTTAATCTTGGATTTGTGTGTGAGCATGTAGGAGTTTGTGGGCATTTACGCATTTTCACGTATGCGTTTATGGGCACGTGTGCATGTTATACTTTTCCAGAAATCTCACTTAACTTTGCCAGAAACTTGGCAATGTTCGGTGAGGCTACCTGCAAGCGTCTAATATTCTACCTTTGACAGACTCGGGCACACTTTCTTTGAGAGATAAAGATGACATAATCTTACTAAAATGACCGGCACGGCCGGGTTTCAGCAAGTAAACTGCACGGGTAAAATATGTCGTGGAACAGGTGGCTACTATATACAGCAGGAAAGGTACTTGGTCTCTAATTTTCCGTTCGGCCATCACAGGACACAGCCTCATATGCCGGCGCCTGCTACAAAAAAAAGCCTACACCATTCGGACAGCTGCGCACAGCATATGGAAAAAACATTATACTGCAAGCAAAACCTCTCGGTGTTCGAATCTATCATTCATTCCCTGGCAGTAGAGTAGCAATCTTGCTGTTCAATCAACCAGCCAAAATAAAAATGGTTTTGCCCGAAACGATTTGAGTAATATTGGCTTTATTAGTTTGTGTAACGCCTTTCCCTGCAATTGTTTATTACTCTTATGTTCTTTGTACACATTCTTCTGAAGAAAAAAATTATTTGAATACTGTTAAGGACGCCAACTCTTTCGTATGGCAGTTTGAGTTTTCTCGCCAACTGTTTGGACGATAACTTAAACACAATATAACATTATATACAGTAACTATTGCTACCATACACAAAAACTGTAAAATTTAACTGAATAGAAGTACTGTACTTGAAACTCGGATCCTAAAACATTAAATCTGATATTAAAAATGATGTTCTCAAACATCTTTCCAAAATAAGACATTCTTGCAAAGCCACTAAATGCATTGCGTTTCGGGCAGGTCCTTAATCTAATATCGGGTAAGATGGAAAAAGTACATTGTAGCAAGGTTTTATATCGACAATATAAATTGACAGAGGTGCATACACCGGTAAAGATTAAGTACTTGGTATGAAGTATTAATATTGCGGAAGTGAGTAGTTAAAGATAGTGTGAATTTGAAGCACACGGTAGGAAAATGAGGATGAAATTTGGTACTTTCTGGTTTTTGTTTTGAGCAGGACATAGGTTGGACAATTTTTTTTAATTAATCTGGGAGTGTTTTCTCATCACTTGGGAAATATAATGCCCCTAATCATAGGCTACCACCTATAAAGGCTGAAGTCGAATGTCATGAGTCTCGGCCTCACCGTCATGGCACTATACTCATTTCTTTGTTAAAACAATCATTGGACCCGAGCCTATTCTCTGCGTGAGAGCTTCAGGCGGGCTGGTGAAAATAATGCATAAACACCTGTCACCCCCCCCCCCGTTCTCTAGAGTTTTTTATAGCCTGGATGTGGAGTCCTAGAACACTAGAATTCCTAGAATTTTCCGAATTGATCAAACGGCACAACCCGTCGGAGGACGCGTAGTGTGTGTCTGGTCTGGATCGTGTCACTACATCGACTCGTCATTAAATAAGGAACGTCTTGCAATACGGCTATCCTCTTCAAACTCCTGTAGCAAGTATAATATACTTGCTCCATACTCTCATTAGCTAATGTGCATATAATGAGAGGGTTTGTTAATTCTACGTAACCCATCTCTACTACTTTTCTAAAAGTATCCCTTTCTTGCCCTGTTCATGTCGGTCCCCCCGCCCCATCCCTCTGTCCCCTAATTTATCCGCTATAAGAAACTATATATTTGCGCCGAAGTTCATTCATTTGTTAACGAGATTAGTTGTGTGGCTTCCGGTAACGGAGGGTCCCGGTAGTACAGTCGGCTTCGTTGTCGAAGCACAATCAAGAATTCTGGGCTCGAATCCCCAGGCGGAACAGAAATGGTGAGGCACATTTCCTATCACCTAATGCCTCTGTTCACCTAATAGTAAGTAGGTACTCGTGAGTTTGTTGTGGGGGTTGCATACTGGGTGGGGTCAGTAATTCGACCCTGATTTGGGGAAGGGGGACACCTCGATAAAAACCTAACATGTGTGAATACACGCTGGCTTCCTGTCCCCTTGACACTGAATTAATATGAAGTATACCATGGGAACCACAGGTGTTGCCATTTGCAGGCTTCTCAAAGATTAATATTAACAGGTGTGGAGCATGGGATACTCGACGGTACCTGCCAGGTGTGATGGCACTCTCCTGCCCCTACAACACGTGTGCCACAGCTGTGCCAGATGTGACGCAATTGCCAAATATTGCTATCTTAAGCACTTTTCACTGCTACAAAATGATAAACTAAAACATTAGTTTTGTACATTTTTGGGAATTTCTCATAACAAACTGCCAGAAGTGTTCGTAGTGTGGGGCGCTTGGAAAGTGGAGGAGAGTATGCCAAAGCTGCCCCAATTCTCGCAGTCGTCCCCCTGTGACAGAACACCTTCATAGGGTGCTGCTGCTGCTGCTGCTGCTCACCCAGTAAGTGATGGTCTTGAGTAATACAAGTTGAAGGAAATCGCATGTCACTTGTGGACAGGACCAGCTAGTGTGTTTGCACACTTCCTCTGGGGTGAAGCATGACTTGTTCTGACCACCTGTTGAGGGAAGCCTCGTCATATGACCCACTGGTGAACCAAGCCACGTAGGCTGGTCAGTCAAGCTTCTTATGTGCACATTCTCAGGGTAAAGTGACTCTCATGGCCGGTCAGCTATGCTGGTTATAAACATCTGGATATCAATCTAGATATGTGATGGTGTGAAAGCATATTACGGTTCCAGTAAGAATCTGCTTGTAATCTGGTAAGTAAATCTTTGTCCTAAACAAATAATATTCTCAAGATATAACTTTATCGTATTATAAATAGTTGGTTTAAAATATAAAAAAATCTATGCTTAACTCATTTTCTTTGAAACGTTCTGAAGAATTGTGTTGTCTGTACATGAAAATCTAGGGATTAACCAAATAATTTTCGAATTTCGTATTTTACATTACTACATATTGAGAATAATACACCTTATTAACGTAACCAAACCTAACAAAAAACCTAACCATGAATAGGGTGTAGATAAGTGCACTAATTACATACTGGTTTTGATGTGATTACCTCCAGGATATCTCCTCTCTGAAGACAGAGAGGAGATATTGCAAAAAAGAGATTGCCAAAAAGCCTTTGACACAGTACCGCACAAAAGGCTGTTAAAAAAGTTGGAGCAACAGGCAGGAGTAAAAGGGAAGGTGCTCCAGTGGATAAGGATCGAGTACTTAAGCAACAGGAAACAGCGAGTAACGGTGAGGGGGGGGAGACATCAGAGTGGCGAGATGTCACCAGCGGAGTCCCACAGGGCTCAGTACTTGGACCCATCCTGTTTCTAATATATGTGAACGATCTTCCGGAGGGTATAGACTCATTCCTCTCAATGTTTGCTGATGATGCAAAAATTATGAGAAGAATCAAGACGGATGAAGATAGACAGAGACTACAGGATGACCTGGATAAACTGGAGGAATGGTCTAGAAAATGGCTGCTAAAGTTCAACTCGGGAAAGTGTAAGGTGATGAATTAGGAGAAGGGAGCAGGAGGCTGAACACAAGGTATCATTTGGGAGGGGAAATCCTGCAAGAGTCAAATAGAGAGAGATCTGGGGGTTGATATCACACCGAACCTGTCCCCAGAAGCCACATCAAAAGAATATCATCAGCGGCATATGCTAGACTGGCCAACATAAGAACTGCCTTTAGAAATTTGTGTAAGGAATCTTTCAGAACCCTGTATACCACTTATGTAAGACCAATCCTGGAGTATGCAGCTCCAGCCTGGAGTCCATACCTAGTTAAACACAAGACAAAGTTAGAGAAGATTCAGCGGTATGCCACCAGGCTCGTCCCGGAACTGAGAGGATTGAGCTACGAGGAAAGGCTAAAGGAGCTGAACCTCACATCCCTGGAAAACAGAAGAGTAAGGGGAGACATGATAACCACCTACAAAATTCTCAGGGGAATTGACAGGGCGGACAAAGACAAACTCTTCACCACGGGTGGGACACGAACAAGGGGACACAGGTGGAAACTTAGTACCCAGATGAGCCACAGAGACGTTAGAAAGAATTTTTTCAGTGTCAGAGTAGTTAATAAATGGAATGCATTAGGCAGTGATGTGGTGGAGGCTGACTCCATACACAGTTTCAAGTGTAGATATGATAGAGCCCAGTAGGCTCAGGAATCTGTACACTGTTGATTGACAGTTGAGAGGCGGGACCAAAGAGCCAAAGCTCAACCCCCGCAAGCACAATTAGGTGAGTACAGTTTAGAACTCTTCCTCGCAGTAAGGGTCATACTGTCACTCTTCCTCCTAGAATGGTCACCATGAACCAAAGCTGAATGTAAGTTTTAAATCTTGCAAACAAACGTGCAAATTCTAAATTATGAAAGTTGACACTCTGGGTAATTTGCATTTTCTTTCAGATCCTGAGGTAAGGTGAATGACTTCGTCGCCGGGCACTTCGTGAATGATATCAACGCCGGGCACTTGACGGCTGTGCCTTGATAAGTGAGCCTGAATTTGTTAAGTGAGCCTGGAACTTGGTACATGATCCTGGAACTCGTTAAGCGAGTCTGGAACTTGACAGTCGAGTTTTGGCCTTTTAACAAGTAAGGTTACGACTTGATGAGTGTAGTGACGCGATCAGTACGGCCCTTGGCACCAGGACCACAACTCGGCGGGCGAGGCCAACACTGACAATTGAAGCCGGGACTTAAAAGGTGTCACCTGGAGCTGAGAGCAGAGGGCGTGCCTTGGAGCTGAGAGCAAAGGGCGTGCCTTGGAGTTAAGAGCAGAAGGCGTGCCTTGGAGCTAAGAGCAGAGGGTGTGCCTTGGAGCTAAGAGCAGAGGGCGTGACTTTACGGTACAGACAAGGAACTGAGTCTGGGTTAATCTAGGCTACCATGGCGGAGTCGACACGCCTCTCCGAGCTGACCAAGATCGATCCTCCTCTTACTAATTACAATACCTTAAAGGATGAAGAGGAACCACAAGGTAAATGGTTTTTGTTTTTCGATATCTATAGATGATAGTCGTGGATGGTTGGTGTGTATTTACTATTTGTGCTTGCAGGGTTGGAGCTATTAGCTCTTGGAACCCGCCTTTCTAACCGTCGCTTGATTAATGTGCTGACTTACGACCTGTTTTTCTTCTATTATATCTACTACATATTTTAGCTACTACAGCTACTATCAGCTACTACATAGCTGCCTGGAAGAAAGTTCAGCTCATTATGGCACATTCTGAACGTACAGTGGGACCATTATGGAACATCTTGAACGTACAGTGGGATCTCTATGGCACATCTGATGGGATCCTCATGGGATCCTCATGCGATCCCTATGGTACATCCCCGATTGGGATCCCTATGGTACATCCCCGATTGGGATCCCTATGGTACATCCCCGATTGGGATCCCTATGGTACATCCCCGATGGGATTACTATGGCACATTTTGATGGGATGCTTATGGCAAATCCCGATGGGATTCTCGGGAGGCGGTGATCCCCCAGCTCCGGGTGCCGGGGGTGGCCTGGAGGAGTCGTGCGACAGATGGCGCCAGCGGTGTGTTTACCCTGGGAGGAGCATCGTCTGCTAGGAGTGTCAGAGGCGGCCTTCCTGCTGCCCCGGCGCTATGGTGGTCCTGCTTCAGTAGCCCCCTAGTGTGTGACAAGATTAGCGTGCAGCTGCGGCTAGGAGGGCCCGGCCCCAGGGGCGCTGCCTTTTCTCGAGATAGCACCATGAGCGACCATGATGTGGACGATATTGCCTTCCTCGTGAGGGCTGCCTGGATGTTATAGAGAGTGTGTGAGGGCTGCCTGGATGTTATAGAGGGTTTGTGAGGGCTGCCTGGATGTTATAGAGGGTTGTGTGAGGGCTGCCTTGGATGTTATAGAGGGTTTGTGGGGGCTGCCTGGATGTATAGAGGGTTTGTGGGGGCTGCCTGGATATTATAGAGGGTTTGTGGGGGCTGCCGAGTGAGTTGGGTTGGATTATAGAGTGTGGAGGCTGCTGGGTATAGGTGTGGAGGGCTGCCTGATGAGAGTTGGGGCTTGGAGTTATAGAGGTGGAGCTGCCGGTTGTGAGGTGTGTGGGGGAGAGTTGTAGGGCTGCCTGGATATGTGGGCGCCTGATATTATAGAGTGGGGCTGCTGGTTTTAAGTGTGGAGGGCTGCCTGGATGTTATAGAGGGTGTGTGGGGGCTGCCTGGATGTTATAGAGGGTTTGTGGGGGCTGCTGGATGTTATAGGTGTGAGGGCTGCTGATTTAATGGGGGCTGCTGGATGTTATAGAGGGTTTGTGGGGGCTGCCTGGATGTTATAGAGGGTTGTGGGGTGCTGGTTAGAGGGTGTGTGGGGCTGCCATTATTAGGTGGGCGTGGATGTTATAGAGGGTTTGTGGGGGCTGCCTGGATGTAATAGAGGGTGTGTGAGGGCATGCCTGGATGTTATAGAGGGTTTGTGG
>WNGS01160430.1:15256841-15276985 GCA_020271785.1 Procambarus virginalis
AGTGAGGGACAACAGGAACACATTGTACTACATATCAAGCTTGTTGGTGAACAATGCCATTACTAAGCGCATGTCAGCGAGGCTATGATCGAGGCGCTAGACACAAAGGAACCCCTCATCTCACCTCACCGGAAACACCTGTTCTGGCAAGGTTTCAGAGGTGTTTGCAATATTACAGCTGCGGGTGAAGTCCCCATCATGGCCATGAATGAGTTATATCTTTAAAACTATGTAGTAAATGATTAGTTTTGTGGATAAACTCATTCCGTTTTGCTGGTAATTAATATGCTTTTTGCGAGTATTTCTGAGGCTTCAATTATCTGCAGTTTTATTTCGGGTATCAAACATGTAATAACTGATAACCTGGTTTTCGGCTGCTCTGGTTAGAGATACAATGTACTTGACACTTGGGGGAGAGGTACTTTGTACAAGAGTGGTACAGTGTACTCCACTTTGAAGGGTGGTACTCTGTACTCGGTTATGGTGAGAGTGGTACAGAGTACTCCTCTTTGGTGAGACATTCCAGCAGACCAAGACAGACAGATAGACATACAGACGGTAAACAGAAATATAGACAAGGAGACCCAAACAGACAGGAAACAGAAATACAGACAAGGACATAGACACAAAGAAACTGACAATCATTCAGCCGATCATAGAGAGAGAGAGAGACTAACAGATAGACATTGATGTACTACATTGCCTTCCACGTCTGTTAATTACGGTAAATTAATATTTCAAAATGTTCTCCAGACAAATTACCGTCACAAACTATACTGATATAGTTTGAGCAAAAATCTATACTGCCATTGTGTCAAAGCTATATTGCCATAGTTTGTGTCAAAAATTATACTGATATAGTTTGTGTAACAAACTATACCTGACACATCAAAAAGTAATAATGTTGATAAAACTATTATACTATCTTCTACTTAAAAAAAAGATGTAAACATTAAATTCTTTTTATTCCGTAATGGTTTTATAATTAAATATATGAGATTATGAAACGTATTGAGTGTAATTAATAAAATATGATTAATACCTGACGTTTCGCCTTTTATTGGCTCCTTTGTGTTTCACATGGATGCAGAACACCGCTTCACATGGGTACATAACACCTATTCACATGGTAATATAACACAGCTTCACATGGATACAGAACGCCGCATCACATGGGTACAGAACACGGCTTCACATGAATGCAGAATACCGCTTCATATAGATACAGAACACCGCTCTGTATGGGTACACTCAGACCTTGTGGGATGTCCACTGGATCAGGATGTCTTGCCCTGAATCAGGATGTTGGATATCTACTATGGAGAGAGTCCTGACTGAAGCAGGATGTTGGATATCCTCTGGAGAGAATCCTGCATGAATTAGGATGTTGGATTTCCACTGGAGGGATTCCTGCCTAATTCAGGATGTTGAATGTCCACTGATGAGAAACGTGGCCTCATTATCAGAAACATATTGGAAATCTAAGGATGAGGAGCATCCTAACTTATCATCAGGATGTAGATTACCATCGTAGGAATACGGCGGATGTAATCAGGATATAGGAGTTCCACTGAGGAGAAAGATATCGAAATTATATAAAAAAGTAGATATCCCTAGATGAGAGGCCTTCCTGCATTATTCATAGTGCAGCGTGTTAACAGCTCTACGATATTCTTTCATTGTCTTCAGGATCTTGAGGTTATCTTGAGATGATTTCGGGGCTTTTTAGTGTCCCCGCGGCCCGGTCCTCGACCAGGCCTCCACCCCCAGGAAGCAGCCCGTGACAGCTGACTAACACCCAGGTACCAAGGGCATAGGGTGAAAGAAAACTCTGCCCAGGATATAGAACATTTTAACGAGTGCTTTGTAAAATCATTGTTTGAATAACTCTATTTAAATAAATAAAAACATATAAAAATATATAAATGGTGCAGTACTATATAATGCATCACTCAGTTAGCCGGCTATTTTTTCATAATACCGCAATTTATTTTATTTAAAAATTACCGTATTTCGTATCGATACAAAAAAAAAGCCAATGATTAATCACGTAATAAAAATCGGACCAAAAGGTAAAAGCAAGCATATTGTGCCTCGGGACATGACGGCCACACAGCTCAGCCCGCAGGGAAGTGAGTTAGTAATTACCAAAAGATGGCGCCAAGCCGAGCTGCCGGGAAAAAATCGCCGCCTCGGCGAAATCGTCATTTTTCGCAAAACTCAAAATCAAAACCAGCCATAGAATCGTTTTGAAAATGCTACCATTAGATTTACCGCAATCCTTGACGTTTCTTTCTGTTAACTCTTTCTTTGCTATTTTTCAATATGAACGCTTTTACACACATATTTACCGAGATACAGCCAATTCAAATATCAAATATATCATCATGTTTTCTCAACATATTATTAAGAAAAAATGAGTTGATGAGCAATTAATCATAATTATAATGAGCTTAATAATAAATGGATATTAAAAATTTACGCATTTCTTTGTTCGTATTCATATAGCTATTGCTTTTATTTCTTCAAGTCTATCACAACCCCCAATCACTGTGTAGACAACTTCTCTATCTGCAATGTCATCAGGATGATGGATATCCACTGGACAGAATCCTGCTTGTAGCAGGATGTTGGATAATCACTACAGTGAGTCCAGCCTGAATCAGGATGTTGAATATCCACTGGAGAGAGTCCTGCCTTAATGAGGATGTTGGATATCCACTGGAGAGAGTCCTGTCTGAATCAGGTTGCTGGATATCCACTGGAGACAGTCCAGCTGAATCAGGTTGCTGGATATCCACTGGAGAGAGTCCTGACTGAATCAGGATATTGGATGTCCACTGGAGAGAGTCCTGTCTGAATCAGGATGTTGGATATCCACTGGAGAGAGTCCTGACTGAATCAGGATATTGGATGTCCACTGGAGACAGTCCTGTCTGAATCAGGATGTGTGATATCCACTGGAGAGAGTCCTGACTGAATCAGGATGTTGGATATCCACTGGAGAGAGTCCTGACTGAATCAGGATGTTGGATATCCTCTGGAGAGAATCCTGCATGAATTAGGATGTTGGATATCCACTGGAAGGATTCCTGCCTAATTCAGGATGTTGAATGTCCACTGATGAGAAACGTGGCCTCAGAAACATATTGGAAATCTAAGGATGAGGAGCATCCTAACTTATCATCAGGATGTAGATTACCAGCGTAGGAATACGGCGGATGTAATCAGGCTATAGGAGTTCCACTGAGGAGAAAGATATCAAAATTATATAAAAAAGTAGATATCCCTAGATGAGAGGCCTTCCTGCATTGTTCATAGTGCAGAGTATTAACAGCTCTACGATATTCTCTCATTGTCTTCAGGATATAGGACATTTTAACGAGTGCTTTTGTAAAAATGTCATTTGAATAACTCTTATTTAAATAAATAAAAATATATAAAAATAAATAAATAGTGCAGTACTATATAATGCATCACGCAGCTAGCCGGATATTTTTTCATAACACCACAATTTATTTTTATTTAAAAATTACCTTATTTCGTATAAACATAAAAAATAGCCAATGATTAATCACGTAATAAAAAACGGACCAAAAGGTAAAAGCAAGCATATGGTGCCTCGGGACATGACGGCCACACAGCTCAGCCCTCAGGGAAGTGAGTTAGTAATTACCAAAAGATGGCGCCAAGCCGAGCTGCCGGGAAAAAATCGCCGCCTCGGCGAAATCGTCATTTTTCGCAAAACTCAAAATCAAAACCAGCCATAGAATCGTTTTGAAAATACTACCATTAGATTTACCGCAATCCTTGACGTTTCTTTCTGTTAACTCTTTCTTGCTATTTTTCAATATGAACGCTTTTACACACATATTTACCGAGATACAGCCAATTCAAATATCAAATATATCATCATGTTTTCTCAACATATTATTAAGAAAAATGAGTTGATGAGCAATTAATCATAATTATAATGAGCTTAATAATAAATGGATATTAAAAATTTACGCATTTCTTTGTTCGTTATTTATATAGCTATTGCTTTTATTTCTTCAAGTCTATCACAACCCCAATCACTGTGTAGACAACTTCTCTATCTGCAATGTCATCAGGATGATGGATATCCACTGGACAGAATCCTGCTTGTATCAGGATTTTGGATAATCACTGCAGTGAGTCCAGCCTGAATCAAGATATTGGATGTCCACTGAAGAGAGTCCTGTCTGAATCAGGATGTTGGATATCCACTGGAAAGAGTCCTACCTGAATCAGGATGTTAGATATCCACTGGAGAGAGTCCTGCCTGAATCAGGATGTTGGATATCCCACTGGCGAGAGTCCTGTTTGAATCAGATTGTAGGATGTCCACTGTAGATTCCTGCCTTAATCAGTTTGTTGCATGTCGACTGATGAGAAACTTGGCCTCATTATCAGAAACATATTGGCTATCTAAGGATGAGGAGCATCCTAACTTATCATCAGGATGTAGAATGCCCGCGAAGGAATACTGCGGGTGTAATACCAGGATATAGGAGTCCCACTGAGGCGAAACATGTCAGAATTATGTAAAAAAAAACCGCCTCGGGGGTTCTAAAGAACATCTACAACGACGGGATAACATAACATGACATTGCCTCTCACCTCGTCAAGTCTGTCACGTGACACCAGCTTCTGATGTTGATGCCTCTCGTTGGTTTTGCTTCTCAAGGCTTCCTACTTGGGAACCTGTACACTGATCATTGCTACCATCAACACTGTCAGTGTATCCTCAGGATAGATATAGTGTTCAACAACTAGTCACTCGATGTGTATGGGGTCCACTACCACCCGTAGGAAGTGTATGGGGTCCACTACCACCCGTAGGATGGGTATGGGGGTCCACTACCACCCAAGGATGGATATGGGGGTCCACTACCACCCGTAGGATGGGTATGGGGTCCACTACCACCCGTAGGATGGGTATGGGGGTCCACTACCACCCAAGGATGGGTATGGGGTCCACTACAACCGTAGGATCGGTTTGGGGTAAACTACAACCCGTAGGATGGGTATGGGGTCCACTATAACCCGTAGGATGGGTATGGGGTCCACTATAACCCGTAGGATGGGTATGGGGTCCACTATAACCCGTAGGATGGGTATGAGGTCCACTATAACCCGTAGGATGGGTATGGGGTCCACTACCACCCGTAGGATGGGTATGGGGTCCACTACCAACATTTGGATGATTATGGCGCCCACTACCGCCCAATGGATGAGAATGGGGTCCATTACTGCCCACAGGATGGGTATGGAGTCCACCATCTGTGCGGAAGTGGACCCCCATATCAATCCTGTGGATTGTAGTGGACCCTATACCCATTCTATGGGTAGTTGTAGGCCCCATATCTATCCTGCAGGTGGTAGTGAACCCCTTACCCATCCTGTGGATGGTATTGGACCCCATACCCATCCTCTGTGCGGTAGTGGACCCCATATCCATCCAGTGGCCGTTAGTGGACTATATATACCCTTCCTCTTGGCGGTAGTGGACCCCATACCCATCATGTGGGTGGTAGTGGACCTCATACCCATCCAACAGGTGATAGTGGACCCCATACCTATCTTTTTGTGTGGTAGTGGACCACGTAATCTTCGTATGACTTGTTGTGGACGCTTTATCTATCCTATTTACAAAAGTCTACCCCATAGATATTCCAACGTTATATCGTTTTCTGTTAACGTTCCTACAATTCATTCTCTTTAAGATTTTTAAAGCATATACTATTGTATATAATGTTGTACCCGATGGGACGGGTACAATGGGACGTACTATAGTACGTGAGGAAGGGTTGGTGCCTGGTGATAGCTAATAACTCTAAATCTACCACAGGGAAACTGTAAACATTAGCAGCATATAAGCATTATGTGACATTAGCACAATGGTACACCGAGGAGCTAGTCGTATGTGTAAGTTAAGACCCTCATCCCACACACTTGTAAGAAGAGAGGATATGTGGATAGTCCTTAATTATCAAGCCGTGTGAGGAAGCAGAGAGAGAGAGCAAGTCAACATATGAGGTAAGAATGGAAAGGGCAAAGGGAGAAGGTAAGCCAAAAGTGTTAATATGAATAAAGGAAATTGTTGAAGGCCTAATAGGAGGAATAGGTAACAACTAGAGGAAAAAGATAAGAGCCTAGAGATGAAGTTTGAGAGCGTTTAGACTGTAGATCTTTGGTTGTTGACCCTGGCTGTGATTTATGAGGGAATCTTTAGTATTACTGGCCTCCTGTCCACACTTTCACTTGCTGTGTCTGGCCTCGTGTCCACACCTACACTTGCTGTGTCTGTCCTCGTGTCCACACCTACACTTGCTGTGTCTGGCCTCGTGTCCACGCCGACACCTGCTGACCAGCCTCGTGTCCACGCCTACACCTGCTGTCTTGTGTCTACACTTTCTACACGTGAAGAAATAATTGCTCTCATATTCTCAGAAATTAATGATCATCCTGCACCAGCTCTGACGTCAAGCGCTCGCTCACCACCTACCAGTCTCCCATTGCTAGCCATATCCCTATTTTTATTTGTCCTCTGCACATTTTATTCTTTATACTCAATTAGTATTAAGCTTTAGTCATTTAAGTTTTCATGCCCGAAACGCTTTGTGTAATAGTGGCTTTATGCATTGTATATACTAGCCATATCTATAAATCACTCATTCTTTGTAAAATCCCTTGTATGTATGTACCTTACCTAAATAAACATTTTATTTTATTTTTTATTTATATGTATGTATTGCTAGCCATAGCCATAGCCATTGCCATTGCTAGCCATAGCCATTGCTAGCCATATGGCATTGTATGTACTAGCTCTGTCTATAAATCCATCAACTTTCTGTATCTTACCTTGTATGTATGTACTTTACCTGATAAATATTTGTATTTGTTTGTTTTTGTATATAAACTTTTATTGAAATACACCTCACAGATGTATGAGGTGTATAATAACGCACCTGTTCTAGCTACTGTATAATGTATAGCCGGTACTACGGGATACAACACATCGGCTAGTTAGGCAAGATTGTGTTTGCCTTCATACAAAGCCTAGTTAATTAGGGGATTTAGTGTCACAAAGTTAGTTATTGACAAGCCGTTTAAATCCGGCTTGGATAATGACATTCTGTTATCATACACCTCTCTCTCAGTTTTACAGCCGAGAGAGGTACAATGACAGCCATCATAGCTGAGAGAGGTACAATGACAGCCATCACAGCTGAGAGAGGTACAATGACAGCCATCACAGCTGAGAGAGGTACAATGACAGCCATCACAGCTGAGAGAGGTACAATGACAGCCATCACAGCTGAGAGAGGTACAATGACAGCCATCACAGCTGAGAGAGGTACAATGACAGCCATCACAGCTGAGAGAGTTACAATGACAGCATTAGCACCAGCAAATCTGTGCCAAAAACAAACCTCATTCAGCTATATTTTTTGCAGATCTAAAAATACACAGACTAGATTAAATTTTAATTGAAAAATATCTATATTTATGTATATTTTATATATAGATATTGAGACAGTGCTGGCGGATATAACGTGAACAGTCAGAGAACGACAAGAATGTTGTGTAGACCTGTATAGAACAGTTAGAGAAGAACAAGAATGTTGTGTAGACCTGTATAGAACAGTCAGAGAACGACAAGAATGTTGTGTAGACCTGTATAGAACAGTAAGAGAACAACAAGAATGCTGTGTAGACCTGTATAGAACAGTCAGAGAACAACAAGAATGTTGTGTAGACCTGTATAGAACAGTCAGAGAACGACAAGAATGTTGTGTAGACCTGTATAGAACAGTCAGAGAACGACAAGAATGTTGTGTAGACCTGTATAGAACAGTCAGAGAACAACAAGAATGTTATGTAGACCTGTATAGAACAGTTAGAGAACGACAAGAATGCTGTGTAGACCTGTATAGAACAGTCAGAGAACAACAAGAATGTTATGTAGACCTGTATAGAACAGTTAGAGAACGACAAGAATGCTGTGTAGACCTGTATAGAACAGTCAGAGAACAACAAGAATGTTGTGTAGACCTGTATAGAACAGTAAGGGACAAGAACGAGGATGTTCTTGAGGAACACCTCAATTCGTAGTCCTAAGGTTCCGGGTTCGACCACCGGCGGAGGCGGAAACAAATGGGTAGCGTTTCTCTCACCCTGATACCTCTGTTCACCTAGCAGTAAATAGGTACCTGGGAGTTAGACAGCTGCTACGGGCTGCTTCCTAAGGGCGTGTGTAACAAAAAGGAGTTCTGGTCGAGGACCGGGCCGCGGGGACGCTAAGCCCCGATATCATCTCAAGATAACCTCAAGAAGATAGGATGAAGATACGTTAGTGATAACCTATTCAGATAGGACCTGGATAAGCAGGCGATGAGTCACAATAACGTGGCTAAAGTATGTTGACCAGACTACACACTAGAAGGTGAAGGGACGAGGACGTTTCGGTCCGTCCTGGACCATCTTGCACCACAATCGACTTGAGAATGGTCCAGGACGGACCGAAACATCGTCGTCCCTTTACCTTCTAGTGTGTGGTCTGGTCAACGGACCTGGATAAGAAGCAAGATAGACTGAGGAAACAGGACCTAATTACACTGGAAGGAACGGTATACGGAGACATGACAACAACGTGCGAAATTAAACGGGAAATTGATAAAACAGACACAGAAGCAACATTCAGAATGAGGAACAAAGGATGAGAAAGACATAGAAACTTGAAGCACAATGTATCATAGAAATTTAAGGAACCGTTAATTCAATACACAATATTCTGCGTGAAGGTGATCTGAAAAAGGCGAAAAGGAAAAAAAAGAGTTAATTAAACTACCGAGTGCTCTTAACGCGGGGCTTGGGAGCTAGCACTCGACCCCGCAAGGCAAATTGAATTGAAAACAAACACATTCATACACACGAACACATGCAGACGCATACGTACATTCGCAAATACGCATAAAAGAACACACACACATATGCAGGCGCATACGTACATTCGCAAATGCGCATAAAAGAACACACACACATGCAGGCGCATACGTACATTCGCAAATGCGCATAAAAGAACACACACACACATATTCACGCAAGTACGCGAGCATTCACATAAGTACACACAAACACACAAACATAAACTAAACAATAGCTGAAGATGAAAGCAAGATTGGCTTGCGGGACACAAAAGTTATCAGAGTGGCTGGCAGCGTCCTGCGTCACAGGCGCGCACATAACAGTGCTCTCTACAACAGTTATGGGGTCCCTTATTGCGTCCTTTGTTGCGTCCCCTTATTGCGTCCTTTGTTGCGTCCCTTGTTGCGTCCCAGGCGCGCACATAACAGTGATCTCTACAACAGTTATGGGGTCCCTTATTGCGTCCTTTGTTGCGTCCCCTTGTTGCGTCCCTTGTTGCGTCCCAGGCGCGCACATAACAGTGCTCTTTACAACAGTTATGGGTCCCTTGTTGCGTCCTTTGTTGCGTCCCCTTGCTGCGTCCCTTGTTGCGTCCCTTGTTGCGTCCCTTGTTGCGTCCCTTGTTGCGTCCCTTGTTGCGTCCCAGGCGCGCACATAACAGTGCTCTCTACAACAGTCATGGGTCCCTTGTTGCGTCCCTTATTGCGTCTCTTGTTGCGTCCCAGGCGCCCACTACAACAGTCATGGGTCCCTTGTTGCGTCCCTTATTGCGTCTCTTGTTGCGTCCCAGGCGCCCACTACAACAGTCATGGAACCTTTGTTGCTTCATCTCTCTAAAACGCACCTGTGCAAATCTGTGCAAACACTCCATGCAAATAAAAGGACCCAGCCTGTGGAACTCACTCCCTAATGAATTAAAAATACTGTCCAACCAATGCTTTATTCAAAAACCAAAAAGTACCTAATTACATCCTCATAGTTTCCCATCTTGTGCTACCCACTCACCCAATTCTAGTACTTCAGACTTGCAACATTACCAGGATATTCAATACAATCAATTTGTATTGTAGTTATTATGTTGAAATCAAATTCTGCTACAAACGAAGCTTTTAATTAATCTTACTTTTTATCTGTTTGATGCAGGACCTAGATGAAGGACCTGCCTGAAACGCTGTACGTGTTAGGGGCTTTGCAAGAGTGTAACGACACCAATGATATCTATTCTCATTACCCAATTTACCTTCTTGTATGTAAATAAATATATATAAATAAAACATCCCGTCCTCCAAAAATTCGGAGGTAAATGTATCAAGCACAAGTACAATTATGTACTTTTCATAGCAGTCAGGAATTGTACTTATTTTCACTTAGTATTAAACCGTACTGTCAAATATATTGTGAATATTTGAGTTTACCTGAAAAGCTGAATAGAAAACCACGACCTTACCTAACCTTCTTAGTGGTTTGAAGATATGCATTTTATTGCTTCTTAATTACAATTAGTGCTTAACCTATAGCTATATTGATATTACACACCAAGATTACTTGGACGTGAACAGGTGCTCAAGAGAATATAACACCTGCTTAACAGGTGTTGAGAGAGGAAGCTGGTTGTAAATACCATAATATAACCAGCTATGACGTCAAAAATATAACCGAACTAGAGCAAAAATTACCCAATATGGAAATGTAATTTTGTACCATTGTCCAATCAATGTTGGTTTACTAAAGAGCAAATAATTATTTTTTTCAAACGCATACAACAATAAATCATTAGAATATATTTTTATATATATTTAAAGCATTTTAAATTAAAATTATATTTTAATTTAATATATTTTTTTTTTTTTTTATTTTATATATATTTTAAATTATTTTTATATATATTTTTTAATATATTTTTAAAGCACCGACTCACCTTCAGTGGTTGATTGTTCAATAAACCATTGAAATATATGTTTAACACATCTCTAACCCTGTCCATGGAGGACAGAAGAAAATGTATATATGCTGGTTAGCATTGTAAATGTGTGGCCACGTCTGTGGTAGAAAACAATAAAAAAATATATATATATTTATCGGTCATATCAGCGCATATTGTTCTTTTTCTAAAATAAATACACAATGTATTTTGTGGGCGACGGCCATATTTGCAGGAAGAAAACTGTGAAAACCCAACTGCTGCCTTAACCTGTGCCAACCACGAGCTATCCGTCAACAAACAGTCTATAGTCGGATCTAATGACCTGTTGTGGCTTTTAAATCGTACGTAATGTTATGCAGGATGGAGCAACAGCAAGCAAGCATAACAGTGTGTTTGTGTCGACTCTCTACCACCACCAAATACATGTAATCACTTTGGATTAGAAGTATATATGTATACGTTTTATTATGAAATACACTATCCCGCAGGGTATAATGACTCTCTCTCTCTCTCTCTCACTATCGGTGCGTATACCTCATGTGGGGGGTACTCATACAGCAGATGAGTACCTGATGTACTCACCCACAGCTGGCAGAGTACATTAACTCGCTACACCAATCACTCGGCCTCATTCGAGTCCATCTAGTTCTCATTATTTTTTATATATATTTTTTTTGCGAAGGGTTGATAGGGTCGTAATATATTCATGGCTGTACATGTGGGTAATTTTTTTATCCGTCTGAAAATTGCCGCGGAAGGTCGAATTCATTTGAACTTTTGTCTCTGTTTGTTTTTCCAGCGCAATTTTTCGACTGTCGGGTTCATTCAGAGTGAACCTTAATGAGCTTTTCTTTACATACTTGTTGGGTTCTCTTGTAGNCACACACACACACACACACACACAACACACACACACACACACACACACCAACACACACACCACACATACACATCAGGAGAAAAATAACAGTAAAGGAACAGGTTATGAAACTGAGGATAGGGGCGGAAGGATTCACTACAAATGACAAGGAAGTGTGTGAGGAGTTGAATAAGAAATTCCAGGAGGTCTTCACCTTCGAGCAAGGAGAAATTCCAGAGGTAAGAGAGGGAATAGCTAACCAGGAACCACTGGAAGACTTTGAGATTACCAGCGGGGAAGTAAGGAAGTGTTTACTAGAGTTGGATGTGACAAAGGCTATAGGCCCAGATGGAATCTCCCCATGGGTTCTAAAGGAAGGAGCAAGAGAACTGTGCCTACCACTCTCCATTGTGTATAACAAGTCACTGGCAACAGGGGAACTGCCAGATATTTGGAAAGCAGCTAACGTAGTCCCGATATACAAGAAAGGGGATAGACAGGAGGCACTGAACTACAGGCCAGTGTCCCTAACCTGCATACCATGCAAGCTGATGGAGAAGATTGTGCGAAAAAAACTAGTGGAGCATCTGGAGCGAAGGAACTTTGTAACACAGCACCAACATGGGTTCAGGGATGGCAGGTCCTGCCTCACAGGGTTACTTGAATTCTACGACCAGGCAACAAAAATAAGGCAAGAAAGAGAAGGGTGGGCAGACTGCATATTTTTGGATTGTCAAAAAGCCTTTGATACAGTGCCACACAAGAGGCTAGTGCGAAAGTTGGAGATGCAGGCTGGAGTGAAAGGGAAGGTACTCCGGTGGATAGAGGAGTACCTAAGCAACAGGAGACAACGAGTCTGTGTGAGGGGTGAAGTCTCAGATTGGCGAGACGTTACAAGTGGAGTCCCGCAGGGGTCAGTCCTTGGACCTATACTGTTTCTGGTATATGTAAATGATCTCCCAGAGGGTATAGATTCGTTCCTCTCAATGTTTGCCGACGATGCAAAAATTATGAGGAGGATTGAAACAGAGGATGATAGTAGGAGGCTACAAGATGACCTAGATAGACTGAGTGAATGGTCCAACAAATGGCTGTTGAAGTTCAACCCAAGTAAATGCAAAGTAATGAAACTAGGCAGTGGATACAGGAGGCCAGACACAGGATACAGAATAGGGGATGAAGTACTTAATGAAACAGACAGAGAGAAAGATCTAGGAGTTGATATCACACCAAACCTGTCTCCTGAAGCCCACATAAAGAGAATAACGTCTGCGGCATATGCGAGGCTGGCTAACATCAGAACGGCGTTCAGGAACCTGTGTAAGGAATCATTCAGAATCTTGTACACCACATATGTAAGACCAATCCTGGAGTACGCGGCCCCAGCATGGAGCCCGTACCTTGTCAAGCACAAGACGAAGCTGGAAAAAGTCCAAAGGTATGCTACTAGACTAGTCCCAGAACTAAGAGGCATGAGTTATGAGGAAAGGCTGCGGGAAATGCAACTTACGACACTGGAAGACAGAAGAGTAAGGGGGGACATGATCACAACCTACAAAATCCTCAGGGGAATTGACCGGGTAAACAAGGATGAACTATTCAACACTGGAGGGGCGCGAACAAGGGGACACAGGTGGAAGCTGAGTACCCAAATGAGCCACAGAGACATTAGAAAGAACTTTTCAGTGTCAGAGTAGTTAGTAAATGGAATGCACTAGGCAGTGATGTGGTGGAGGCTGACTCCATACACAGTTTCAAATGTAGATATGATAGAGCCCAGTAGGCTCAGGAAACTGTACACCAGTTGATTGACAGTTGAGAGGCGGGACCAAAGAGCCAAAGCTCAACCCCCGCAAGCACAATTAGGTGAGTACAATTAGGTGAGTACACACACACACACTTCTCTCTGACAGTCCCCCCCCCTAGTGAGGGAAGGAGTTATCAGGTCAGAATACATACAGTTAAGCATAGATAGTGTCAGCTCCCTAATGAACTGACCCACACACACACACTTCTCCCTGGCAGGTTCTGCTTCGACAGGTCAGCGGCGGCCCTACTGGACGAGAAGGTCAAGAAAGGGTCTTTATCTTCGCCTGCTTTAACTCTTGCGTCAACCCCATTGTCTACGGCATCTTCAATTTCTGCAAGAAGAAGCCGCCTGCGGTAATTTTTGTTGGGAAGTCGACTGAGGCTGTTATGGGAGACGGGTTTGTGTGTGTGTGTGTGCGTGTGCGTGTGTGTGTGTGTGTGTGTGTGTGTGTGTGTGGTGTGTGTGGGTGGTGTGTGTGTGGGGGGGTAGGGGGGTGTGAATCGAGCTTTAGCTCATGGGCCCCCTGACTTTCCAGCTGCCTGTTGTCTCATTTCAATTATATTTAACTTATTTTGTTTCTGTTATATCTGCTTTTGAAATTGTCCACGTCGAGGCCACAAGAGATGGTGGCCCTCAGGTAAATTCAGGTACATAGGTATGTGAGATTGTGTTTGGATCTTGGTGAATATGAGAATCAATGTTTACAGACTGTTTACATGCGAATTGCAAAACGATTTTTGCTCCACATGTTTGTAAGAAATACAGCTGGCTACTGTAGCTTCACTTTCATATTAAGACACACACACACACCTGGCAACCGTGACTCCACATACATGTGAGTCCCACATGATTAAATGTGCCTAAAAATATCTTGCCATTCCGGTATTAACTCTTTGTGTCGATGAAGTCTCAGTCTTAGATTATCCCAATCAGCTAACACCCTCTCCTTCTCCACGACCCAGACCCAGACATGGCGCTCCACTACCCTCAACACCCAGATAAACTCTCGTAGCTACGACACACGTAGCTACGAGTGTCGTAGCTTCAAGTCGAGCAGAGTGTACTGGAGCAGGAGGGAGCAGACATCCACTCTCACCCACTCTGAGGTTACGGACCACACAGCTGAATTGTTGCTGCCTCGGGCCCTGAACTCTTCCTCATCTCACGACGCGAGGTGAGTCTTCGCCTCATGCAAGCTTCCTTTATCCTGACACTTTGGGTAAGTTATATATCTGGGTGTCGAACGGGGGGTTGATTTGTACAGTAGAGGCGGATGTGTTGTCAAGCACAAATATTCCTAGGTGAGATATGCTTGCCTGTCGTGAGGTGCCTGGCGGTGAACTTTGTAAGTCAAGTTGTCATTGGGAAGGTCGCAGGCAGAAATTGTAAGTGTTCCTCAAATCAAGGGGGGGAGGGGTTGATGTACCCACACTCTCCCCCACCCCCTGCTGTACCCACTCTCTCACTCTCCGTGCTGTACCCACTCTCCCACTCCCCCTGCTGTACCCACTCTCCCACTCCCCTGCTGTACCCACCCCTTCCCGTTGTACCCAGAGGAGACTCACCAACAACAACACTTCTGTGAACTTACTCATCCAGCTCTCACTCACCACCAGTGCAAGTACTCTACGTGGGTAACGAATTCAGAGTGGAGAAGACGAGTACATGAGTATACACCCATTACCGTCCTGAGTACACTGAGTCAAGGGGGGGATGGAACCCTTCACCCTCGCAGAGGACGTTGTGATCTGTGACTCATGGAACGAGGGAGGAGATCCTCCTGTAAGTCTCTGCTGCGTAAATATGCAATATTCAGGCCCTCAGGATGGCCTCAGCTTACCAGGATGTGATCTATGGCTTATTGTGTTTAAGGTTCTTCTCTGGCCTCTATCCCTGCCTCCCTCCCTGCCTTCCTGCCTCCCTGCCTCCCTGCCTCCCTCAGTCAGGTACGCCGTGCATCAGAAGATGATAAAGAAGACAAGAAAGTAGAAGGACTAGGAAGAGAGAATGAGAAGAGAGGAGTAGCAATGAGGGCCAAGACCCACATGTATGAGGATGACCCGGGGTGGTGAGGGAGGGGGGAGAACATATTAATGAGTGTATACATGTGAGGTTGATGACAATGGCTGCCATTTCCTCCCCAGGTCTCCCACGGAGTCCGGACCCCCGCTGCCCTTGCTGCCCCTCTCCAGGTCCTCAGCCCTCTGTCCCAGGTACGTCACACACGCACGCCCACACGCACGCACTCATACTCACGAAACACACACGCGTGGGCGAATACACTCACACTCAGTGTCCACTCAGTACAAGTGTACAGACAGACAATATGCTGAGAACAGGTGTATAAACGGACAATATATATATTCCACTGTAACTGCAGGTGGCCTGAGAGACAGGAATAACTGTGCCACTCTCCTCTGTCACACAACAGTGATGTTTAGAACTCTGCTGTCTGTCTGTCTGTCTGTCTGTCTGTCTGTCTGTCTGTCTGTCTGTCTGTCTATTATGCTTCTAGGTCCAGCGTCTAGCTTAAATACATTGAGAAATAATTTCTGTAAGCACCGTACCTGTTCTTCGGGTGCTGTAACTTTGTATTAATACAGGGAGACTAGTATTTGACTAGCGTGAGTATGGACATGTATGCATACGTGTCCAAGCTTTACATATTCAGTCAAGCTGTGTATGTAAGAATATGTATGAATATGTGTCCAAGCTTTGGCAACACTCATTGTATGTACATTAAGCAGCATCTTCACATTTGACTATGCACTCTCCTCACTATCTGTCCTCACTATCTCTCCTCGCTATCTCTCCTCACCATCTCTCCTCACTATCTCTCCTCACCATCTTCCTCATCAGTCACAATACAAGAACCTGTGGTTTGCGTCTTCGGCTCACAACCGGGACGTGGGGTTCGGTACCCGAGCAGGACAGAAACGGTTGGGCGCGCTTCTTTCCCTCTGATGCCCCTGTTCACTCAGCAGTAAAATGGGGCGAGGGGGAGCAGGGAATTAGACAACAAATTCAGTAATTCATAAACACGCCATATTTTTCAGCTCACAATCCGAAGACGATGCTCATCCGTCCCTGAACGGAGCATATGGGTAATATTTTATCTTGTAGAGCATGATAGGGGAGCATACTGGGCATATTATATCTTGTAGAGCATGATAGGGGAGCATATTGGGCATATTATATCTTGTATAGCATGATAGGGGAGCATATTGGACATATTATATCTTGTAGAGCATGATAGGGGAGCATATTACGCATATTATATCTTGTAGAGCATGATAGGGGAGCATATTATATCTTGTAGAGCATGATAGGGGAGCATATTAGGCATATTATATCTTCTAGAGCATGATAGGGAGCATATTATATCTTGTAAAGCATGGAGCATATTGGGCATATTATATCTTGTAGAGCATGATAGTGGAGCATATTGGGCATATTATATCTTGTAAAGCATGATAGTGGAGCATATTGGACATATCATATCTTGTAAAGCATGATAGTGGAGCATATTGGGCTTATTATATCTTGTAGAGCATATTGGGCATATTATATCTTGTAGAGCATGCCAGGGGGATCATATAATAAATATTATATTTTGTAGAGCAAGTCAGTGAAGCTCATTGGTAATTGTTGTATGCTGTAGAGCATTCGAGTGGAGCATAGGATAACATTTGATCTGTTAGAGCATGCTAGCTGATCATACTGGTGATATCGTACATTGCAGAGCATACCAGTGGAGCATATGAGTCATATTTTAGCCTGTTGAGCATGCAAGTGAATCATCTTGATAGTGAAAGAAACTTGCCTATATGATGAGTCACAATTAGCATATTTTTTTCCTCACCCATGTGATCTGGCGCGTGAACGTGACAGCTTAAATTAAGCTGAGTGCGACTCACGCCTGCGAGAGGTCAGAGGTCGCTAGAGACACAGTTGCAGTGATAAGAGACAATTGATTAATTTACTTAACACAAGAACAACTTTGAGGAGAATATATCAAGAGGGCTTTAGATTAATCCCAGCCACTGCTATTAAGGAGTCTCAGAGTTAATGTAAATATGGGGGAGAAGATGACGGGACAGGGGAAGAATGTGAGGGGATGATGGGCATGCTTTGTACACGCACAATTTCGCTATTTGGTTATGATTCGTAGATTTTATAATACGCTGATAAATATATTGGTTTGCCATTTTCCAATCATTGATTTTTATGTAAAGAGTATTTTTTGTTATGTGGCAAGAGGCATGTATAAATATTTATTTCATGACGCCTAAAATATGGCAAATTAAAATTATATACTTTATATCCAAAGTAGATTTTCTCTCTCTGTCTCTGTCCGTCTGTCTCTTTCTGTCGCTCTCACTCACTCACACACACTCAAACACACAAAAAGGATTTATGAGTTGCGCTGCTGTTTATAAAGACCCTGTAAGCTTAGAGCTGCTATCCAACGTTAACCTCTGAAGCCTGATCCAAGAAACTCACTTAATTAATGAGTTTATTATTAGCTTTCATTCGGAACATATTTAATTTAATGCGAAGTTAGTTCTTACTGGATGAAGAGGGAGGCAAGTGTATGCCAGAGCCTTCATATAGTCAGTAGATTTCATTTCACACATATGTTCATATTCGAGAAGAAGTTTTTAATGCTGGTCAGTCCAGAACTGGATGATCGCTGATGAAGAGGTGTTAATGCAGACGATGAGTCCCAGTAACGTGGCTGAAGATATCATGACTAAACCACACTCAGAAGATGAGGAGACGACCGTGTCAGTCCGTCCAGGACCATTATCAAGTCGATTGTGATAATAATCGACTTGATAATGGTCCAAGATGGACCGAAACGTTTTCGTCTCATCATCTTCAGGTGTGTGATTTAGTCTTCAAGCGGTGTCATTGACAAAGGAATAACCGGCAAGAGATTATTGATGGCTGAGCACCTTGTGTTCTAGCTGCCAACTTCTGAAGAACAGTGTCCTTACACATAACGGTAAGTTCACCTACATCTCTCCAGTGTTGAAGGCTCTGATGAGCTGATCAGGCCAACCAGACTTGGTCAAGACAGGCCAACCAGACTGGGTCAAGACAGGCCAACCGGACTGGGTCAAGACAGGCCAACCAGACTGGGTCAAGACTTTTGACTTCTCACGCACTTCTTCACCTTGTCCAAGCTTGGCATCAATGATGGGGAGCAGGTCATCGAGGAGAATAGTTCACACTCAAGGTGAACAATTTAAAATTGAATCACAATTTTGATACCTAGTATCTTGATACAAAATTTTGTACGAAGATTGTTCGTCTTCATACAAAACCCCCCTCGCCAGCGTGGGTTTTGCAACCGCTGTTGTCGAGATGTGAGATGCGTTTTAGCGTTACGCCACGCTATTTCACCTAACTGATGGAGATATTCCATTCACTTTGGCTCTAGGGAGGACTCGAACCGTGGACCCATACTTGTGTGGGGCCGAAGCTATATCGACCGAGCTATTCAGTAATCATGATAAGGAGATAAATGTTGTTTCTTGTGAACTCGACCCGTCCCTACATGAATGAGAAGGGTATTACATCAACACGTCCCAGATCTGTCAACCCGTCGCTCTTCCATCAATCAACCCGTACCTCACCAACCATCAACCAGTGGCTCTCCTCTGAACGGAAAAAAATTGAATTCATTTCTACAATATCATTCCCTTGATAAATAAAAGAATATAACCTCCAAAATCCTGAAGCAAAATTATTAAAACATTAAAAAAAAAAAAGAACACAATGAACACCGCATAAGATAAGCTTCCTGACAGTATTACTTAACACTCAAGCTTAACACTCAAGCATAAACCTCAAGGCCACTTCGCAGAGGTATTCTGACGCCTGCTGAACGGCGTCGTCCAAAATAAAGTGTCTGCGAAGCCTCATATACCAAGAAAAGGAGCCACATTTACGGTAATCGAATTTGGTCGCTTACACTCCACAAGATACACTATTATCCTCTCCCCGACCCGCCGCCAGCACTCACTGGAAAATGTGCCAATATGTGGGGTCCTTTAGGATACGAAGTGGGTTGTTGTGTTCTGTATAATGTTGCAGCGACCTGCGTGCAATGTCATGCACTCTGACTTTGCCTGCATCACAGAAGGTCGAGATGATAGTGATATATGAAATCTCTCTGTGCCCTTTATCTTCTCCCTATACAGTTAGGTTAAGCTACAAAATCAAGAACGGCCCTCAATATCTTCCATGAAATGTATATATATATATATATATATATATATATATATATATATATATATATATATATATATATATATATATTTTAGTGCAGTTCAGAGTAAAAAAATATATTTATTTTATGAATGCTCTTGAATATGTTCGTTACTCAAAACATGATCACTGGTGAAATATTAAAACAATATAAAAAGACATTTTTGCCCATCATGGTACAGTAGGTAGTGAGTGAGCTCGTTCTCCTGGAACAGTACTCACGCCAAGGCCTCATTATTTTCTCATAGTATGGTTGTTGGAATGTAATAATAACAGTGCGATTTTTGGTGTGTTCATAAGCCGTTGTTTTCCGGCAGACAGAC
>WNGS01160430.1:15277158-15291489 GCA_020271785.1 Procambarus virginalis
GCCTGAAGGTGGAGACGGTGACCGCGCGTCGCTGACGATTCGGTACAAGAACGGCTTCTGCTATTCCACCTCCACCTGCTCTGCTTTTCACAACCGCACTGGCAGCCAAGTATAGAACACTGGCGAGGAATGGCAGCCAGGTGGAGAACACTGGCGAGGAACAGTGGCCTAAGTGTAGAACACTAGCGAAGAAAAGTGGCCAGGTGTAGAACACTGGGGAGGAGCAGCATAAACTTGAATGTCCGGGGGAAGTATTATGGAGAGGGGCAGTATGTCTGGGGAAGTATTAGGAACAGGGGCAGTATTTCTTACTCTGACGCAGCATAAGGTAAACCTCGAGGGAAATGTTGATGGTGAGAACTGTGTTGTCGATATGATGGGAGCTTACTTACAGTGAATCTTTGTGATAATTACTTGCTTACAGTGAAGGCTGCAGTGGTGGTATTATGTGGGAGTGAGCTGGAATACTATATTAGTCTTGTGTATTGAGGACTACAGGGACACATTACATGGTGCTGTAGCAATCTCGTATAGTAAGGACTACAAGGACACATTGCATGATGCTGGTGCTATAGCAGACCCATATAGTGAGGGACAACAGGAACACATTGTACTACCATATCAAGCTTGTTGGTGAACAATGCCATTTACTAAGCGCATGTCAGCGAGGCTATGATCGAGGCGCTAGACACAAAGGACCCCCTCATCTCACCTCACCGGAAACACCTGTTCTGGCAATGTTTCAGAGGTGTTTGCAATATTACAGCTGCGGGTGAAGTCCCCATCATGGCCATGAATGAGTTATATCTTTAAAACTATGTAGTAAATGATTAGTTTTGTGGATAAACTCATTCCGTTTTGCTGGTAATTAATATGCTTTTTGCGAGTATTTCTGAGGCTTCAATTATCTGCAGTTTTATTTCGTGTATCAAACATGTAATAACTGATAACCTGGTTTTCGGCTGCTCTGGTTAGAGAGATACAATGTACTTGACACTTGGGGGAGAGGTACTTTGTACAAGAGTGGTACAGTGTACTCCACTTTGAAGGGTGGTACTCTGTACTCGGTTATGGTGAGAGTGGTACAGAGTACTCCTCTTTGGTGAGACATTCCAGCAGACCAAGACAGACAGATAGACATACAGACGGTAAACAGAAATATAGACAAGGAGACCCAAACAGACAGGAAACAGAAATACAGACAAGGACATAGACACAAAGAAACTGACAATCATTCAGCCGAATCATAGAGAGAGAGAGAGACTGACAGATAGACATTGATGTACTACATTGCCTCCTTAAGAGCTATATTATAGGTGATGACACACCTTAAGAGCTATATTATAGGTGATGACACACCTTAAGAGCTATAATACAAGTGATATCACCTCCAAAGAGCTATAGCATAGGTGATATCACCGCCAAAGAGCTATAGTATAGGTGATATCACCGCCAAGAGCTATAATATAGGTGATATCACCGCCAAAGAGCTATAATATAGGTTATTCACCTAAAAATATATTATTGGTGATGAAACCCAAAATAGACGTATGTATATATATATATATAATATATTATATATATATATATATATATATATCTATATATAATATAATAATATATATATATATATAGAGTGAACCTATGAACAAAATGCTATATACAACCTACGTAATACCAACTCTTGAGAATGCAGCACAAGCATGAAAATGCAAACATAAAAAAAATCATAACTCTAAAAGGTTCTGAGAAGGCATAGTGAGATTTGTCTCAGAGCTGAGGGAAAGTAGGACTCAGCGAAGGCTTGAGTGAGCACAAACTCACTCACTTGAGTGAGCACAAACTCACTTGAGTGAGCACAAACTCACTTGAGTGAGCACAAACTCACTTGAGTGAGCACAAACTCACTTGAGTGAGCACAAACTCACTTGAGTGAGCACAAACTCACTTGAGTGAGCTCAAACTATTAAAAGTCACACACCAATAACGATATTAAAGAGGTGTGTGTGTGTGTGGGATCAGATCATAAATGTTATATACACACACCTTTAATGTCTTATCTATACATTATACATACACATTGTTACGTACTGGTCATTCAGGCGGCCCTTGCAACGCTGCTCGGAGCTTAGAGTCCCCCATTGTGAGGAGCAACTCACCTCACAGTCACTTCCAGCGCCATTATACGTAAAAACACAATTTTATCACGCTGGGATGAATATCTCTGCTGCTGTAAGTGTGAGATGTTACAACAGGCAATCACACTAAAAGCTTCAGTACCACGCTACAGAATATGACAAACACGCGCATATTCTCCCTCACTCACCTTCCTGCCTCATCTTCTCCCTCACCTTCACCCTCACCTTCCTGCTTCATCACAGCCTTCAGCAGGATCTGTCAGCAGCAGCAGGAAGATCTGGGCCAGCCAGCAGGTGCACGGGGTCCACTCTCACACAATCACTACACACAGATATTATCGGCTGTCCGGCCTCTCCTGCTGGTGACGCTGCCTTTGGCGCATGAAGCTGTGTGGGGGGTGTTGTAATGACGCATGAGAGTGTGGGGGTGTTGTAATGGACGCATGAAGCTGTGTGGGGTGTTGGAATGGACGCATGAAGCTGTTGGGGGTGTTGTAATGGACGCATGAAGCTGTGTGGGGGTGTTGTAATGGACGCATGAAGCTGTGTGGGGGTGGTTGTAATGGACGCATGAAGCTGTGTAGGGTGTTGTAATGGACGCATGAAGCTGTGTGGGGGTGTTGTAATGGACGCATGAAGCTGTGTGGGGGTGTTGTAATGGAGCATGAAGCTGTGTAGGGGGTTGTAATGGACGCATGAAGCTGGTTTAGGGTGTTGTAATGGACGCATGAAGCTGTGTAGGGTGTTGTAATGGACGCATGAAGCTGTGTAGGGTGTTGTAATGGACGCATGAAGCTGTGGGGGGTGTTGTAATGGACGCATGAAGCTGTGTAGGGTGTGTAATGGACGCATGAAGCTGTGTGGGGGTGTTGTAATGGACGCATGAAGCTGTGTGGGGTGTTGTAATGGACGCATGAAGCTGTGTAGGGTGTTGTAATGGACGCATGAAGCTGTGGGGGGGTGTTTTAATGGACGCATGAAGCTGTGTAGGGTGTTGTAATGGACGCATGAAGCTGTGTGGGGTGTTGTAATGGACGCATGAAGCTGTGTAGGGTGTTGTAATGGACGCATGAAGCTGTGTGGGGGTGTTGTAATGGACGCATGAAGCTGTGTGGGGGGGTTGTAATGGACGCATGAAGCTGTGTAGGGTGTTGTAATGGACGCATGAAGCTGTGTGGGGTGTGTAATGGACGCATGAAGCGGTGTAGGGGTTGTAATGGACGCATGAAGCTGTTGTAGGGTGTGTAATGGACGCATGAAGCTGTGTAGGGTGTTGTAATGGACGCATGAAACTGGTAGGGTGTTGTAAGGACGCATGAAGCTGTGTGGGGGTGTGTAATGGACGCATGAAGCTGTGTAGGGGTGGTAATGGACGCATGAAGCTGTGGGATGTTGTAATGGCGCATGAAGCTGTGTGGGGGTGTTGTAATGGACGCATGAAGCTATGTGGGGGTGTTGTAATGGACGCATGAAGCTGTGTGGGGTGTTGTAATGGACGCATGAAGCTGTGGGGGGTTGTAATGGACGCATGAAGCTGTGGGGGGTATTGTAATGGACGCATGAAGCGTGTGGGGGTGTTGTAATGGACGCATGAAGCTGTGGGGGGTATTGTAATGACGCATGAAGCTGGCTATGGGGTGTTGTAATGGACGCATGAAGCGTGTGAGGGTGTTGTAATGGACGCATGAAGCTGTGGGGGTGTTGTAATGGACGCATGAAGCTGTGTGGGGGTGTTGTAATGGACGCATGAAGCTGTGTGGGGGTGTTGTAATGTACGCATGAAGCTGTGTGGGGGTGTTGTAATGGACGCATGAAGCTGTGTGGGGGTGTTGTAATGGACGCATGAAGCTGTGTGGGGGTGTTGTAATGGACGCATAAATCTGTAGGAGTCCTGTGACGCAACGCTATATATTGCATATTAGAGAGCAGAATCTTCTAAGGTCATGCAAACCATGAGGACGAACAAATGACTAGCGTGGCAACTTGCAATGCACCAGAAAGCGTGTTTGGGACGCCAAGCCGCTGTTGCAAGAGGATTACCAGAGGTCAAGTGGGTGGTGTGTGTGTGTGAGATCACACTTCCACGCCAGGCTGGAGGGAGTGAGCAATGTTTATGATGCCCAGAGGAGGTGCCACAGGCAAGGCTTGAACGTGTAATTCTAAGCCCGAGACACTTGCCAAGCCGTACTTCAGCGTCAAGTCGATTTGTGGCCGAGCGGACAGTGATATTTGAGTTGGCAACAAGGTGCAACATGTCCTTGATTGCAAGACCTGGGAGACAAGTCCTGAGGGGGTAGGGATGGGGGCTCTATCCGCTATCGAAGGGTCTAAGGGTCATTCACACCTGTTACTCCATCTATCATCATTCTGTTATGCAGGAAGAACCGCACGTCTATGGGTCATCCAATAAGGTTTGCAGACTTCTAGATGTTACCACTGCTAGGCTTTGGCTCGGCTACAAGTACCTCTGGAAGTCTGTAACATCTGCTGATGTAGATTTGACTAGATGTAAACTCTGTCAGTAGAACTATTCACATATTTGCGCTATTATATAATGGAATGTGAAAAATCGCGGAATCAGAGATCACACACACCATCAATGGTGTCCATGAAATGTGTAAGTACTTCATTCATAATGATGTACTGCCAGGAATCTTAGCGAAGTATCCAAATTTGCTTACTATAGGTGCAGCCTGCACTGACTAAAGCTGCCGCCCAGTTGGGTGGGTGTGGAGCACATGACTGTAAAGCTGCCGCCCAGTTGGGTGGGTGTGGAGCACATGACTGTAAAGCTGACGCCCAGTTGGGTGGGTGTGTGGAGCACATGACTGTAAAGCTGCCGCCCAGTGGGTGGGTGTGGAGCACATGACTGTAAAGCTGCCGCCCAGTTGGGTGGGTGTGGAGCACATGACTGTAAAGCTGCCGCCCAGTGGGTGTGTGTGGAGCACATGACTGTAAAGCTGCCGCCCAGTGGGTGGATGTGGAGCACATGACTGTAAAGCTGCCGCCCAGTTGGGTGTGTGTGGAGCACATGACTGTAAAGCTGCCGCCCAGTTGGGTGGATGTGGAGCACATGACTGTAAAGCTGCCGCCCAGTGGGTGGGTGTGGAGCACATGACTGTAAAGCTGCCGCCCAGTTGGGTGGGTGTGGAGCAAGACTCGTAACTGTGTGACTCACCATAAATGTAAAATGCCTTGTATAGTGACTGTTGTGAGCCTCTTGTTGAATCACCTGTAATATAAAAATATTATTGATATGTATTTGTGTACATGGATGTATACATATGTACACTACACTGTGTATAATAACTACACAGTATAATGATTAAACGGCCGTTTTAAACAGCCGTTGTGGGCTTGTGAAACTACAAGGTGTTAATGTCTGCCTGTTTACTTTAGTTTGCCTCACCACGAGGCTGTGGTGAGGCAGACTAAAGTAAACTTAGTTTATATCTAAAGCGAGTAACTGGAAACACCTCGCAGTGTGTATTTTCTGAAAGCATTAATAAGTAGAAACTTTAGTTAACAATAAGCATTAAGCTTGGCGGCAAGCTTCAACAACTTTGCAGGAGGACTGGTGAGCGGGAGTGAGGTGGGGAATATTGACCAACATAGGGGGGTCAGGGATGCTGACTCATTATAAGCTGGGGTCGGGGAGCTATAATGACTATATAATGACAGCAGATCCTTATGTAATTAGTGGAGATGAAATGTTACTAGCAGAGTCCCTAGATTTTCATCGAGTAGAGATAGATGCTGGGAGCATTTCCTCTCTAGATCGCCGCCACACTACAAAATGTATTTACTAATATTATTGTTTTCCTTGTTGTATTCCTTGCCCAGATAAACAATTAAGGCTTCCCCGGAATTGCCAATTAACTTATAATCTGATGTCAGTTTAAGGGGGAATCTAATTAATCTAAAATATTAACCCGTTTTCTGTGTATTTCAGGAATAACTCCTGAATATATCTATATATATATATATATAATGTTCGTATGCTGGTAATTATAATCTTTCTTGGACTGATAGCTACCAGTATTAGAATATTTGCACACTAGTAGTTATAATTCTTCTTGAAGTTGTAGTTAAAAATACTGGAACACTAGGTACAGACACTACTAGTACACTAGTAGTTGTGAACTAGGAGTAACTGACGAAGCTCGACCAACAGTACTTCGCTGTGGTCCACCCTCTTAGCCTCAACGCCGCTGACAGACGCGGGAAGATCATGCTACTTTTCGCCTGGTTCCTGGCCTTCTCCTGCTCCCTTCCACAGGTCAGTGTCTCAGGGATAGGGAAGGGAAGGGGTGATGGGAGGGAAAGAAGGGTGAAGGTAATGGGTGTTGGCAGGAGGAAGTGTCTCACTTCGAAGTGAAAGAGTCTCACTTCGAAGTGAAAGTCTCACTTCGAAGTGAAAGTGTTTCACTTCGACTGGCTTGCGTGAGGAAGCTGGCTTCGAGAACCCTTTGGCAACTTGTGGGAAAAGGTTCGTCAGGTGTTTACGTCTCCCACCGTACGAAACCTGTGCATCTTTGCATGATCATGGGGGGGTGAAGTTTGTATTTATTAACCAGTCTTCTACATCATCACCTTCATCAATTTCCTCACCATCCCAGCCCTCATTCATCACCATCCTCATCACCTCCCGGCCTTCAGGAAGAGCTTATGATCCAGTCTCAACGCGACGGGATCTCATTATTTTCTTCTGACTCGGTCCTCTGATTGTCATGAGTCAGCAGGTGAAGGCTTACCTAGCCTGACTGACAGGTGCGAGTGTGGTATAGCAGATGTGTTCCAGGTACCGCAACACAGGAAACACTAGGGGGGGGGAGTCACACCCTCCTTCTGAACATCAGTGACCTAGCCAACTGTAATAATCTAATCCATTACACGAGCAATTTGTATCCCAATAAACTAGTAGAATTACTGATAGTTCTGTTACGAGCACTTACGAGTGAGTTCACATTCACATTGATGTACTCGAGGGTCAAGCTGTAAGCGGTGACCATTGCAGCCATTATTGATGTCACACTTTATAAACTCATCCTTGGAATGTCTATTCACTTGAATAGATGGAGCGTTGGCGTAGGATTCCCAGTGATCCAAATGTCTGGGATATGAACAGCTCCTTCATATCCCAGCTTCCCGTCCTGATATTCCAGCTTCCCGTCCTCATATCCCAATTTCCCGTCCTCATATCCCAGCTTCCCGTCCTCATACGGCAGCTCCTTGTCCTGATATCTTAAATCCTGATATCCTAAGGCCGTTGGACCATCTGATAGCTACCCCTGATAGCAACCGTTCATTGTCGCCGTTCTGAGTGCCTCTGAGTGCCTCTGAGTGCTCGCTGCTCATTGTGACTTGACCTTATGTGGTTCACAACATGACCATATTAAGGCAGCGTCTGGGATGATCTCGGACGTAGGTTCGAATCCTCGTCACGGCCCTTGTGGATTTGTTGACCTTATGTGTTTGTTGTTGCAGGTGATCATCTTCCACGTGGAGACGCACCCTCTCTCACCTTCTACGTCCAGTGCGTCACCTTCAACTTCTTCCCGTCGATGCACCATGAGATGGTGTACAACATCTTCTGTCTGGTGATGCTCTACGTGGCGCCTCTCACTATCATCATCATCTTCTACGCCGCTATGTTTCTCACACATCTTCCAGAAGAGCAGACTCTCCTCTGACGGTAAGTAGAGTCTCGCTCTGTCTCCATGTCTGTCTCTGCCCAAGGGGCCAGATTCACGAAGCAGTTACGCCAGCACTTACAAACCTGTACATCTTTTCTCAATCTTTGGCGGCTTTGTTTACCATTATTAAACAGTTAATGAGCTCCGAAACACAAGGAGGCTGTTTATAACAATAACAACAGTTGATTGGCAAGTTTTCATGCTTGTAAACTGTTTAATAATGTAACCAAAGCCGTCAAAGATTGAGGAAAGATTTACAGGTTCGTAAGTGCTTGCGTAACTGCTTCGTGAATCTGGCCCCGTTTCTATGCTGTCTTATATGCTGTCTTAGCGTATGCTTACTTTCTGTCAAGGGAGGAAATTATCAGGGGAAGCGCCAATTCATTACGACTATATAGCACTGGGAAGGGATCAGGATAAGATTGGGGATGGGACGGGGGGAAGGAATGGTGCCCAATCACTTGTGGATGGTCGGGGATTGAACGCCGACCTGCATGAAGCGAGACCGTCGCTCTACCGTCCAGCCCAAGTGATTGGGCCTTTCTGTCTAGACGAAAGGGGAGAGAAAGAGGAAATATGTTAAGACATATAAAATACTTTAGAGGGAGTGAGCGAGTGGAAAAGGGGCTAGATGTTCAACATGAACACCAATAGAACAAGAGAACATGGCTGGAAGCTTGAGAATCAGATGTCATATAGACATTAGAAAGGTGTCCACCTTTCTAAAGGAAAGGTTTCTACCTTTCTAAATGAAAGGTAGTTGGAAAAATGGAATAAAATCAATTTGCAAGTTGTAGAAGCGAACTAAATTTATAACCTTAAAGTAGATATGATATAGGAGTAGGGCAGGAGTCTTTGAAATAGACTTGCAATAGACAATAGACTTGCAATAGACAATAGATTAAACAGGTGGCTTGAAATACAGGATCCAAATGCCAAAATTCAATCCTGCAGACACAAATAGATGAGGACACACACACACACACACACACACACACACACACACACACACACCACACACACACACACACACACACACACACACACACACACACACAAGCTCTACAAAGCACTTCAGCATTTCCAATGAACGACAAATTAGTAGAAAGCAGACAAATTAATTTGTTAGAATTTTTTTTTGAATCACAATAGGATATTCGAAATGAAATTCCTTTGAACTTTCCCTGATTGTTTCCCTCGAGAGACGGAATGGGATTATCCGAGGTCTGTGGTGAGCATCCTTCTCCACATTCACAATCACGGAAGAAAATATTTGTCTTCAAATCGCTTCAACATGAAAGGAACATTTTCGTGATATTAAAAATCAATTTGAGGTTTGTTGAGGCCTGAGTGAGTGTGTGTGTGTGTGTGTGTGTGTGTGTGTGTGTGTGTGTGTGTGTGTGTGTGTGTGTGTGTGTGTGTGTGTGTGTGTGTGTGTGTGTGTGTGTGTGTGTGTGTGTGTGTGTGTGTGTGTACTCAGTTGTGCTTGCGGGGGTTGAGCTTCGGTTCTTTGGTCCCGCCTCTCAACAGTCGTAGAGGAATTTATGCACCAGACAATCGTAATTTACTGCAGATACTCAATTCTTTCCTTTTTATAATATTTTCCTTCAACTGTTTCGTTTAATATCTTCCCCTTATTGAAGCCTTTAGCATTTATGAAATTATTTATGTCACCTCTGTAAGTTGTCTGTGCATTTAATTTCCAGCTATGTCTCCCTCGTTCTGTCGTTCCTAGTTCCGAACAAAGAGGATTTGTTTACTTTGTCAATTCCCCTTAGAATCTTTCATGTCGTTATCATGTCCCTCCTCCTCCTATAGTGTTGTGAGGTTCTGTTCTCTTGTCAGTCACACGCTTATTGTTCAACTTTCTCTCATGTTACCCTCTCTCAAGTTTCCATTTCCCATCTTTAATACCCATTCTCAACACTTTTATGCCTATTGGCCCTTTTCTTTCAGTACCATTTTCCTTTTTTGTTATATACTTATTCCCCCCCCTTTCCCCCAGCCACTTGGGGTGGACGGTAGAGCGACGGTCTCGCTTCATGCAGGTCGGCGTTCAATCCCCGACCGTCCACAAGTGGTTGGGCACCATTCCTCCCCCCACCGTCCCATCCCAAATCCTTATCCTGACCCCTATCCAGTGCTATATACTCGTAATGGTTTGGCGCTTTTTCCCCCTGATAGTTCCCTTCCCTTTTCCCCCTTCCCCCCTTCCCCCCTTCCCCCCCTTCCACACCCATGTTGAGGAGTTGCTTGTCTCTCCCAGACACCACAATACGACGCTCCAGCCTGGGTTACCTCGGACGAGCTCGAACCAGGACCATCAAGATGACAGTCAGCATCGTGCTCGCCTTCTTCATCTGCTGGACCCCTTATGTCGTCATCAGCCTTTGGTAAGTCTTCTTGAGTCTTTTGGGGACCCTTTTATGTAGTCATCAGGTGAGTCTAATTGAGTATCTGTGATGTTTCTCAAGAGCCCCGTGGAGACGCACGTGGAGACGTGGATTCCTTCCCCACCGTCCCATCCCAAATCCTTATCCTGACCCCTTCCCAGTGCTATATAATCGTAATGGCTTGGCGCTTTCCCCCCCGATAATTCAATTCCATTCTCAAGAGCCCCGTGAGGCTTCTACGTGTCCAGTGAGTCTCCTGTTGGGGTTTGTGGTCTCTGAGGAAGGGACGTGTTGCATTCTATCCTCAATAGAGACTCCTGAACCTCTCGACTCTTGCAATGCAAGCGGCATAATATCAAATTATAAGTGCATTAATAACGTGGCAACATTGGTAGGATTAGATTGTTTGGATTCGTTTTATTGACTGTTTTTGTGAGGAAGTTTATATGGGTGAAATAGTGTAGTGAAGTGTTATATGACTATAGGAGTTCTGTCAATGACTTTTAGAACGATTCTCTGGACGTTGTGAGTTTTGTACGAGTCATAACTTCTGGCTGGAGGCCCACTGGTTGGGGCCCACTGGTTGGTGGCCCACTAGCTGGGGGCCCACTGGCTGGTGGCCCACTGGCTGGTGGCCCACTGGCTGGTGGCCCACTGGCTGGTGGCCCACTGGCTGGTGGCCCACTGGCTGGTGGCCCACTGGCTGGTGGCCCACTGGCTGGTGGCCCACTGGCTGGTGGCCCACTAGCTGGGGGCCCACTGGTTGGTGGCCCACTGGCTGGTGGCCCACTAGCTGGGGGCCCACTGGCTGGTGGCCCACTGGCTGGTGGCCCACTGGCTGGTGGCCCACTGGCTGGTGGCCCACTGGCTGGGGGCCCACATACATCCATACTTTAACACATGCCAATGCTCAGGGAAGATGTGTGCCTTGCACATGCCTAAGAATTTATTACAGTCTAGCCCTTCTCAAAAATTATTCTCAGGACACCAAGTAGAAACATCCGCTCTTACTGTTGTCATGTGATATTGAACATGACCGAAAGAGAAATGAGGTAAATTGAAACATTAAATTTTTCTCAAAATTCATTTTACAATTACATTTGGCTTGACGCGAGTCGCTAAAGTTGAAACACTCCCAACATTTTTTGGAGTCAGAGGAAAGTGAATATAAATTCACGAGAGTAACAGAATATATACCACGGAGGATGGAGAGTGAAATGAGATGTTGCCCAGTCGAAGAGAACTGGGAAATCTTAACCTGAATTCTCATTGGCCGGCTGGGGCACTTGGAGAGGTTCGAAGCAAGTCTTGGTCTTGTGTATGGGAGGATGTGCTGGGTGTCGGTAGTTGGATGAGAGTGTTTAATATGTAGTACTTAGGCTATGTATAATCTCTGATGTTTCTGGTGATGATCTGGTAGTAGATCATGTTGAAATGTTGCGTTCTTTGATGGGCCCTGTTGCTTGGGCACAGTCAGGAAGTGTCAACCCAGGAAGGGACCCAGTGGGCACTTCTGGGCACCTTCCTGATGGGCCCTGTTGCTTCGGCACAGTCAGGAAGTGTCAACCCGGAAAGGGACCCCAGTGGGCACTTCTGGGCACCTTTCTGAGAGTTGGCATCAAGATTCTCCTGGGGACCGAAACTGAGGATGGGAATTTTTGTCCTTGCTGAGACGTCGTGGCCAGTCTTGGAACCTCTGCAATGCGGGGTGAACATTGCACACTAGCTGGAGGGTTCCCTATGGGTGGGCAAAAGAGCCTTCTGGTCCTCCTTAAGGAGCATAATAGAGGATATACAACCAAGAGAGGGACGGGGCGTCATCCTCTAGAGGTAACTACCCTGGCCAATACTGATGTATACTTCTATCCTCTACCAGATATGACTGTAATGACAGATGTGTACCGACTAAGGAAGTCAGTCGATTAAGGCAGTGTCTGGGATGCTACCGGACGCAGGTTCGAATCCTCGTCACGGCCCTTGGGATTTGTTCATGTGTACCGAGGTTTCCTTCCTGAGATAGAGAGTTTCTGGAGTTTGTAAATTTGTCTGTCTTGTACCTCCTGTTATTCTTTGTTGTTTGGCATGTGTCTCCTGTTATTATTGTTTGGCATGTGTCTCCTGTTATTATTGTTTGGCATGTGTCTCTTGTTATTATTGTTTGGCATGTGTCTCCTGTTATTATTGTTTGGCATGTGTCTCCTGTTATTATTGTTTGGCATGTGTCTCCTGTTATTATTGTTTGGCATGTGTCTCCTGTTATTATTGTTTGGCATGTGTCTCTTGTTATTATTGTTTGGCATGTGTCTCCTGTTATTATTGTTTGGCATGTGTCTCCTGTTATTATTGTTTGGCATGTGTCTCCTGTTATTATTGTTTGGCATGTGTCTCCTGTTATTATTGTTTGGCATGTGTCTCCTGTTATTATTGTTTGGCATGTGTCTCCTGTTATTATTGTTTGGCATGTGTCTCCTGTTATTCTTTATTGTTTGGCATGTGTCTTCTGACTTTATTAGCCCTGTCACGTGACAGGCTTGGTCACGTGACAGGCTTGGTCACGTGACAGGCTTGGTCACGTGACAGGCTTGGTCACGTGACAGGCTTGGTCACGTGACAGGCTTGGTCACGTGACAGGCTTGGTCACGTGACAGGCTTGGTCACGTGACAGGCTTGGTCACGTGACAGGCTTGGTCACGTGACAGGCTTGGTCACGTGACAGGCTTGGTCACGTGACAGGCTTGGTCACGTGACAGGCTTGGTCACGTGACAGGCTTGTCACGTGACAGGCTTCGTCACGTGACAGGCTTGGTCACGTGACAGGCTTGGTCACGTGACAGGCCTGGTCACGTGACAGGCCTGGTCACGTGACAGGCCTGGTCACGTGACAGGCCTGGTCACGTGACAGGCCTGGGAGGAATCTGTCATAACTTTTCTCAGACTGTATTGCTAATTAATTTTCACAAATGTAATTGCAAATTTCCTAACAAATTGTTCTAACCAGGTTATATAACAAGTTATATTTGTTTTATATTAAAATTATGTCAAGTCTCGAATGAAATTGTTTTATATTAATGTTTTATGTTAAAAATTATGTCAAGTCTCGAATGAAATTCAACAAATTTATGAATGCATAATTGACTGGATATCATTCACTCCAACTATTTATCTTGGCCATTCAGCTCAGCTGTTATGTGTGTTTGATCTAATTAATCTGGCTTATTCAGACGTTTCATTTGTGGAATTAAATCCTCTGATTAATGGGATCATTAAATAATCTGATCTATTATAACTCATCTGTGTTTGGTGTTATCGCTGGCCTCTTATCGCTGCAAGATAGCGTGAGGCGGCATTGTGAGTCTTTCGTAGTGAGAATACGTTCAGCAGGAGCCGTGATAAGGGTTCGAACCTATGAACGGGGTGTTCCAGGTGCGCTCTAGTCGATTGCATCACCGCGACATGGTCTGACGTAGGTTAGAACCACTCCTCGTCAAGGCTTCTGTTGGGTGGATTTGTTCATTGATTGGTCACGTTAAAGTGAGGAGTGACAGTGATGTGATATCTCGCCTTATCTGACGAGTGAGTCTGATATCTCGCCTTATCTGACGAGTGAGTCTGATATCTCGCCTTATCTGACGAGTGAGTCTGATATCTCGCCTTATCTGACGAGTGAGTCTGATATCTCGCCTTATCTGACGAGTGAGTCTGATATCTCGCCTTATCTGACGAGTGAGTCTGATATCTCGCCTTATCTTTTGGATCACACAATAAACATCAGGAAAAAATAAATAAAGATATTTTACTCTGAGATTTTGCGTACTACTCTAGTGGAGACGATATACCAGGCGAGTATGCTGTAAGAACTATGCTGCAGCACCAGTGTCCTTAGTAAGCATACTCTTGACACGGTGCATCACTGAAAACAGGTTCAGCGCATGAAAATGTCGAGGAAAATACTGTTGCTTCTGCCATTGCAAGATTTTTGGGGGGGGGTCTAAATTTTCAGGGATGAAATGCCAGAGTTTCAGAATTTCATTATCTGTCATTTTCTGCGTTAATGCGGTTTACTAACGGATCTCGTTCAATATTTTCTAGTTCAGCTTTTAAGTA
>WNGS01160430.1:15299797-15312140 GCA_020271785.1 Procambarus virginalis
GATAATATTTTGCATCCAAATTTAGCTGGTTTGTAAATCAATCACTTCCGTCTTAGAATTATCCAAACCAATCCATTGCAACATTTGCAAATTTAATTTGTCTAATGTTGCACTCTCTGCACACTTTATGAATTTTGCAGTTTCTTCAAATGACCTGGATTTAGTCAATTTTAAACAAAATGAATCAACAGTTGAATCAATGACGTTCGAAAACTGCATTTCAAGGCCCTGTAATTATAGTTTGAGCGAAGTCTTTTATTTATGGAGATTGAAAATCAGTACAATTTGCCTTTTTTTTTTTTACCGAAAGGAGGAAGAGGCAAGGCACTTGACCGACCATTGACGATCCCCGAACACAGACCAGTTACCCTGCAAAATTGGGTGAGGCTAGCACCAGGCGCACCCTCGAACACACACACACACACACACAACACACACACACACACACACACACACACACACACACACACACACACACACACACACACACACACACACACAAACTGTTGTTATTGTTTTAGATTCAGCTACTCGGAACAAGTTCCAAGTAGCACGGGCTATGGTGAGCCCGTAGTGGACTTACCTGGCACAGGAGCGGGGCAAGTAGCACGGGCTATGGTGAGCCCGTAGTGGACTTACCTGGCACAGGAGCGGGGCAAGTAGCACGGGCTATGGTGAGCCCGTAGTGACTTACCTGGCACAGGAGCGGGGCAAGTAGCACGGGCTATGGTGAGCCCGTAGTGGACTTACCTGGCACAGGAGCGGGATTGTAACTACGGTGCCGTACTGTCTGCGTGCGTGTGCGTGCTTGTGCGTGTGTGTGGGGGGGGGGTGAGGTACTGTGTGGTGGTGGAAGGTAGTCTCGCTTCCACCAACGAGGAAGTGGTAGAAGCCACTTCGCCAGTACATGTCATTCCCATGAAACGCCATGAAAGTTTCGCCAAAGTTTCGCCGTTGAAAGTTTCATGTGAACGCCATGAAAGCCAGGACCCTCTCCGCTATCTCAGCCTCGGTGCGAACGTCCAGTTAAAGCCTCCTGTTTAATCCGCGTTCTCCTCTATGTTGAACTAAATAGAAAATAAAATAGAACAGAATATATCACTCTCACCGGTTCATGGCTATGTGTGTGAGGGGAGGGAGGGAGGGGGAGTGATTGCGTGTGGAAGGGTTAATACTGCGTGAGTGCGTGCGTGTGGGGGTGATTCTAACTCTAGATAACATATTACCCATCGTCCCCACCCCTTGCGTTTAAAGATATCATGACTCTCTCGTATGTAAGTAATGCATTGGTATTTCATTTGATCTAATTATACATGTCCAACCATTTATAAATAATTTTTTGGAATTTGAATTCACTGTTTGTCCTTTGACTTCCTGATAACACAATCACGGGTGATTAGAAGAGCCTTCACAAAGAGTCACAAAGCGTTATACGACAAAGAGTGCTGGGAAGACGGGACACCACGAGCGTAGCTCTCATCCTGTAACTACACTTAGGTAATTACACAATCACCTGAAACTCGTATTCCCATTGTTAGTGTGGGAATATAGTTCAGAGTTGTTCAAAATACATACATCAACATTGAGGCTTTTAGCGCCTGTTGAAGTTAATGGACGTGTGTTCACAGCTGTTCGGAAATGGTGTTTACGTGGTCACTTTTCTGTCCGGATATGGGGTTATTTTGGTCACTTTGCTGTCCGGAAATAGGGTTACGTGGTCACTTTGCTGTCCGGAAATAGGATTACGTGGTCACTTTGCTGTCCGGAAATAGGATTACGTGGTCACTTTGCTGTCCGGAAATAGGATTATGTGGTCACTTTGCTGTCCGGACATGGGGTTATGTGGTCACTTTGCTGTCCGGAAATAGGATTATGTGGTCACTTTGCTGTCCGGACATGGGGTTATGTGGTCACTTTGCTGTCCGGACATGTGTTTATCGTCTCATAACCGTCTGAACATGTTCCAACCTTTGTGTGTCCCTTAGTCCTCGTCCCTACCCCTTGTATTACAGAATGTACAGTATGTTGCAGAACATTGCAAATAATAATTGTCATCAACAATTATGGATAAGGGGGGGCTGAGATGGATGGATGGGGGAGGGAGGCCATTCTTCCACCACCAACACAACGGCATCTAAACCATTACATCTTTCCTGTTCCACTTGACAGCATAGAGCCCCGGTGGTCTGGTTCGGAGAAGGAATGGTCTCTTCCAACATTTTAGAGCAAAGCGCAAAACTCTATAACTCTTTTTCAATATATATCTGGTGCGGTGAGGGGGATAAATCCACGGGATAAGCGAGAGTGTTTATTTGCGTGAATATTCAACAGCGACATCATACAACCAGGCTGTTATGGTACGCCTAAACCATGCACCCGGCAGCGGTATTTACACCAGAAGCGCCCAGAGACTTGACTACCAGCCCTGGCAGGGAGTTGTGGCCCTCATGTGAAGGGACAGGAGGGAGGGGTGTTGATAACTCAGCAGGGGAGGGAGGCAGACAGAGATTAGGAGGAAGGAAGGAAGGAGAGATAAATGACATGCAAAGGGGAGGGAATAAAGGAGAGAGATAATGACCGCGAAGAAGGGGAGAGAGAGAGAGAGAGAGAGAGAGAGAGAGAGAGAGAGAGAGAGAGAGAGAGAGAGAGAGAGAGAGAGAGAATGAATTAAGGCATTAGAGTTAACTACTGAATCATACCTAATTTTGTGATCAAAGTCATTCCCACACACGTCAGTCTTCATGACAGCTGTCACTCAAACTTACACCAGACCTGTTTATATTTACTTATATATTTATATATGTTTATCTATATATATTGATTGGCATAAATATATGCAATATAACCACACTTGAAAATTGTAAATAAAGTCTTAACGCTCAGGAAAGTCTTGACGGTCTGAAAGCGCTAAGCCTTTATTATTTCCCATTGTCATATGTTGTTATCTTTTAATAGATTACCTTTTCTTAATCTTTTTCCTATAGATAAAGTTATATCAGTAATCCAAATCCAGTTATAATCCAGTTATAAAAATTAATTCTTGCGTTTGATTTTGTTACCCATAAAGTTGTAATACTTTATTAAAGAAACTTGAAAGGAGTATATATATATATATATATATATATATATTATATATATATATATATATATATATATTATATATATATATATATATTGTTAGTACATTTTGTTCTTATTGTAATACTAGAAATATTATGAGTAATAATATAAATATTCATTACTATTTTGCATACATAGCATAGGTTGAGTTTTGGGATCTTGTAGCATAGTAGTCTACGTCCTCGACTCACAACCCGAGGGACCCGGGGTCAGTTTCCAGGCAAGACAGCCTCGTTATTGTTATTGTTTATTGGGGTGTTTCACCCCCCTTACATGCAAGCATTATTGACCTTATTCACTAATATATTCTTTAACATGTTATACACATTCATATATCATCCGTGATTTGTCCTTCAGATTATCATAGTCACGAAGTGCTTGCGAATGATCACGAAGCGCTTGCGAATAGTCATGAAGCGCTTGCGAATGGTCACGAAGCGCTTGCGAATGGTCATGAAGCACTTGCGAATGGTCACGAAGTGCTTGCGAATGGTTACGAAGCGCTTGCGAATGGTTACGAGCCGCTTGTGAATGGTCACACGAAGTGCTTGCGAATGGTTACGAAGCACTTGCGAATGGTTACGAGCCACTTGTGAATGGTCATGAAGCGCTTGTGAATGGTCATGAAGCGCTTGCGAATGGTCACGAAGCGCTTGCGAATGGTCACGAAGCACTTACGAATGGTCACGATGTGCTTGTGAATGGTCACGAGCCGCTTGCGAATGGTTACGAAGCGCTTACAAATGGTCACGAAGCGCTTGCCAATGGTCACAAAGTTGTTGTGAATTGTCACGAACTTCCCAACTCGGCCATACACTCAGCCACAACAACAACAACACATATCAAGCACTTGGGCCGAGTGCCAGACGGGAGTGCACTCAGCCAGGAGTGCAACATCAAGCAATCCCCCCCTCCCCCCCTACCCCCCGGGGCGGCGACGGGATTATATCCCTCAATTTAAGAGGCTTAAAGATTTTCAATCACTTTCCGAAATATTTGCAAAGCCACAGAGTGGGAGTCGGAGCCAGGACACGACCATTAGGAATGGTAGAGGAGGCGACCATTAATAATGGTTACTCTAAACCGAACTAGTTAACTAACGTTACACATAACGGTAAATGAGTAGGCGGTTATCTTGAGGTTATCTTGAGATGATTTCGGGGTTTTAGTGTCCCCGCGGCCGGTCCTCGACCAAGGCCTCCAACCCCCAGGAAAGCAGCCCGTGACAGCTGACTAACAACTCAGGTACCTATTTTACTGCTAGGTAACAGGGGCATAGGGTGAAAAAAACTCTGCCATTGTTTCTCGCCGGCGCCTGGGATCGAACCCAGGACCACAGGATCACAAGTCCAGCGTGCGTCCGCTCGGCCGACCGGCTCCTAAAATCACTCAAAAGCTGGGTTAAATACAAGCTTAAAAACAGGAATAAATGTTTAAAACTTAACAAACACTTCAAGAGGATTTAAGCGCAAAAATAATGGACAGATCTCCCGAAAAGAGTTGGATTACGTCTCGTGTTGTGAGGAAGTTATCAAGGATGAGATAGGACATATATCTAAGATGAGAAGGTTAAGCCACGGGATCATTTGAGGGAGGCTGCAAGAATTGTGTCCTAAATTGTGAGATGATAGTGAACAGGGATCTGGCAGAGGTCATGAACGCTGAGATGATAGTGATATGTGTATTATCACTGTCACTGTAATCATTTTTTGCTATACATTATGTCCATCTTTGTGGCCAAATGGTTGCCGTTTAGAATGCAAATGTGTTACCGTTTGTACTAATGTTAAAGTTTAACCGGCCTCAGGCAACACTACGACACAGGACACAGTCATCAGCCTCAGGCAACACAGGACAGTCACAATCCTCAGGCAACAATGCAATACAGTCACAACCCTCAGGCAACAATACAACACAGTCACAACCCTCAGGCAACAATACAACACAGTCACAACCCCTCAGGCAACAATGCAACACAGTCACAACTCTCAGACAACAATACAACACAGTCACAACCCTCAGGCAACAATACAACACAGTCACAACCCTCAGGCAACAATACAACACAGTCACAACCCTCAGGCAACAATACAACACAGTTACAACCCTCAGGCAACAATATTACACAGTCACAACCCTCAGGCAACAATACAACACAGTCACAACCCTCAGGCAACAATACAACACAGTCACAACCCTCAGGCAACAATACAACACAGTCACAACCCTCAGGCAACAACACAGGACACAGTCACGGGCTTCAGGTAGTATAAGGAGGTGGTTCAGCAGGACACAATTACCAGGAGCAGCGCTGCTAATGCAAGAATTAATTTAATGTCGTCTTAAATCTGTCGAGAGTAAACTAATTAAAAAAAATGCCATCTACATTGTTCCATGGATGGTATTAGTGCCAGCCTGGGCCCCCTGGCATTAATGCTACGTGGGAGGCATGGCATTAATGGCATGCCTTGCATGTTTGTACACATGTGGCTGGCCCTTGCTGTAGACATATGGCTGGCCCTTGCTGTATACACATGGCTAGTCTAGTCAGGCAGGTGAAGTTAAGATACAACTAAGAGTCAGAAATAGTATACCATCAAATTCAGAAATCGATGATGCGGTTCCCCGGTTCGCCAATATTTCCAGTGACTCCATCGGCCAGGAAAGATATCGACACATATATATAACTGGTGGCGAAGAGTTGACTCTCACGATATTTGCAGGTATTGGTTCCCCACCAAATATTTCCCTTCAATTGAACACAATGATGTTGGAGTTGTGATGGTTGTTGTGGGTAGTTGAGTCGTTACTGTGATGCCTTGCCAACAACGGTGGTAAGATGAATTTAAAAATTTAATTGTTATTATTATTATACAGACGTGGCTGTTTATTTACAATGAGTATTAATATATTTACATTCTATGATCTCCAGCAATAGTTAGGTTTCAGTTTTCTTGCACTAAAAAGAAAAGACATAGCGCTAATTTATTAAAATTACCACTTTTGCAATGGAATTTAATCCCGCCGAGCTGTTAGAATATGAGAAGAAATGAAAGAGTAAAAATAAAATTTAAAATATGTAACATTTGCATTTATCTAGTGAAAATAACATGCCAGAGCATGGATTAAAATTAAATACCTAAAAAGAGTATTAAAATTTAACGCGGATATAGATGACGAATGACGTTATATGATGATTTTTTTCACTTTAAGAATCTGGATCTGGGTATAAGTCCCTCAAATTACTTAAATTATTCCTCCCCGAGACGGCAGAGAGCTGGTAAGATTAGTGTTAAAATCTATTCAAGACTATCACTCTGGCGGCGTCGGTGGGAGTCATCAGTCAGTCTGCATAATATACGGTGAGCAATATAGCAAAAGGTTATAGCTTATATATATATATATATATATATATATATATATATATATATATATATATATATATATATATATATATATATATATATATATATATACACATATATATATATATATATATATATATATATATATATATATATATATATATATATATATATATATATATACACACAAAATAAACAAAGATTATCACGTATCAGTTCATTACATAATATACTGGTCTGTAGTCCCGTCCACTGTTGGTCTGTGGTCCCCGTCCACTGTTGGTCTGTGGTCCCGTCCACTGTTGGTCTGTGGTCCCGTCCACTGTTGGTCTGTGGTCCCCGTCCACTGTTGGTCTGTGGTCCCCGTCCACTGTTGGTCTGTGGTCCCCGTCCAATGTTGGTCTGTGGTCCCCGTCCACTGTTGGTATGTGGTCCACGTCCACTGTTGGTCTGTGGTCCCGTCCACTGTTGGTCTGTGGTCCCGTCCACTGTTGGTCTGTGGTCCCCGTCCACTGTTGGTCTGTGGTCCCCGTCCACTGTTGGTCTGTGGTCCCCGTCCAATGTTGGTCTGTGGTCCCCGTCCACTGTTGGTATGTGGTCCACGTCCACTGTTGGTCTGTGGTCCCGTCCACTGTTGGTCTGTGGTCCCGTCCACTGTTGGTCTGTGGTCCCCGTCCACTGTTGGTCTGTGGTCCCCGTCCACTGTTGGTCTGTGGTCCCCGTCCAATGTTGGTCTGTGATCCCCGTCCACTGTTGGTATGTGGTCCACGTCCACTGTTGGTCTGTGGCCCCGTCCACTGTTGGTATGTGGCCCCGTTCACTGTTGGTCTATGGTCCCCGTCCACTGTTGGTCTGTGGCCCCGTCCACTGTTGGTCTATGGTCACCGTCCACTGTTGGTCTGTGGCCCCGTCCACTGTTGGTCTGTGGCCCCGTCCACTGTTGGTCTGTAGCCACGTCCACTGTTGGTCTGTAGCCCCGTCCACTGTTGGTCTGTGGCCACGTCCACTGTTGGTCTGTGGTCCACGTCCACTGTTGGTCTGTGGTCCCCGTCCACTGTTGGTCTGTGGTCCACGTCCACTGTTGGTCTGTGGTCCCCGTCCACTGTTGGTCTGTGGCCCCGTCCACTGTTGGTCTGTGGTCCACGTCCACTGTTGGTCTGTGGTCCACGTCCACTGTTGGTCTGTGGTCCCCGTCCACTGTTGGTCTGTGGCCCCGTCCACTGTTGGTCTGTGGTCCACGTCCACTGTTGGTCTGTGGTCCCCGTCCACTGTTGGTCTGTGGCCACGTCCACTGTTGGTATGTGGTCACCGTCCACTGTTGGTATGTGGTCCCCGTCCACTGTTGGTCTGTGGTCCACGTCCACTGTTGGTCTGTGGCCCCGTCCACTGTTGGTCTGTGGTCCCCGTCCACTGTTGGTCTGTGGCCCCGTCCACTGTTGGTCTGTGGTCCCCGTCCACTGTTGGTCTGTGGTCCCGTCCTTTATTAACAGATATGACAGGTATGTCAGACGGTATATCAACAGGTATGACAGGCCATCTCAAGAGATATAACAGCTATATCATCAGGTATAACAACCTATATATCAATGATGGCAATTCAAGAATAAAACGCTCAATGATTAATTAACTCCATATGGAAACTCTAGCAAAAAACGTTTAATAAGCTTTGATATGTAGCAATAATGCCTCAGACTCTCACAAAGGATTCGTTAGTGATTGAATGTCAAAGAGAATCTGATCTCCTTACAGGAAGATTAATATGGTAATGATAATCCCTGGTGACTTGGCTTGCATTGTTGAAGAGGGTTGGTGTTCCCGCCACCACCAGAGGGCTCTCTGGTCGTCCCTGGCAGGGAGATGGTTGGTGTTCCCGCCACCACCAGAGGGCTCTCTGGTCGTCCCTGGCAGGGAGATGGTTGGTGTTCCCGCCACCACCAGAGGTCTCTCTGGTCGTCCCGGGCGGGGAGATGGTTGGTGTTCCCGCCACCACCAGAGGTCTCCCTGGTCGTCCCGGGCGGGGAGATGGTTAGTGTTCCCGCCACCACCAGAGGTCTCTCTGGTCGTCCGGGCGGGGAGACAGTTGGTGTTACCGCCACCAGAGGTCTCTCTGGTCGTCCCGGGTGGGGAGATGGTTGGTGTTCCTGCCACCAGAGGTCTCCCTGGTCGTCCGGGGCGGGCCGGAGAAAGGGAGTTGATGGGTGAAAAAAATGGAGAGACGATGGATAGAAGGAAAGGAACAGGTATAGGGTGGATACGGAAGATCGATAAGGCGGTGGAGGAGCAGGAGATGGAGGCACTAAGCAAGAGGAAAAGAGGAGGAGAAGGATTTGAATGAAAAGAGAGAAGGCAAAGGAGGAAGTAGAAAGGTGAACTACAGAGGGAATACACGCCAGGGGACAGATTCACAAAGCAGTTACGCAAGCACTGACGAACCTGTACATCTTTCCTCAATCTTTGGCGGCTTTGTTTACAATTAGTAAACAGTTAATGAGCTCCGAAGCACCAGGAGGCTATTTATAACATTAACAACAGTTGATTGGCAAGTTTTCATGCTTGTAAACTATTTACAAATGTAACCAAAGCCATCAAAGATTGTAGAAAGATGTACACGTTCGTAAGTACTTGCGTAACTGCGTCGTGAATTTCTCCATGTTTCCGTATGTTAACCTCCCTGCAGACACTGAAACGAGGCGGAGAGTAGTGCAAGGATTGTTTGGCTCTTGTAACTGCCCGTCACACCAATTGGCGGGAGATATGGGCCCACCAATCAGAGCGCGTCTGTTCCACTAGACACAGTCCATAGAACAGTGTACTCTTGACTATAAGCTTCATGACCCATGCAAGAGTCGCAAGACTGGAAGATATCAAGAAGAATATTTCATTAGATATCGTTGTGAAGGTTAGTTTCGATATTTTAAGCTGTTTTACAAGTGACCAAAAATGTGTACCATTTGCGTGATACAAGATTGGATTCCCACTGATGAGGAGCTACGAGTTTACACTGTGAGTACTGTGCTACTAGGTGTACTGTGCTTTACATCTAGGTGAGCACCGTGCTCGTCAAGGGTAAAGGAACAATCTGTCTCATTGATACGTGCGCTGAGGTAATTATAAGGCGATACAGTGTATATAGTGTAAATAACAATAAATTATTTAACGAACAATCATAATTTACCCCTAATGACGGCAGTAAAATCTTACATATGTGTAGCACAGACATATTCCATATACGCTAACGGTGTGTATATGTGTCTGTGTGTTTATAGCGGGTAATGCAGTAGGTTAATTTTAAAAGATCTTTATTGTATTATTGCATATTTTTGCATATTATTGTATTTCCCCAAAGTCGCGGAGAGGCGTTATTTTCCGTTGTCAAGTGTCGCATTTGACAACGGGCCAGGCTGGTAGACTGGTTAACAACGGGCCAGGCTGGTAGACTTTTTGACAACGGGCCAGACTGATAGACTGTGGCCGACAACGAGCCAGACTGATAGACTGTGGCGTTCACCGTTCTTATATAACAATATGAAGACCTTCACCAGGCAACTGAAACACACATTCCAAAAATATTACACCTATATTGGTTTGGGTTTTGTTCCAAAACGAAGGTTCGATCCCAACACCCGCAACAGTGGCGGTGAACATCACTCCACACCATTAGTGGAAAGATGCTGGTGGTGTCTGGAGTGCCAGGATCTGCTCCACCACACCCTTGGTGCTCCACACATCACACACTCGGCCTAATGGCTCTTGTCATTGACGAAATGGAAAGAGCCCTATTCTATTTCCCTGTGAGGGAAATATCATTCAGGTTTGCAGTCAATAGTTGGTAAGAATCATTCACATGTAGTCAGAATATTCATTTAACTAATAACTTAGCCACACTAACGCAGGGAAAGTGTCGGAGGGAGGGTGACAAGGTGGGAAAGTGTCGGAGGGAAGGTGAGACGGGGGAAAGTGTCGACGTGTCGTGAGGTGACAGACATGAGGGAAGGTGACAAGGGGAAACTGGACCGTGAAAACACTACTAACGCTCGCTATGTCACGATTTAACAACGGTTAACGATGTGACGAGTCATTGACCTTCTCGTTACACCCGTGAGTGGTCGCGGATTACTTGTTTCAACCACGTCGTTGTGACTGAAACGTCCTTACCTTCCAAAGCGGATGGGGCACCATTCCATCCTCCCGTCCCATCCCAAATCCTTATCCTGAGCGCTTCCCAGTGTTTTATAGTCGTAATGGCTTGGTGCTTTCCCCCTGATAAGTCTGGATCCTTCAAGTCAAGGCTCCATTCTTGACCCCCTTGGCCGGTGAGCACAGACGTCGGATTTCGGTATGTTGCTGTGCCACAGATGCCAGGCCTCGCTGTGTTGCTGTGCCACAGACGCCAGGCCTCGCTGTGTTGCTGGCCCTCTGCGGTAACAACACCATTAAGTCTTAACGTCCAGGGGACAGCATTAGACATAACTGAACATTGCAGCAGACATAAGTATAAGTGCCACACTGGGATTGGGTTGTCATGCAATGTTGTGAAACAATATGTTGGAGATAGGCAGCCAGGCTACGAGGTATCATTCATGTATATATATACTTGTATTTTTGAAGAATGTGTGTATATATATATATATATATATATATATATATATATATATATATATATATTTACATATATGTATAGATGTGTGTGTACTTGGGTGTATATGTGGACATAGCAGTATGTGAGTATGCAAGCAAGTATGTGTTCAGTCACAATATGTATGTATGTATATGTGTAATTCACTGGAGATTCTCAAAACCACCTCCCCCCACCCCCACGATACACGAGTCAGGTGTGGGCAATTCCACACACCTGTCACGTGGGGGGGGGCTACCTACACACCTGCCTCGCCAGGGGGCTACACCTACACGTTCAATTACCACAATTACCTTCGTGTACTAATGGAGTATAAGCATGTGCGTGTGACACCAGGTCCCGTATTTGTTTACTATCGCCTTTAAGCAGGTAAATGTTGCAGTCTGTGTTGATTAGGATTGTTTGTACTGTTGCAGGTGACGACAGTGATGATACCGGTAGAAGTGGGATGGGCTGCGACGGTGCAGTGGGTGGCTGGCGACGCCACCTGCAGGATTTTCTCCTTCTTCAGGATATTTGGCCACTACCTCTCCTCCTTCATCCTCGTCTGTATATCTATCGACAGGTGGGTGGGTGGGTGTGTGTGTGTGTGGGGGGGGGGTGTGGATGTGTGTGGGTGTGTGGGTGTAGGGGGGTGTGTGTGTGTGTGTGTGTGTGTGTGTGTGTGTGTGTGTGTGTGTGTGTGTGTGTGTGTAATCATATGTGTGTGGAGTGCCTGCGTACTTGTACCAAAGTCAGATGTGGGAGATGGTGTTATTAATGTTTAATAACATAAACATTAATGACGCTTGGAGATAGCAATGTTGTGATATCATTGTGCGGAAAATATTAGAACACACCGGGGGATTCGAACCAGCGTTCTTGTTCTCCGAAGAACACAGGCTCGAATCCCCGGAGTGCTGAGACGATGATGAACATTATTACTAGACAAGTACACAAATTAGACCAATCAGCTCACACTTACACAAGGCATCATCGAATCAGACTCATCAATAATATTATTAATTATTATTTGACATCAACGGACACTTAATACAGTGTGAGCTTTAATACAATAAAAATAGTTTATTAGCAAGATTGTGTGTAAACTGATGTTAATTTTTAATTGTCTATTCTATTGATCTCACAAAATATATAGATGAGATATGGTGAGAGGTTTCTAAACTTAAACGCTTTGGCAGGCGTTTACAGTCCAGTGTATTGTTGGATGAGGGTGAATGTA
>WNGS01160430.1:15321215-15343989 GCA_020271785.1 Procambarus virginalis
CTCTCTCTCTCCATTGCACTCTCTCCTCTCTCTCCAATTATCGCCGACACCCAAAATACGGTTTAGAAATGTTATTCGGTCACTTGACAATGGCGTTGACCCTCAAGCTTTGTCAACGAAGATAACGTGAGACACAAACGCTCGCAGAGTCCTCATTATATATCCCACAGGGAGGTATATATACATTTCTCGATTTAATACAACGCCTTCCATTCAGCTCCTAGATAAGATATCCCTTTGTATATACGAGGCTTAAAAGACGTAGTCAAGCTCATTACTGATGATATCACAACAACAGCTCTGGATTACACACACAAAGCATTACAGAATACAGCAATTTCCTCCCTGAATTTCCACTGGGTCAGTCAAATACTTTAAAATCCCGTAATATAATTTACCACAGAGCGGAAAGATTAGGTTTATGTTCGCGGGGAAAGTTTTAAAAATGAAAAAGTTAAAAATATGGACAACATAAACTTTCTGAGCTGTCAATTGTATACACAATGGTATATACACCAGGGGAGACACAGTGGTATATACACCAGGGGAGACACAGTGGTATATACACCAGGGGAAGACACAGTGGTATATACACCAGGGGGAGACACAGTGGTATATACACCAGGGGGAGACACAGTGGTATATACACAGGGGAAGACACAGTGGTATATACACTAGGGGAGACACAGTGGTATATACACCAGGGGAGACACAGTGGTATATACACCAGGGGAGACACAGTGGTATATACACCAGGGGAGACACAGTGGTATATACACCAGGGGAAGACACAGTGGTATACACACCAGGGGAGACACAGTGGTATATACACCAGGGGAGACACAGTGGTATACACACCAGGGGAGACACAGTGGTATATACACCAGGGGAGACACAGTGGTATATACACCAGGGGAGACACAGTGGTATATACACCAGGGGAGACACAGTGGTATATACACCAGGGGGAGACACAGTGGTATATACACCAGGGGAAGACACAGTGGTATATACACCAGGGAGACACAGTGGTATATACACCAGGGGAAGACACAGTGGTATATACACCAGGGGAGACACAGTGGTATATACACCAGGGGAAGACACAGTGGCATATACACCAGGGGAGACACAGTGGTATATACACCAGGGGGAGACACAGTGGTATATAAACCAGGGGAGACACAGTGGTATATACACCAGCGGAAGACACAGCGCCAGCGCACCTGGCGATCGCCAGAGGTTGAGATCGTCAGGGGTTGAGATCGTCAGGGGTTGAAGTTGCTAGGGGTGACGAATCGAAACATTCGCTTGAATTCGACGTGACACAGGTTGTTGCCCCAGATGGAATCTCACTAATCTCACTATGGATACTATACTAACAGAGAAGCACTATACTTACCTCCTCTGTGGTGTATAACAGGCCACCTGGTAACAGGAGAACTACCAAAAAGTTGGAGGACGGCTAATGTAGTCCCGAAATACGAGGCAGAGAGGAGGCACTGAACTACAGGCCATTGTCTCTAACTTTCATGCCATACAAGGTGATGGAGAAGTTTGTGGGGAACACTATTAGAACATCTGGAGAGATAAGGAAGCTTTGTAATACATCACAGCACGGATGGTAAATCTTGCCTCACGGGTTTAATAGAATTCAATAGCCAGGAGACACAAATTACACACATGAAAGAGAACGGTGAACAGGTTGCATATTTTTTGAATGCCAGAAATGCCCTTGACACAGTACCCAATAGGAGACTTAGGGACTGACTCGTCAAAGTTCAAGGAGTCTTGTAGCCTAAAGAACAGACCCGTCAAAGTAAGACTTCTGTCAATTGTCTTTGGTGAGACAGTAATTCTTGTTAATCTTGAGAGACGGGCGGATGGAACTCTCAGGGGATTTTTGATGCCCAATTATTCCCCCCTCGGTTTCATTATATTCGCGGGATAATGTACCCGGGGTACATAATATACCCGGTATACTGTACCCAGGTACAGTATACAGCATACCTTGAGGTTACCTTGAGGTGCTTCCGGGGCTTAGCGTCCCTGGGCCCGGTCGTCGACCAGGCCTCCTGGTTGCTGGACTGATCAACCAGGCTGTTGGACGCGGCCGCTCTCAGCCTGACGTATGAGTCACAGCCTGGTTGATCAGGTATCCTTTGGAGGTGTTTGTCAAGTTCTCTCTTGAACACTGTGAGGGGTCGGCCAGTTATGCCCCTTCTGTGTAGCGGAAGCGTGTTGAACAGTCTCGGGCCTCTGATGTTGATAGAGTTCTCTCTCAGAATTGCTGTATTCCTAGGATGTATTAATAACTGGTTGAGAGCCGGTAATACTATGCCGTCGTGGTGTTCGGACTATGCCGTCGTGGTGTTCGGATTGAGGTCGATGAGCGTGGTTGAGCCACATTAACAGCTCTCAAACTTGCATGACACAAGTTTACCAATTACATACTTTGGGAGTCTGTTGGAAGTTTGGTATTTTGAAGCTTCCGGAAAGTCTTAAAATACTTTCGATTTAAATACTTAATTGGAAGGTTTAATACGTTTAATTCGCGTGAGAGGTTCTATAATTTATACTTTTGGATGATTCAAAAATAATTTGAGTAAGCTTAATTATTTTGTTTTCTTACTTTGCCCTTTTTTATATAAAAGTTTTGCATTTTGGAAACTAAATATGTAGAAGGAAATGTCTGAATGGTGGGGAGTGGGGGGGGGGGGGAAGGGGGTCAAATTTTGGGGGTCAACACCACCCAACTTTGCAGGGTGACCAGTGGGGCAAGGAACTGTGCAGGGCTGGTCTGGGTTCGATTACCGTAGAGTAACCGCAAAATCAGTCGATGGTAGCCAATTTCCATCTCGTCTATCAACCAGGGTGCCGGATCGACCTAAGGGCCTGGAAGACCGAGGGTAGACACAGCCCTTATAACCCCTATCTTTATTTTTAAAGAAAAATGTCAAGTTGGACTGTTGTGTGTTCTTGGTTCGAGGCCATTGATCTCTGTTCCTAAATCTGTTATACTTTTTTTTTTCATGACAAATCCTAAAAAAAGGTAATCGGTTTTTTCTTTGACCTCCCTACGTGGTGTATTGAATCTGGGAGATTATTTTTCTGTCTCCCTACTCATTGAGTGGTATCAATTGCTCTTTTCCACCAGGACATTTCCGAGCAATGAATTCCATCATCCCATTTGCTGTGTTTATATTTATCTCTCTCCATTGAATTTCAAGCATAAAGTCCCTCATCTTACTGAAGTCCTCACGTCTTTCATCTTCTTCACATATTTTTTTTTATCTAAACAACTCTTCCAATTACATTACATCCTGAAAGATACAAGCAGTGGTTACTAGCTTGTGAGGTAGTACACAATCAAAATCTTTGCTAGTAAGAAATCTCATAATCTATTTTGTTAAACATCTGCCTCATTTTGAGACCACACCTGGTCTAGGGAGGCTGGTGGGTCCTCTCCTCTTGCTCTCGTTGTCTCATTACTCTTGTGGAGGCTGTTATTTATGCAGTCTAATTCCATGTGGTTAAAAATCTTCCTCAGTATTAGGATTTTAGCTCTTGCTCCGTCTTTCCACTGTGGCTATTTTTTTGCATTATCTTTAAACAATTCTCAGTATTGTTTTCCTAGGCCTTCTATTCTTCAGTGGGAGATTAGTGATAGCGGCGATTTAGAATCTTCATGTCTGCCACAGTTGTCATTCCGAATATGTACACTTTCTGCGCTCGAAGTCCTCTCATATCATTTGCCTTCTTCAGTGTGTCAGTGTAGCTGTGGTGACAGGGCTACACTCCTTCCCTCTCCGTTCACACTATCTTTCAATGGTGGACGTGGAGGGTCGTGGAGCATCGTGGTGGTCGTGGGGTAGTAGTGTCGTGGAGGTGGTGTGTTTACATTGGGGTGTCGTTTGTCACAAGTGCTTCAGCCGGCACCATACTCTGTTTAGATAGCCAGCGCCATCTCTCTCTCTCTCTCTCTCTCTCTCCTCGTGTCCACTCCTCCTCCTCCCCTTCCTCCTCCTTCCTCTTCACTTGGCCACACCCCCTTCCTCACTACGTCCCTCCCCCCTAACCACCAGACCCCCCCCCCCCTAGCCAGCCTCTGTAGCTACTATTCTACATCTCGATAAACAAAATAAAAAATCCCCGCCACTCCTTGGAACAGCAGGAATTTCCCCTCGGGTTGAGATGAAGGGCCGCCTAAATCTTCATACTGACATTACCAGCGTGGCGGCGACCCCCGTCGAGGAGGGGGGGTAAACTACCTTTGTATTCCTTCCTCCACTAGCCCCTTCGTGCACTCCATGGAGCTGGGAGGGAACAGACCAGAGAGAAAGAGAGAGAGAGAGAGAGAGAGAGAGTGAGAGTTAATACAGAGGAGCAGTAATAAAATCTGGTAAGGTCCTCGGAGCCCGATGCGAAACCAGCACCATTTAGCTCTCCTGGGCCTCGTAGACGCTTATTACCGAGACTCTGGATACGATTGGATGGCTTCGGTAAGGATCTGTTGACACGTTTTGGTTACGTCTAGTTGCGTCCATTGGCTTAATTTTGCTTTAGTTGTGTTAGATAAGATTTTGTTAGGTTATGTTATGTTAGATTAGGTTAAGTTGGGGGTAGGTTAAGTTTAGGTAGGTGGATTTTAGTTATGTTAGGTGGAATTTAATTATGATAGGTTAGTTTACTTTAGAGTGATTTAGCTTAGCGGACTAGAGTATATAACATATACTGCGGACCACAATGTATGACATATAATCAAAAGAAATAGTTCAACTCATTTTGACACATTATAAATAAATTTACATACCCATGAAATGTTTGAATGACTTTTCATTATTGAACACTTTTTCAAATATCAGTCATGTTTTTATTGAATTTCAGCGTTTTTCAATAAATTATATATTTTCCAAAATTATACCATATAGTAATAATAACAGGGACGTAATATTTTGTTAAACTGGAAGATATTCCCTGCATGCTGTGGAATATTAGTTAGAAAGGTATTACCCTTAATGCTGTGGAAATATTAGACAATATGATATACACCTACTTAGTGGAGAATAAATACTTACAATAATATAAAGTAATATAGGAAATATTAGTTTATTCCCTGAGGAATATTCTTGTGGTAAATTTTTCTTGCCCAAGTTTTGGCCTCAGAATGGTGGCAGAGGCTATGACGGAGTTGATAACAATTTTATAGGCGAAGTCTGTAACAAATATCTGCGTCGTACATACACACACACGCGCGCGCGCGCGCACACACACACACACACACACACACACACACACACACACACACACACACACACCACACACACACACACACACACACACACACACACACACACAATTTGGAACATACACAGGGGCTGGGTGGCCGAGTGGACAGCGCTCTAGACTCGTGGACCTAGGGGCCGGGGTTCAATCCTTGCACCCGGCGGAGACAGATAGGCAGAATTTCCTTAACCCTAATGCCCCTGTTACCTAGCAGTAAATAGGTAACTGAGAGTTAGACAGCTGCTATGGAGTGCTTCCTGGGTGTGTGTGTGTGTGTGGAGGAAAAAAATTAGTAGTAACAGTTGATTGACAGTTGAGAGGCGGGCTGAAAGAGCGGAGCTCAACCCCCGCAAGCACAAATAGGTGAATACACACACGCGCACGCACACACGCACACATATTCCTCCAGAGTAATCTTCAGCACCTTCATACGTTATAATCATGTCTTCCGCTCACACCACTGACATCACTCTTCCCCCCCTGACACTACTGTTTCCCCCTATCACGGCTGTTCCCCCCCCCTTACACCACTGCCTCCCCTAGCATCATCTTGGACTGTGCTCACCCCTCCAGGGGGTCCCTGTGTCTCGGGAGTTTCAACTACTTTCTAGAAGGTGTGATTTTTCAGGAGCATGGTAGCGAATGATGCTGACTACATAAACTTGCATCATAATAGGAATAAAAGCATGTGTTTGATAACGTCATTTCCTCCAAAACCAGCGATAATCAACACACAATAATCAACACAAGATAGACCCTCAATGGGGCTTCACAAATAAAAACAAATTAATATTATTCCCAGTGTCGGGGTGAGGGAGCGTGTGTTTAGGCTTATCATAGGCTTTCTTTCCCTAACCCCACAACAGATGTCTAACTCCAGGGGGTGCCTACATTGCTGATTAATCTTGATGATATGATGCATCTTGATATGATGCATCTACAACAGATGCATCATATAGCCCGTGTTACTTGGGACCTCGTTCCAAGTAGCGAATCTTTAACAACAACAAAGATGCATCAGGTAAATGGAAACATGCACTAACTATGTCCGGCCGTGGACTAAACCCGAATGCCTCAGTTGTGAGCCGAGAACGTAGACCACTGTGCTAGAGAAGATATGAGTTGGAACATATATTATGTCCACTTTAAAAATATATGTAATTTAAACTGAATGCAATACTGATGGCAGCCCCGTTACGAGGCCATAAACAGGAAGACGCTGGAGATGACGAGGACGATATGTCAGGGGGCGTGGAGTTCCGGGAGGTGATCTGTAGGAGGGAGCTAGGATAATCCTCTCACTGTCTTCAGACCCGGACGATTAGCTCCAGGATTAAGATATCCCAGAGGTTCTTAGTCTAGGGAGGAGTTCAGGAAGGCTTCATACCAGAGCATGAAGCACCTGAACATCTATATCTCCTGATATGAAGCTTCCTGTTTCATCCAGCTTTCAAAACATCTTCTTGTATGTAACTCTGTCAAGGTCTTTTTATTAGGTCCGGATAAACGAGACAATCCACCCATCTCTTATATACAAGATAATTATTAAACAAGATCTTCCTGTTTCTGTCCAGATATTCAATTTGGTTTTATTTTTTCTATTTGACAACAATGCTCGATACAGGTCTGTAATTTAGAAGGTCTTCCCTGCTACCGTTTTTGTAGATTGAAACTATGTTTTGCCTTTTCCATACACGTGCTGAGATTCCTGTACGTATGGATGCATGAGGAATAATTTGTTGTGGCATGTTGACCTTGGGTGTGCGTTTCCTCAGGCCCCCCGAGTGGTGAGTCTCCATGTGGGTCGATCACTGTGTCCCTGGCTCTTAGACCAGTGTTGCCCCGTCGTGTCTACACACTTGCATCTACTCAGTCGTGTTCTATGAAATTTGTATTGATTCTGAGTCCACTAACATCCACTACGGGCTCACCATAGCCCGTGCTACTTGGAACTTCTTGTTCTAGGTAGCGAATCTTTAACAACAACACAACATAAGTCCACTATATAACATCCACTGCGGGCTCACCATAGCCCGTGCTACTTGGAACTTTGTTCCAGGTAGTGAATCTTTAACAACAACAACAACATAAGTCCACTTAACATCCACTACGGGCTCACCATAGCCCGTGCTACTTGGAACTTTTTGTTCCAAGTAGCGAATCTTTAACAACAACAACATAAGTCCACTTAGCCCGTGCTACTTGGAACTTCTTGTTCCAGGTAGCGAATATTAAACAACATCAACAACATTTATTTGAAAATCTTATTTTTGCATAAACACGCTGTCTTACTGTCTGTATATGTGTGTGTGTGTGTACTGACCTAGTTGTGCTTGTGGGGGTTGAGCTCTGGCTCTTTGGGCCCGCCTCTCAACTGTCAGTCTATCAACTGATTTTTTTCCACACACACATCCCCAGGAACTAAGCCTGTAGCAGCTGTCTAACTCCCAAGTACCTTTTACTGCTAGATGAATAGAGGTATGAGGGTGAAAGAAACTCTGCCCACTTGTTTCTGCCATCGCCGGGAATCGATCCCCGGACCCTAGGACTACGAATCCCGAGGACTGTCCACTCAGCCGCGAAGCCCCAATGTGTATATATGTGTTTGTGTGTGTGTAAACTAATAACCGCATGTACATATGGTTTTCCAATTTCCGTTCTCACAGGACGCGACCACAATACAATTTAACTATTACAATTATTACAATTACTTAGGATTCACCCTCTCCTATCCCTCCCCACCTTCCCTTCCATCCCCATCCCTCCTCCCTCCCTCCCTAACTCCTTCCCTGTGCTCCCCAAAACAAGATTAACCACTAACAATCCCGTTTCCTGATTTCTCAAACCCTTTACAAACCTCAGTTTCCCAAACAGCTGAGATTCAGAGAGCAGCGCCGCCAGGCGATTCAATTCCTTTGGCGGACCAAACAGAAACAATCTTCCCGTCGAGAATTGGATAAAATTCGGCCTTTGGAAAGCCTTGTAGACGTGCTTCAGGATCACACAACTCCCCCACACTGATATATATATATATATATATATATAATATATATATATATATATATATATATATATATATATATATATATATATATATATATATATATATACTACAGTTGAGAGGACTCGGCCGACTGGGGAGCCGGTCGGCCGAGCACGCTGGACTTGTAATCCTGTGGTCCTGGGTTCGATCCCGGGCGCCGGCGAGAAACAATGGGCAGAGTTTCTTTCACCCTATACCCCTGTAACCTAGCAGTAAAATAGCAACCTGAGTGAGAGTCAGCTGTCACGGGCTGCTTCCTGGGGGTGGAGGCCTGGTCGAGAACCGGGCCGCGGGGAAACTAAAAGCCCCGAAATCATGTCAAGATAACATATTACAATGAAGACGAGTCATTAAAGATGGTGGACATAGTGTGGAAGGAGTACTGGAAGTCTGGTAGAGGAAACGTTCAATGAGGAATGATTCAGAGTCTCAAATTGACGGTAAACTCTGTTCGATATAAGTCTGATTTTTTTTTGAGTCACGGTTTGTTTTCATGATCATTCACCCTCCGTCCACATAAACAAAGGCCAAATGCTCTTAATCCATTGGCTAAAGTTTGGTTTTAAATGAAAATCACTTTACATAACTCACATAATGCCGTTTCTTTCATTCTATCTTTCTCGAACGCTGTTTCGCTAAACTCGTNAAATACGATATTCAGATAACTATTATTAATATTAAATTGAGTGAACAACTGACATTATCATGAATAATTCTTGGTCTATGTGTGCTCGTGTAAATTTCTTAACTTTCATGGTATTTTGAAAACACGGCTTTCATTATCACATCTAAAACGTCATCTAATTCATGAACCTCACTTTGAAAAATTTTATTTAATACAGTAACTCCTTTGATCTGAGCTTAATGGAATCAGTGTAGGTTAAAAAGCTTCGTCCTGTCCAGAATGTCATGACTACAGTGTACGGTCTAATTTCGAGACGATTTTCTCTCTTTTATTTTCTAGCTGATTTTTGTTTAAGTTACTCCTCCGAAAAACGATTTGATGTATATTAATGAAGAGTTTGTTACATTATTTAAATCTATTTTTCTTTCTTTTTTATAATGATAATGTTAATTTAAGACATATTGTATTATATATATTTTTTTTAACTTTCGTTTTTTTTGTATAAATAAATAAAGTTTTAATTTTGTTTTATACAATTATGTGGTATCGTTTGTTTTTTTATAAATAACTTAATTAGGTACTTGTGAATTTGATTGTCAATTAACAGCTAGTCAGTCTATTACTAATAATGTAAGTACTGTGTATATTATATTAATCTACAAATAATTGTTTTGTTCCAATTTAAATATCTTTTAGAATTTTAAGCATCTTTTTATTAGTGACTTCTGGTACAAGGACACTAATGCACTCTCTTTAATTGCACCGTTCCATGCTTTATTCATTTTTCTTTTTTTTATTTTCTTTCTCTCATACTTTTATAACATTCATTCCACTCTTTGGTATTTTTTTTCGCATAAACCTGCCACATCCAACTCTCTTACTTTAAAAGCTTTTGCTTCTTCCAAATTCCTCTCACATTTCAGTCAGCCATATGTTATTGTCTCCGTTTTCTGAGGCATGTGCAGGCTTGGGCTTTCAGAGCCTTGGCAATTTTCACCTTTTCCTGCGAATAACTTAATCAATGTCGAACTCCATAAATTGTCTTGCAATATATAATTGTCGTTGATCCTGGTTTTGTTGTCGGAAGATGATCAATTGGGCGGTGAGGTTATCATACGAAACTACTAATTTCCTCTTTTTCTTCATAATTCTAAAAATCGTTTTTTTCTGTCCACAGGTTGCTCCGGGGGTCTCCTTAGACGGGTTCACCTGTCTAACGTCTGTCCGCTGGACCCTAACACACGATTAGTGAAAGTGACAACACTGTTATTGCAACAGGAAAGTGACGTTAGTATGTGCTCTTTCAGTAGAAAAGTGACGCTAGTATGTGCTCTTTCAATAGAAAAGTGACGCTAGTATGTGCCATTTCAATAGAAAAGTGACGCTAGTATGTGCTCTTTCAATAGAAAAGTGACGTTAATATGTGCTATCACAATAGAAAAGTGACGCTAGTATGTGCTATTTTAATAGAAAATTGTGTTTCGTTAGTGCTGCTAGTGTGTCATATTACACCAGGAAGGTGATGTTAAGTGTATCTTATTTAAACGTGAAATTAGTGTGAGAAAGACTGGAAAATAGAGGTTTAAAGTGTACTGATGTTCCGTTCCTCCCCCCTGTCGAAAATACTTAACTAAGGGGATTCATATTAAAGATCAGAATGTTCACAGTGTTGGCGATTGAACAGATGAACAAGAAATTCACAATAAAATGAGACCATTTTCCATCTAGAATGTTGCTCAAATCTTTTCTGAAAAGTGAAACTTTGAATCTTTTCTTAAAAAAAAATGTCAATAATGTAGGCAGTTTTGTCCTTGCTAACATTGTATTTTTTGTTAACTTACACGAGAATTAACGAGTCAAAATCCAAGAAGCTGGTGATGGAGGTCTCGTGGGAGGGAGATCCCATTCCAGGGACAAATTCGGACCCCTTCCTCATCTTCCCGGACCTTCCCTGGAACGACTCTCATAAGGGACGGGTCATCGCCTCCCAGGACGACTCACTTCAGACCTCCCCTCTCGACGACTACGTCAACAGCTCCAGGTCGTGGAACGCGTCTAACGAGACGTACAGTGGCTACGTCGACACCGATTCCCTGCCCATTGACATGCGTTTTAACGACGGCCACATCCTGCTCATATCCTCCTACTCGGGGATCTTCTTCGTCAGCCTGGTGGGCAACCTATGCGTGCTTTGGGCCATCTTGGGTGGAGGCCGGAAACAGCGCAAATCCCGCGTCAACCTCATGCTCTTGCACCTGGCAATAGCTGACCTTATCGTGAGTAACTGCAACAATATCTTAGTATTTTTGTAGTCTCTTTATACTTTTCACAGCTAGAACATGTCTCTCATGTGGTGTCGCATAGCTGCCCTTGGAGTACAGGGGTAACTGACGTATCTTAATTCGTGGAGAGACGCTTCTGTCTCGTGAACAATATCTGTCGGGAAACAGTTCAGTTTGTCCTTCTTTGCTGTCTCGCGCATCTGTGTTTTGTGTCGCACTAACAGTTACTGTCATTACGTTGTTAATTATTATATTATTAGTACTATATTAACATCAATTATAATTATGATAATTAGCGCTAATGCCAAAGATTTACACCTGACCTGCTGTATGCATAGCAAATGTTTTTATAGTTATGTATGCTGCTTGATAAAGCACTAAGTTATTTGAAGTATATAAAAATATACATAAACACTCACTACACTTAGGGGCTCACCATAGCCCGTGCTATTTGGAACTTTGTGTTCCAGGTAGCAAATCTTTAACAACAACTCACTACAACAGTCCATCAAACCCACACTGAGGTTTTGTTCATGGAAATTTTAATCATTCAAGTATAGAAATGAGGAAAATCACTAATTGAACATGTTCCGAAACTCATGACCAAAGCACACATCAGAAGATGGTGGAATGACGACGTTTCGGTCCGTCCTGGACCGTTATCATGTCGTGTGTGCACATACGACTTGATGATGTTCCAGAACTGACCGAAACGACGTTTCTCCATCTTGTGACTCATTTGTTCTTCTTATCTGTATTATTACAACCTCTACACAGTATTTCCACACAGGAAATTTGTATAGGTTCGTTGTATTAACATCGTATCCATATAATTATATAGTTATTTATTGGGGAATATTACGATTTGTTAAAAGTTTTAACGCTTAGTGGTTATATAGAAACCCTCAAGTGTTTATGGGAATATTGTCATTCATATTATATATTGTGCAGCCGTGGGTGACTTAGCAGAGTTACATAACGCAGTCAGATTATGCTACATAGCCTTCTCGGCTTGGTGCCTTCTTTTGATAATTACTTACTTACCATATAGTCAGCAGTGACTTAATATAGAGGTAAATTGTTTTAAAATAAATTTTAACATCATCCACTACGGGGTCACTATATCCCGTGCTACTTGGAACTTCTTGTTCCAGGTAGCGAATCTTTAACAACAACAAATAAATAAATAAATATAAAGGTTATATTATAATCGTAGTATATTCTGGTGCAATAATTTAATATGGCTAGACTCAGTATGTGAATACAAAGATTTCATTAACGAAATATAGTTACTTCAAGCTCCATATCACCTTTAACAATCCTTGTACTGTCAGGCTTCCCTGTTCTGAACCACTGCTCCAACCCCACCATCCTCCAGTGCTGCCTCAATAGTGCTTTGTCAGCAGTCGTCACCATCACAGACCATGCCAAAATTGAGAACAAGCCAATTACCAAGTGATCCCGTGGAACGAACCAGACAGGTGGATTCGGTGGCAGACGCTGGTTTAATAACCCATCAGATGATAATGTATGCATGTATTCCGGCAACATCAGTAGCGTGTGAGGATGGGGTACAGTTCACTCGGCTTCCCCAGTTCCAAGAATTGACATTTGTGGCAAGGTTTCAGGGTTGGTAATTCAGGTCGGTATATGGGTGTAGTGAGCACTGTAACTGCAACTATTTAAGCAAATTGCGCGGGAGGTCAGATCTGAACCGTAAAGATATTAGGAACCTAGTTTGGGGTCGCGTGATTGAAATGAAAGAAGAGGTAGCCATATATAATGGCCACGTTTTGCTAGATATATTAAATCGGGTTTCTTTGTAACGAGCGATTTTTGACCTAATTCCTCCCGATTTTCTCAAGTCATCAGAAAAGATGTCATCAACCAGGCGGTAGAGATCACGAAATACATTGACTGCCACATCAGTGACTTCTAGCAAAAACTTCCCAGACATCAATGTCAATCACGTTGCCGCGGCTCTGACACGGGATCCATTTGATGAGATGTAGATGATATCCATGGAGAGCTCCAGGATGATTCTGTGAAACTCGAACACAGTTTCGCAGTAAAAGTTGAATTCCAGTTACCACTTCTTGAGTTCTGAGTGAAAATGTCATCCATTTATTCTGGACCTGGTATGACTGCTCTATCCTGAGGTCCAGTGACGGTGGTGATACAAGAGTCCAATACAGTGATTGCAGTGACAGTAACTGTGTTCTGAAATGACTTTCGAAAGTTTTAATTTAATTGATCAAATTTAATTTTTCAAACGTTTTTAATTTAGTTTCCAACTCATACAGTGCTTTCAAACATTTTCAGTGTCGATAGTCACTAATAAAATTATGAGGTGGGAACTATTTGTTTCTGTTTTAAAGTAAAATGAATAAGTAAATAATTGCAAATATTGTGCTTAGAGGTGTGGCTTAGGCAACGTGGAAGCTCTCATTTACATAATAAGTTAAACGCTGCAAGTCAGTGAACTGAGGACCGCATAGCGAATGCTTAATAACACCTAATGTCTTAACCGTTGTAGATATAGAGTGTGCTCTGTATTGCCCTAGAGCGCAGCGTGGAGCATTGTAAAGAGCTGGAGTGTACCACAGGTGACAAAGGTTATCAAGATGGAGGTATTAAAGCAGTTTTGATGTAGATCCTAAGACATTCAGGGATAATCACACACTCTTATCCCACCCAAGCCCCCATCCCACAGTAACTGCACCCCTCCCATTTCCACCTGCCCCAACGCTTTCTAACCCACCATCACCCAATTTAACTCCTTACCCTCCGAGACCTTAGCCAGTCCATCATTTCCCAACCGCAACCACACCATCTCCCATATTAAAGACGCTCCCACAGTAATACCCTTGATCACAACCGTCCACTACTGGGGCATTAAGGAAAGTGATGCTTGAAAGCGAGAAAAAACACGACAGGAACTGGCACCAAATAAACTTAAAAATCATATTTTAATTGTTGCAAACATGAAACGAACTGAAGGAAAGGTGACAGGAAGAGAATTGAAGTGTTATTGCAATGAGAAGCAGAACTTTCACTGCAATTACACTAACAAATAGTAAGAGAGGACGGAGAGAGGGTAGAGCGTACCCAGGTGGAACGGAAAGACTGGAAATTGAAAGAGGAAAGCAATTCCAGGTAGTGAAGGAGACAGAGACTACACAACAGACAACTCAACAATAGGGAGGACTTGTGTTGAATCTTTACCCATCCACTTGGGTCTTTCCACCGCCTCTTCTCACAGGTCTTAACCCCGTTGTCTTCCCTACCATTTCTTTCTTTTCCTCCCATTTCTTCCCGCAGGTGTATCTCCCATTTCTTGTCCAGGTCGGCTTTCATTTCTTCCTCTCGGCATTTAATTAATTAGTGAACGGGTTCCAGGGCCGTTGTCTTTGTCTTATCTTCACTTGAATCTGTGTACAGTCTGCTTGTTCCGTTTGTCGTGTCTGTTTGTTCCGTTTGTCGTGTCTGCTTGTTCCGTTGGTCGTGTCTGCTTGTACCGTTTGTCGTATCTGCCTGCACCGTTGGTCATTTTAATTATTCCAGTTCTTCACAGCCCTGACCTAACCATGGCAGAGCCCTGACAGCCGTGACACAGCTATGACACAGCCTGACACAACCATGACACAGCTCTGAGACAACAGTTTGCATTATACCATTGTTGCATTATACATTTTTGTTGCATTATTCCAATTTTTCTCTATTTTTATACCCTTAATTTCACACTCAACCTGAATATCATTTACATCAATATACAAACCACGAATACATCAATACACCCTTCAGAACACCATTAGCCACTCGACCTCAATTCCACCTTAAACCATCAATTCCCCAGAGCCTTCCTGACTCCATAATGTTCACCAGATTCCTCAAATCAGTCAATTCAATTCAAATATCATTTAATGGGAACAGGGGTTTCCCATTGAGTTATACGTGTTCCCACACACAGATTATCTTTTGTTCAGTGAGAGCACTGAAGAACATGCACCCTCACCTCATGGTGCAGATGGGTAACAGAGCTGCAATTGGCCGGCCACTCAACTTCTCCAATTAGAATCTGTCAATCTTGTGTCTCCCGTCTTAATTCCCTCTCTAACGTGTTTGCAGCCTCATATAAAATAGTCACTGTTTTGCCTTTTCTCTTGTGGCATGGAACGAGAGAACAAGCCATTTCCACCCCCATTTGATCGTACTTTTTACAGCCATTAGCCTACCCATTGAGATCGCCTCGTGGGGCGTCGAGGGGCTCCAGTACCCCCCCATTTACTCTCAACCACTTGGGCTGGACGGTAGAGCGACGGTCTCACTTCATGCAAGTCGGCGTCCAATCCCCTCGACCGTCCAAGTGGTTGGGCACCATTTTTTAATCCCTGACCCATCCCTATCCTTATCCTGGCCCTTCCATGTGTTATATAGTCGTAATGGCTTGGCGCTTTCCCCTGATATTTACCTTCACTCATCTACTCGCCCTATACAAGCGTCTTGATAAATATTCTTGTTGCATTGTACCGTTGCTTGCATGGTAACCTTGATGTGTTACACTGTTGGTGTTGTTGCAACAACTTGTAATCTTATGCACCAGATTCAACATAATTTATTAGTTTCGCAAACAGAACTATTAATATCAACACAATTAAACTTTGCGAAGAGTACAATGCATTTATGTAAGCCTCTAGAAATAAGCTGACTACTAGCTTGTTTTCTATGCAGCATAATTGATTTATTCAAAATTTGCTTATTTTAACCACTGATAGAAGATTTAGTAGCATCTGGTTTGTTCCATTTCCCCGAATGGTAGAGGAGAAAACGTTATCAGGCTTTTGTTATTGGAGCGATAGAGCTCTTTCCACAGCTCCTCTTAGGTCTTATCCCTCTTTGTCTCCCTGGAACACGACCCGCTTGTCGGATTACATCCAAGTGGAAAGGAGCAAAGGGTTTAGGATCAGAGTCTAAACGTGTCTTAATGCTTGTGGGTTCATCCCCGAGACGGCTTTGTCCGTGTGTGGTGTGTGTGCGTGCGCGCGCTGTCCACTACACATAGTAGAGTGTACTGCTACGGATGAGGATGACAGGTTCTTGTTATGAATATAGAGCGGTGCCTCGGAGATATTTGCATAATTGCTTATTAGTATGCATTAAACCAGCTTCCCCGGAACTCTTTATTTCAATTGTGGACTTACTACTCTTTCTAAATTTCAAATGTGAAATTAGCAGGCGACAGAAGGAGAAAGTAAAGAAATAGGCAGAGACAGATAGATTGGGAAAGGAAAACGGGAAGAGACAGATAATTAAGCTCACAAATGACAACACAGTTGGAAAGGTGACAGGAAATCAGGTCGTTTCTCAGACGCTGGACATTAGGACTGGAAGCCACATTCTTGTACGTGTAATGGAGTCACGTCAGTGATTATGATGGTCAGGGGTATGAGGCATCATAATCCTGAAAGACTACGACCATTATAGTCGTTTTCAGGGGAGACTCATCTGTAGCAAACACCGAACGATGACTCGTAATCACAGTTCCATGTCATCGTCGCTCCATCACTGCTGGCACCACTGTTCCGTCCTGCAGTACAAGTTGAGTTTTCGCTCCACCAAGTGCTTATAGGCCTGGCTTGCCTCCACTCTCTCTCTCTCTCTCTCTCTCTCTCTCTCTCTCTCTCTCTCTCTCTCTCTCTCTCCTCTCTCTCCGTCCTCTCCTCTCTCTCTTCTCTCTCTCTCATCTCTCTCTCTCTCCATTGCACTCTCTCTCCTCTCCAATTATCGCCGACACCCAAAATACGGTTTAGAAATGTTATTCGGTCACTTGACAATGGCGTTGACCCTCCAGCTTTGTCAAGAAGATAACGTGAGACACAAACGCTCGCAGAGTCCTCATTATATATCCCACGGGATATATTATACAATTTCTCGATTTAATACAACGCTTCCATTCAGCTCCTAGATAAGATATCCCTTGTATATACGAGGCTTAAAAGACGTAGTCAAGCTCATCTGATGATATCACAACACAGCTCTGATTACACACACAAAGCATTACAGAATACAGCAATTTCCCCCCTGAATTTCCACTGGGTCAGTCAAATACTTTAAAATCCCGTAATATAATTTACCACAGAGCGGAAAGATTAGGTTTATGTTCGCGGGGAAAGTTTAAAAAATGAAAAGTTAAAAATATGGCAACATAAACTTTCTGAGCGTCAATTGTATACACATTGGTATATACACCAGGTAGACACAGTGGTATATACACCAGGGTAGACACAGTGGTATATACAACCAGGGTAGACCAGTGGTATATACACCAGGGGAGACACAGTGGTATATACACCAGGGGGAGACACAGTGGTATATACACAAAGGGAGACACAGTGGTATATACACCAGGGGAGACACAGTGGTATATACACCAGGGGGAACACTTGGTATATACACCAGGGGAGACACAGTGGTATATACACCAGGAGACACAGTGGTATATACACCAGGGGAGACACAGTGGTATATACACCAGGGAGACACAGTGTATATACACCAGGGGAGACACAGTGGTATATACACCAGGGGGAATGGTTGGTAGCACTGGGGAAGGGTTGGTAGCACGGTGGTCAAAATGGTTGGTAGCACTGTGGGAATGGGTTGGCTAGCACTGAGGATGGTTGGTAGCACTGGGGGAATGGTTGGTAGCACTGGTGAATGGTTGGTAGCACTGGAGAATGATTGGTAGCACTGGGAAATGGCTTGGTAGCACTGGGGAAGGTTGGTAGCACTGAGGAAATGGTTGTGGTAGCCCACTGGAGAATGTGGTTGGGTAGCATCTGGGGATATGGTGGTCGAATGGGGGTTGGTAGCACTGGGGGAATGGTTGGTAGCATGGTGAGAATGGTTTGGTAGCACGGCGAGAATGTGTTGGTAGCACTGGGAATGGTTGGTAGCACTGGGAATGGTTGGTAGCACTGGTGAATGGTTGGTAGCACTGAGGAATGGTTGGTAGCACTGGGAATGGTTGGTAGCACTGGCGTAAGTTGGTGGTTAGCTACTGGGAGAAATGGTTCGGTAGCACTGAGGAATGGTTTGTAGCACTGGGGACTAGGTTGGTAACACTGAGGAATGGTTGGTAGTACTGGAGAATGGTTGGTAGCACTGGAAGAATGGTTGGTAGCACTGAAGGAATGGCTCTGTAGCCCTGGAGAATGGTTGGTATTTGTAGCACTGAGGAATGGTTGGTAGCACGGAGGAATGGTTGGTAGCACTGAGGAGAGAATTGGTCGGTATCACGGGGAGATGGTTGGTAGCACTGGAGAAGGGTTGGTAGCACTGGAGAATGATTGGTAGCACTGGGAAATGCGTGGGGTAGCACTGGAGAACGATGGTGGTTTATGCAACGGGAATGCTGGGGTGAGAAGTGGTCTCGGCACTGGGAATGGTTGGTAGCACTGGTGAATGGTTGGTAGCACTGAGGAATGGTTGGTAGCACTGAGGAATGGTTGGTAGCACTGGGAATGGTTGGTAGCACTGGTGAATGGTTGGTAGCACTGGGAATGGTTGGTAGCACTGGTGAATGGTTGGTAGCACTGGGAATGGTTGGTAGCACTGGTGAATGGTTGGTAGCACTGGGGCATGGTTGGTAGCACTGGGGAATGGTTGGTAGCACTGGTGAATGGTTGGTAGCACTGGGAATGGTTGGTAGCACTGGGAATGGTTGGTAGCACTGAAGAATGGTTGGTAGTACTGGAGAATGATTGCATCACCTGCGGAGGAATGGTTCTCGGTCAGCACTGAGGAATGGTTGGTAGCACTGGGAATGGTTGGTAGCACTGGAGAAACGGTTGGCATCCGACTGAGGATATGGTTGGTGAGTACTGAGAATGGTTGTCAGCACTGGAAGAATGGTGTGGTAGCACTGAGGGAATGGTTCGGTAGCACTGAGGAATGGTGGGTAGCACTGAGGAATGGTGGGTAGCACTGAGGAATGGGTGGTAGCACTGGAGAATGGTTGGTAGCACTGAGGAATGGTTGGTAGCATTGAGGAATGGTTGGTAGCACTGAGAAATGGTTGGTAGCACTGAGGTATGGTTGGTAGCACTGGAGAATGATTGGTAGCACTGGGAAATGGGTGGTAGCACCTGAGGGATATGGTTGGTGAGCACTGGGGAATGGTTGGTAGCACTGAGGGGAATGGTTGGTAGCACTAATAGAATGGTTGGTAGCACTGAGGGAATGGTTGGTAGCACTGGGGAACTGGTTGGTAGCACTGAGGGAATGGTTGGTAGCACTGGTGAATGGTTGGTAGCACTGGGGAATGGTTGGCTAGCACTGAGGGAATGGTTGGTAGCACTGGAGAAGGGTTGGTAGCACTGGAGAACGGTTTGGTAGCACTGAGAACAATAAACAAATGATCACATCTATTAGCTTCAAGCTCAGATGAGGAGAGTTGATGGGTCAGGGACAGGTGATGAGTCTAACACCACCCAGGCCAGATTACCCAGGATGATGAGTCGGAGATGCCCCGTGAGAGTCTCTAAGACCCTCCGGCCTTAGGACTCACACACCGCTTAGACTCACACTTTCATGCATTTATATTTTTTTGATGATGGGTGTAAGCCCTCACTTGCATGTTTTTGGGCCATTACGGAAGCCTGGCGGTGCTTGTGGGTGATGTATTCGCTCTTCTGCTGTTCTCTTCTGTCCTCTCCTGTCCTCTCCTGTCCTGTCCTGTCCTCTTCCCTGTACCATCTCCTGTGCTCCTCTCCCTGCCTCACCTCCTGTCCTCTCCTGTTTCTTTCCTGTCCCATCTCCTGTCCTTTTACCTGTCCTCCTCCTGTCCTCTCCTGTCCTCACCTGTCCTCCCCTGTCCTCTCCTGTCCCTCTCCCTGTCCTGTCGTTGTCCTCTCCTGTCCTCTCCTGTCCTCTCCTGTCCTTTCCTGTTCTCTCCTGTCCTGTCCTGTCCTCTCCTGTCCTTTCCTGTCCTGTCCTGTCCTCGCCTGTCCTCTCCTGTCCTCTCCTGTCCTCTCCTGTCCTGTCCGGTCCTCTCCCGTCCTCTCCTGTACTCTCCTGTCATCTCCTGTCCTCTCCTGTCCTTTCTTGTTCTCTCCTGTCCTGTCCTCTCCTGTTCTCCACTTCCTGTACTCTCCTTGTCCTCTCCTGTCCTCTCCTGTCCTCTCCTGTACTCTCCTGTCCTGTCCTGTTCCCTCCTCCCGTCCTCTCCTGTCCTCTCCTGTCATTTCTTGTTCTCTCCTGTCCTGTCCTGTCCTCTCCTGTATCTCCTGTCCTCTCCTGTCCTCTCCCGTCCTCTCCTGTACTCTCCTGTCCTCTCCTGTACTCTCCTGTCCTCTCCTGTACTCTCCTGTCCTCTCCTGTCCTACTCCTGTTCTCTCCTGTCCTCTCCTGTCCTTTCTTGTCCTCTCCTGTCCTTTCCTACCCTCTCCTGTCCTCTCTTGTCCTTTCCTACCCTGTCTATGCTCTTATGTTATCTCCTCTATTCTTCTATCCTCTACACTGATGTATTCTCCTTTAATGCTCTCTTTCTCTCTCTCTCTCTCTATCTCTCTCTCTCTCTCTCTCTCTCTCGTCTCTCGCTCTCTCCTCTCGCTCTCACTTATCTCTCTCTCTCCTCCTCTCTCCTTCCTCTCTCTCTCTCTCTTGTCCTTTAGTTTACTGCCCTCTCCTCTCCTGATTCTCACTTTTTTCTCTATTTTATTTTCCTCTCCTCTACTCCTTCCTTCCTCTCCTATTCTTTCCAGTCTCCTGTCCTGACTTCTCTCTAGTCAATGGTCAATGGAGAGGCCCCTTCCCTATTCTTGAGAGCTTCTTCTGTGTACAACCACAGCTGACCACCACTGAGGGAGATATATGTGACTGGGTGGTGTCACATATGTAGTCTACATATGTGACTGCGTGGAGTCACATATGTAGTCTACATATGTGACTTGCCGTGGAGTCACATATGTAGTCTACATATGTGACTGCGTGGAGTCACATATGTAGTCTACATATGTGACTGGGTGGAGTCACATATGTAGTCTACATAATGTGACTGGGTGGAGTCACATATGTAGTCTTCAGGCAACAACAACTGCCTGTAGAGCCCCTGGGAGATTCACAACCTTCGACTATTGTAATCACCAACTGGTAGTCAAGAAGTGTTCTCTCTCAGTCTTCCTGGTGTCTCTTGCTGGTGCGTATATCTTACATCGGAGTGTTGTGATGAAGGATTTACTATCATACTGGAAAATTGCCAGACTTCCCACACTTATCTGGCTTATATGTGTGTGTGTTGTGTGTGTGTGTGTGTGCTGTGTGTGTGTGTGTGTGTGGTGTGGTGTGTGTGTGTGTGTGTGTGTGTGTGTGTGTTCACTTAGTTGTTGTACTAAGTGAATACACACACACACACACACACACACCACACACACACACACACACACACACACCACACATTAAGTCCAGATTATATATAAGCCAGATAACATAAGAGCACATATGTGTGTGTGTGTGTGTGTGTGCGTGCGTGCGTGTGTGGCGCGCTTAATTAACATGTGATGAGAAGGCTTCTGAGACCGTGTAAAGATATATACAAGAGCCCCTTGGCATCTCCGTGGTTCAATAGCCTTCATGATACGGCGCGACACATGTGAGAGGTGCGCGGGGAGGGGGTGTGGCAACTCAAAGGAAGTGGCCCTCTAGGGCGAGAGTGCCATAATGAACGTAAACAGAGCAATTCAAGAGCTGCCAGCAGCGGTGGTATATCACTCCATCTCTCTAGCTACTCAAAATGTTATTTTGTGTATGCCTCTATGTACCTTGAGTCCACGCGTGAGGGCCTGACTCTGGGAGGCCATGTTCGGGGCCCCCTAAACCCTGGGGTCCACGTCTGAGGGCCCAAGAAACCTGGGGTTCCAAGCTTAGGTCCCATGACATAAATTGTAGGGTAATGGGACACCCTTGCACATCTCTCTACACACTTGCACATCTCTCAACATCAGCACACATCAGCCTTAATCTTCACTCCAGCGATTTCTTCATGTAACTTAATACTGTGTCCTTTGTTAAACCTCTGAAATAGTGAGCGTGGGAGAGAACAGCTGAGAGACGAAGGGAGAGAAGCGGAGGAGAGATTGTACAGCACGTATCTCTACCCACTACGTGATGGTACAGCAACAGTCACTTTACATCAAACTCTGCATCTCTGCGCAAAGTCTACTCTCAGCCTGACAACAATTAACATTGTTTACGATGTTCAACATGTGTGTGAGAGTCAGTCATTCTGTTGCAAGCATCACACCTCACTGCTCTCTAGGGTCTAGCAATCATTCTGGCTTGCCGTTGGTACATTCTGTTGGTACCTCCTAGACAACGTTGATTTATTGCTTACATTGTAATGAGTGTATAGGAGCCATACTTCCTATTGCCTCCGAGTTCTCCTGCAGACTTCTGTTTCGTTAGGTTCTCGTGTTTTAAAAAAAGCTATTTCCCAGTGTTTTTAACTGGTGCATCATGAAGCGCCTCAATTTCAGAATA
>WNGS01160430.1:15350709-15364608 GCA_020271785.1 Procambarus virginalis
TTAAGCTGCATAACTTTCCTCCAAAGAAATATATTGTTGCTTTCGTTCAATTTTGCCCTGAAAATGTTCGGAATTTTTCATACGGAAAAATCTTCAGAGGTTTTGTTGTTAAGGTGAGTTAAGGCGGAGGATTAAGGCATCTTTCTCACCTATATTATTGACTGTGAAGATTTATTTGGAGGTAGGATTACTGGAGAAGGATTGGGAGGTAGGATTACTGGAGAAGTATTGGGAGGTAGGATTACTGGAGAAGGATTGGGTGGTAGGCTTGGTGTGTGACGGGTACAGAGACATGTACACCCCAGACATGTACACTCCCAGACATGTACACCCCAGACATGTACACCCCCAGACATGTACACCCCAGACATGTACACCCCAGACATGTACACCCCCAGACATGTACACCCCAGACATGTACACTCCCAGACATGTACACCCCAGACATGTACACCCCCAGACATGTACACCCCCAGACATGTACACCCCCCAGACATGTACACCCCCCAGACATGTACACCCCCAGACATGTACACCCCCCAGACATGTACACCCCCAGACATGTACACCCCCAGACATGTACACCCCCAGACATGTACACCCCCAGACATGTACACCCCAGACATATACACCCCAGACATGTACACCCCAAGACATGTACACCCCCAGACATGTACACCCCCAGACATGTACACTCCCAGACATGTACACCCCCAGACATGTACACCCCCAGACATGTACACCCCCAGACATGTACACTCCCAGACATGTACACCCCAGACATGTACACCCCCCAGACATGTACACCCCCAGACATGTACACTCCCAGACATGTACACCCCAGACATGTACACCCCCAGACATGTACACCCCCAGACATGTACACCCCCAGACATGTACACCCCCAGACATGTACACCCCCCAGACATGTACATCCCCAGACATGTACACCCCCCAGACATGTACACCCCCAGACATGTACACCCCCAGACATGTACACCCCCAGACATGTACACCCCCAGACATGTACACCCCCAGACATGTACACTCCCAGACATGTACACTCCCAGACATGTACACCCACAGACATGTACACTCCCAGACATGTACACCCATAGACATGTACACCCCCAGACATGTACACTCCCAGACATGTACACCCCCAGACATGTACACTCCCAGACATGTTCACCCCCAAACATGTACACTCCCAGACATGTACACCCCCAGACATGTACACCCCCAGACATGTACACTCCCAGACATGTACACCCCCAACACATGTACACCCCCAGACATGTACACTCCCAGACATGTACACCCCCAACACATGTACACCCCCAGACATGTACACCCCCAGACATGTACACCCCCACACATGTACACCCCCAGACATGTACACTCCCAGACATGCACACTCCCAGACATGTACACTCCCAGACATGTACACTCCCAGACATGTACACCCCCAGACATGTACACTCCCAGACATGTACACCCCCAGACATGTACCCCCCCAGACATGTACACCCCCAGACATGTACACCCCCAGACATGTACACCCCCCAGACATGTACACCCCCAGACATGTACACTCCCAGACATGTACACCCCGAGACATGTAAACTGTCATACAGCAGTGAGGAGAACACGTGTCTGCTCCCACAGGTGTTAACTTAAAGCGTGGAACCCGGACCCGGCCCGCAGCACGTCCGCGAGTCCTGCCCTTGTTCGACATACAGGCAGCCTCCCCCAGCCTGTATTATGCCTCGCTGCTGTCAGTCTGTGTGAAGGCTCATCGCTTCGTGGCGGAACACTTAGCTACACACACCTGACTTGTTCATGTGGAGGTGTTGGTCACAGGAGGTAGTTCATGGTTTCTAGGACAGAACACTTTTCCCTCCCTCTCCCTCATAACACTTCCTCCCTCCCTCACAACACTTCCTCCCTCAGAACACTCCTCCCTCCCTCACAACACTTCCCCCCTCCCTCACAAGACGTCCTCCCTCCCTCACAACACTTCCCCCTCCCTCACAAGACGTCCTCCCTCCCTCACAACACTTCCCCCCTCCCTCACAACACTTCCCCCCTCCCTCACAAGACGTCCTCCCTCCCTCACAACACTTCCTCCCTCCCTCACAACACTTCCCCCCTCCCTCACAAGACGTCCTCCCTCCCTCACAACACTTCCCCCCTCCCTCACAACACTTCTTCCTCCCTCACAACACGCCCTCCCTCCCTCACAACACTTCCCCCCTCCCTCACAACACTTCCCCCCTCCCTCACAACACTTAACGCCAAAACAGTGCCCCCTTTCTCCGCTAATTATGTTAGAAAGCTGCAAAGAAAGTGCCACAAGTGACACTTGCCGTCTTCAGCAGGTACTCACCCTTCCCCTAGGACGGGTCTTTAGTTCCACCTACGATCAAAGTGCTACCAGAATGTACACGAAGCCAGAAGCCACACATTCGGACTACTTTTTTGTCCCTTCACTGACTCTGGCGAGGGCTTAAAACCCGACCAGCAAAGCCCAGAACACAAGAGGTTAATGAACACTTAACAACAGTTAACTAAATATTGGTAATAAATCAAGAGTCAAATGTGAGAATTATGAAATATGACTCCCATGGAGACCAGGTGAAATTGTTTTATACCAGAGCAGGTCAGGAAATTGGGGACCAGAGTATTTTACTACTGTGTACTGTGTACTGTGAGTGAGTATCCCTCAGAGTACTTCACTACTCACTTATCACTCCTGTGTTTGCATAGTAACACTTGGCTTATGTATCAAGCAAGGGACAATACATTTGGAAACACTTAATCCTTGGTAAAAGGGATTTTCTTTTATATTTCATTTTTTTTTATATTTCGTGAGTCCAGAAATACTTTTTTTCAGTCATTTTTTGTTTGTTTACAAGTCTCCTTCAAGCACTATTGTTTAGGAAGTCAAGAAGTTGCTGGGTTATGGTTCTTGTGACATTGAACGTTCATGGCGTTCTGTCTGTACAAAGGCTGTCACCTGGCGTTCAGTCACTGAGGAGAATGTTCACGTGAAAACCGAATTGGCGTTCATCTCCTTAGGGGAATATTCACCCTCCAATGCTTCTTAAGATGAAGAACACCACAGGAGAACACGCGGCTGTCCTCAGTGCCGTGAACACTTTACCTCAGGCTGGGGAGACGAATATCAAGTCGCTTTGATGTGAAATTTTTCCTCAGTGACAGAACGCCAGCTTCCAGGTCCAATCTGGTAGTCCAGAAGAATATTGCCAATCGTGCTGTGAACCGTGATTCACTTCTCGGAAAATTGGAGGCAGGGCAAAGGTAAATTGAAATTAATTTTCCGTGACTTTATTCAGTCACACGAAATTGACTTGGAATGTTTAGAAAATTGTCATCGTTCTCATAGGATGGAAATATGTGACGGAAAAATGTAGCATATTTTCTGAATTTTCATACACATGAGAAATTTATTAATAAATTTTTTCATCTCAATGAAACTTCAATAAGCTCTCTTCTGGACCCTATATGGAGGTACTGTGAGGGATCTGGACACTATATGGAGGTACTGTGAGGGTCTGTACACTATATGGAGGTACTGTGAGGGATCTGGACACTATATGGAGGTACTGTGAGGGATCTGGACACTATATGAAGGTACTGTGAGGGATCTGGACACTATATGGAGGTACTGTGAGGGTCTGGACCCTATATGGAGGTACTGTGAGGGTCTGGACCCTATATGGAGGTACTGTGAGGGATCTGGACACTATATGGAGGTACTGTGAGGGATCTGGACACTATATGGAGGTACTGTGAGGGATCTGGACACTATATGGAGGTACTGTGAGGGATCTGGACACTATATGGAGGTACTGTGAGGGATCTGGACACTATATGGAGGTACTGTGAGGGATCTGGACACTATATGGAGGTACTGTGAGGGATCTGGACACTATATGGAGGTACTGTGAGGGATCTGGACACTATATGGAGGTATTGTGAGGGTCTGGACACTATAGGAGGTACTGTGAGGGTCTGGACACTATATGGAGGTACTGTGAGGGATCTGGACACTATATGAAGGTACTGTGAGGGATCTGGACACTATATGGAGGTACTGTGAGGGATCTGGACACTATATGGAGGTACTGTGAGGGTCTGGACACTATATGGAGGTACTGTGAGGGATCTGGACACTATATGGAGGTACTGTGAGGGATCTGGACACTATATGGAGGTACTGTGAGGGATCTGGACACTATATGGAGGTACTGTGAGGGTCTGGACCCTATATGGAGGTACTGTGAGGGTCTGGACACTATATGGAGGTACTGTGAGGGATCTGGACACTATATGGAGGTACTGTGAGGGTCTGGACCCTATATGGAGGTACTGTGAGGGTCTGGACCCTATATGGAGGTACTGTGAGGGATCTGGACACTATATGGAGGTACTGTGAGGGTCTGGACCCTATATGAGGTACTGTGAGGGTCTGGACACTATATGGAGGTACTGTGAGGGTCTGGACACTATATGGAGGTACTGTGAGGGTCTGGACATATGGAGGTACTGTGAGGGTCTGGACACTATATGGAGGTACTGTGAGGGTCTGGACACTATATGGAGGTACTGTGAGAGGTCTGGACACTATATGGAGGTACTGTGAGAGGCTGGACATAAAACAAGGGGTACATCAAGAGGTCTGGACACAAGGGGTACATCAAGAGGTCTGGACACAAGGGGTACATCAAGAGGTCTGGACACAAGGGGTACATCAAGAGGTCTGGACACAAGGGGTCATCAAGAGGTCTGGACACAAGGGGTACATCAAGAGGTCTGGACACAAGGGTACATCAAGAGGTCTGGACACAAGGGGTACATCAAGAGGTCTGGACACAAGGGTATCAAGAGGTCTGAACACAAGGCGTACATCAAGAGGTCTGGACGCAAGGGTACATCAAGAGGTCTGAACAAGGGGTACATCAAGAGGTCTGGACACAAGGCGTACATCAAGAGGTCTGGACACAAGGGGTACATCAAGAGGTCTGGACACAAGGGGGCATCAAGAGGTCGACACAAGGGGTACATCAAGAGGTCTGGACACAAGGGGTACATCAAGAGGTCTGGACACAAGGGGTGCATCAAGAGGTCTGGACACAAGGGGTACATCAAGAGGTCTGGACACAAGGGGAACATCAAGACGTCTGGACACAAGGGGGTACATCAAGAGGTCTGGACACAAGGGGTACATCAAGAGGTCTGGACACAAGGCGTACATCAAGAGGTCTGGACACAAGGGGTACATCAAGAGGTCTGGACACAAGGTGTACATCAAGAGATCTGGACACAAGGGGTACATCAAGAGGTCTGGACACAAGGGTACATCAAGAGGTCTGGACACAAGGCGTACATCAAGAGGTCTGGACACAAGGGGTACATCAAGAGGTCTGGACAAAGGGGGTACATCAAGAGGTCTGGACACAAGGGGTACATCAAGAGGTCTGGACACAAAGGGTACATCAAGAGGTCTGGACACAAGGGTGCATCAAGAGGTCTGGACACAAGGGGTGCATCAAGAGTCTGGACACAAGGGGTACATCAAGAGGTCTGGACACAAGGGGTACATCAAGAGGTCTGGACACAAGGGGTACATCAAGAGGTCTGGACACAAGGGTGCATCAAGAGGTNCCAGCTTTCTGTCCCCCCATCAAGGGGTTCATCTTGCCCGCCTACGCATGAGCGCCTTGCTCTCTCCGTCAACTATAAGATCTCACCAACATGTTAAAGAATCTTCACTTTGATCTGTGGACTTCAAACATGGAATCTCTCCGATATTATCGGTTTCAATGCCGTTTCCCTCCCTCCCCCCTTTGCTTCTATTCACTAACTTCTTACACTACCTTTTCCCCTGTTGATCCCTTTTTCACCTATTCTCTATTTTTTTTGCTTATTCACTCTTTCTCATATCTTCACCCTCTTTTTTTAATCTAATAACTTTCTACTATCGATTATCTTTGTCCTATTCGCTATCTTCCTCCGCAGCAGCGAAAGAAAAAGTAAAAAATGGACTATTTGGTAAGCAAGCCTATGAGCTTGGCCAATTGCGAATACCCTATGTAAGGAGCACGATGATGTAGTGTTAAATGGCTTTCAACCCATCTTCAACTTAACTAGGCCGTCATCAGTAGCGAAATGCATTTTGATTCTAATGGTGACCTGCTTTAAGTTGGGTTGAAGACGCTTTAGCAATATTTTCACTTTTCAAATGTGGTTACATGACGTGATTAAGTGATCATTTTGTGCATATATATATATATATAGATATATATATATATATAGAATATATATATATAGAGAGATATAGATATATATAATATATATATATAGATATTAGAGATTATATAGAGAGAGAGAATCTATAATATAGATATATATATATATCTCTATATCTCTCTCTCTATCTATAGAATAATATATAGAATATATCTATATATATAGATTATATTATATATCGTTCCAGCAAAATAGGGCAGACAAAATTTTGATCGGTAAAGTTTCAAGAGAATGAACATTTTCCAGAGCTGGTTGGAAGTATTCCCATAACCATCACCTTCGTCTGAACTACGATCTCATTCTTCTGATCGTTAAAAATTGTTATTAAATTGCGAAGTGTGCTAATGTCTTGTCTGTCTGTGTTTTTCAGGTGGAGTTTGTTTCTGTGTGTGTGTCGGTGTGTGTGTGGTGTGTGTGTGTGTGTGTGTGTGTGTGTGTGTGGTGTGGGTGTGTGTGTGTGTGTGTGTGTGTCGGGTGTCGGTGTGTGTGTTGTGTGTGTCGGTGTGTGGGTGGTGGGTGTGTGTCTTTTGACAGTGTTTGAAACACTTTAGAAGTCTCAGATCCTTTATATAGTTCAAAAGAGCCAGAGACCATCTCTCAGCGCTCGCGGGTCGTTGTTCACCCTCCCTTCGCTCTCTGTGACTTTGAAGTGGAAAATGTTTTCCAATTTCCACCTTTTGTGTTGTCATGAAGCTTAACACTTTTCCTCTGTGCCCTTCCCTCTGCACCCAGTTCCACATACTCTCCCTCTACACCCATCAATACACCCTTTTGCCACTCTAAGTCACTCATACGTCCTTTCTCTAAATCCAGTATCACATACCTCACTCTACACCCTGTCACACATACCCTTCATCTAAACCCAGCCCACACATCCTTTTTCTACACCTAGCTGTTTTTACCCGTTTCTAGTGTCGTGTGTTCACACCTGTTTCTGGTCATACCTCTACACCTGTTTCTTTCACGTGAGGGAGGAGTGCTGTAGGAGTTCTTATCTATCAATCCTTACCTAGTCTACGTTTATACTCGTCTTTTGATCTTGCATTTCTCGTTTGCATATGTTCTATAATTTAGGGTGCTATCCCCACTATTCTCTTTATACATAACCTGGTTAATAAATACTTCTCGGCACTTTACTTCATCCCTCAAATATCTTTATCTGTGTTAATTTTTCTCGACACATCTTTTACTGGCCAGTTTTTCTCAGACTAAAACCTACCTAGCCTATAGTAAGGTTTTATTTCCTTTACTGCGTCACTCGTCTGTGCTGCGGGAGTGACTGAGCCGGTGCTGTGGGAGTAAGAACTCACGTCGTGGCTCACAATGTCAGGTGACACTTCCTGGGTATTGTCACCTGCTGGTGCTCCCAGTGGGAGTCCGGGTTCTCGCATCTCTGTGACAGTTCCAAATTAAGGCATTAATATTCCATTGTTTGAAATGTTCGCGACGACTATGGTGTTTTGAATTAATGCAGCCGGAATAATGAGGTGTAGGGGCTATCTGTCTGTCTGTCTCTCTATCTCTCTCTCTCTCACTCACACACACACACTCTTGATTAATTTGTAGGCATTTATGTGCCATACCCTTCATATTGTCAACTAACTTGATCTTGCGTATATCTACATATTGAGCGAACACGTTCCCGAAGGCTTCAGCCTAAGAATTATCACTGAGTAATATTCTAGTAAATGGTATAGCCAGCATGAGGTTGTTGATGGTTGAGTGTCTTGTGCTATGGTTGCCAACTTCTGGTTGTCCCTTAAGTTGGGCCAGGTGCGGAAACTAGAGGACTCTATAGTCTCGTGTATAGGCTCTCTAACCTTATGAGGTGACGGTGAACGATTAAATCGTGATAGTGAACCACGATGTTAACGGTGAGGGGTGAACTGTGAATATATGAACATTGTGGATATCGATTAACAATGGAGATTACAGATTTTGACACAAATGTTGTGATTTAATCAAGAGCAATAGTAATTTATTGTGAACAATACAGTGACAGTGAGGAACAGTGACAAACAAGTTGCAGTACACAGTACTATTTCCCAGTGCAGTGAATAACGATAATTTATGAGGTGAAGATAACAACAGTACTTTCTAAGCAGTAATTTTAAAGTACAGGGCATATTGTCGAAACAGTGAATAACAGTGATTTATAAAAGTACAGTGCACATTACAATTGCCGAAACAGTGGTGATTTAACGTATAAAAACTGGCGGATCAATTAATGATGTGTTACTCTGTTCGTCTTAAGAGTCCGATAGAGCAGAAAGTGGTGTCACGCCGGGAATATAGTTGCAACTGGAGTGCTCAGGATTGGGAGATCCGTCACCTGCAGCCACCTGCCACAGGTAACGGTAACCCAACCTGATCCTTGCAACCACTGTGTCGCACAGTCTAGTGGACGTTTTGTGCTGCCCATAGATGTAAGTTTCAGATCTGAACGTCTGCGAGATTAAGTCTACGGGTCGGTCCAGCCATGTTTGAGTACCTCGCTATAGAAGCTGGTGTGTCCTCACCTATTTGTGCTTGCGGGTGTTGAGCTCTGGCTCTTTGGTCCCGCCTCTCAACTGTAAATGAACTGATGTGTGTGTGTGTGTGTTGGTGAGGGAGTTGCCTTGATGGCCAGAAGGGAATCACCAGACAAGTTAATTATGAAGAGAAAACACTGTTGCAATATAATTATATACCATATGGAAGGAATATGAATAGGAGTAACTATCCTATAGAGAGGATAGGAGCCTAGATATGAGGAGAGAGGAAAGGAAAGGTCTCTTAACTATCAGCATCGCCGGGAATCAAATGCTGTCCAGTCAAAGTGGTTAGGTCTATGCAAGAGAAGTCGTATTGATTTTGCTATTGCTGGGTTCAAAGTGCGCTTTCATTTTATGGTGGACATGTTTTCTTTTCACAAGGGAGTGGAATTGTGATGTAGAATCCATTCCATCCACAGGTGTTTTCAGTGTGTGATATAGAGGAAAGGTTCCCCCCGCACCCCAACGTAGAGCTCTTGCTCTGGATGAGTTTACGTAGGGAGAGGATTTTGGTAAATGTTGATAAAAGGTCTTTGAGTGAAGTGTAAGCGCCTTGAGTCAAGATTTGTCATTCACATGTGTGACTGAGTCAGTGGTTTTTGCAGCCCAGATCCCCCTGTGTAGATAGCACATAAGATACCGAAGTACTGCATCATACATGCCTATGTACATATTATATATTATATATATATATATATATATATATATATATATATATATATATATATATATATATATATATATGATGTACATATGTAATGGACACTTTGAAGGTACAACTTGGTACTTTTGAATTTGTACAAACAGAAAAAGGTTTGGATTTTTTTTTATTCTAAGAAAATTAATCTAAACTAACCTAATCATCCTAGGCCAAATATGCGCCATCTGAGGTCTAATATAGTACATATATGTACATATATGGCTTAGTATAGTACATATATGTACTGTACTAGGCCTAAGAATATTTAAGTTTAGCTTTTAGCTTTATTTCCCCGGACTCTATAAAGTGAATAGTACCAAATGCTACTATATAATTATTGACTATTCTACACCAGAAGATGGAGAAACGACGAGGTTTCGGTCCGTCATGGACCGAAACGTTGCCGTGTCCGTCATCGGTCAAGTCGAATGTGCTCCTTCACTGCTCAACTGACATTGAGAAGTGAGGGAGAAGCACCCGGTGCGACCGACGCGGGAAGGGGCATCTGCGGTACACGAAACACTCACCAGCAAGTATCAATAGTTACTTCGTGAGCTACAGTTGAGCTGCGGAGGATTGATCCAGAGTGGATCCCGCCAAACACACACCGAAACTACGACGTTGGTACAACGTTGGAACAAGTTTTAACACCTCCTAACCAGTTATAACAACCAATATAGCAAGTTGTAACAACGTTCTAATACGTCATAAACACGTTAAGACAAGATGTGACACCTTTATTACAAGTTATAACAAGCGGAAAATAAAGATCAAATGCTCATACGTTTTGGGATATTTGATCTGTGTCAACAGGTTAGTCGGAGCGGCACTTGATCGCTGGAACTCATGTTAACCTTGTGATGTAACGTGACCCACCGACCCACCCCAGCAAGACCCACACAAACAAGCAATTACACAACCACGAACTACTTAACGACTGCCTCTCATGAGTTAACAAAGAGATCCCAGTACTCTAACTTGGCTAATTCAGACATTAGCGTTATTTTTCAGCTGTTCACCAAGTTCTTCAACACTTCCTGGCCTCCCCCAAGTGTTCTGTGGCTTCTTCGCTCTCACTAGAATATTAAGTACAACTTTCACTACAGCTTCTTACATTTCCTCGCTGGAAGTAACTTTTTAAACTTAATAGAAAAGTCTTTCACTTAAAAGTGCCTTCTTCCACCTTTTTATAAATTTATACACAAATTAGGCAAGAGAGGAATTGTCAAGCTGCTCGTTTGCATAATGAAGAATCCTTATCGATCTTTATTAACTACCGGAAGGTCCCAGGAGGCAGACCTGTCGTGAAGCAAAGCAAAACTTACTTATAAATAAACCAGACCAGAACCTCGACGACAAACTTATCTTCCTGCTGTAGATAGTAGATTACCGGTACGCCGGGTGGTAGAATGGGTAGATGGGCCAGGTGGTAGGATGGGTAGATGGGCCCAGGTGGTAGATGATACGATGCCGGATATAAACTATTGGTGTTTATCAGCATGAAATAAAGATTTGACACAGCAATCACTTAATTGGTGTGATTTAGTAACCACTTAACAGGCAATTAGTACACAGAACACTGAGCGTGACACAGGGAGCTAAGACTGGTCAACAGTCATATATAATATATATATATATATATATATATATATATATATATATATATATATATATATATATATATATATATATTATAATATATATATATATATTTCGGGACGGTTTCATCCTATCAGAGGGATTGGATTGTTTAAATTTGTTAAATTGTACCTTATGTGCAACAATGCCTTTACATGTATGAATGTATGACTTTATATTGCCTCGTTAGGGATTGTTTTATCCCCATGATTGTTTATTGAGTCTGTGCAAATGAATATGGCTCACTAGTCTGTCAGTAACTGTTGACTGCTGATTTGTGAAGAGGGGGAACTGTGATGTTACTGTGATAGACTGTGGTTTAACTGTGATAGACTGTGGTTTAACTGTGATAGACTGTGGTTTAACTGTGATAGACTGTAGTGAAAGTGCAGTTACAGCAACTCTCATCCCTCTGGCGTCATCAGCGAAGGACCAAATTACAGTGTTAACATGCTTGACTTTCAAGATTGACTAACTACAGTCTTAGTTAAGATGAACTACAATCTTATTGTAGTTAACGATGCCTTATTGCAATGTAGTTAAACAAGCTTTATTGCATTGTTCATATTCCCTTCTCTGTTGTTCTGTTTGATGGCTGTCTGAATAAAATATTCATGGGAGTTTTTGATACTTTAATCTCGCTCATGATATGGTTTAAAATCCTGTACGGGATGCAAATTTTTTGTCATGAAGCGATATTGGTTTATTATTGGGGAATGGTTGGTAGCACTGAGGAATGGTTGGTAGCACTGGGGGAATGGTTGGTAGCACTGAGGAATGGTTGGTAGCACTGGGGAATGGTTGGTAGCACTGGGAATGGTTGGTAGCACTGGTGAATGGTTGGTAGCACTGGGGAATGGTTGGTAGCACTGGTGAATGGTTGGTAGCACTGAGGAATGGTTGGTAGCACTGGAGAATGGTTGGTAGCACTGGGGAATGGTTGGTAGCACTGGAGAATGGTTGGTAGCACTGGGGAATGGTTGGTAGCACTGGTGAATGGTTGGTAGCACTGAGGAATGGTTGGTAGCACTGGAGAATGGTTGGTAGCACTGGAGAATGGTTGGTAGCACTGGGGAATGGTTGGTAGCACTGGGGAATGGTTGGTAGCACTGGGGAATGGTTGGTAGCACTGGGGGAATGGTTGGTAGCACTGAGGAATGGTTGGTAGCACTGGGGAATGGTTGGTAGCACTGGAGAATGGTTGGTAGCACTGGAGAATGGTTGGTAGCACTGGGGAATGGTTGGTAGCACTGGAGAATGGTTGGTAGCACTGGAGAATGATTGGTAGCACTGGGGAATGGTTGGTAGCACTGGAGAATGGTTGGTAGCACTGGGGAATGGTTGGTAGCACTGGTGAATGGTTGGTAGCACTGGGGGAATGTTGGTAGCACTGGGGAATGGTTGGTAGCACTGGGGAATGGTTGGTAGCACTGGAGAATGGTTGGTAGTACTGGAGAATGGTTGGTAGCACTGGGGAATGGTTGGTAGCACTGGGGAATGGTTAGTAGCACTGGAGAATGGTTGGTAGCACTGGGGAATGGTTGGTAGCACTGGGGAATGGTTGGTAGCACTGTGGAATGGTTGGTAGCACTGAGGAATGGTTGGTAGCACTGAGGAATGGTTGGTAGCACTGGGGAATGGTTGGTAGCACTGGGGAATGGTTGGTAGCACTGGAGAATGGTTGGTAGTACTGGAGAATGGTTGGTAGCACTGGGGAATGGTTGGTAGCACTGGGGAATGGTTAGTAGCACTGGAGAATGGTTGGTAGCACTGAGGAATGGTTGGTAGCACTGAGGAATGGTTGGTAGCACTGAGGAATGGTTGGTAGCACTGAGAAATGGTTGGTAGCACTGAGAATGGTTGGTAGCACTGGAGAATGGTTGGTAGCACTGAGGAATGGTTGGTAGCACTGAGGAATGGTTGGTAGCAATGAGGAATGGTTGGTAGCACTGAGGATGGTTGGTAACACTGAGGAATGGTTGGTAGCACTGAGGAATGGTTGGTAGCACTGAGGAATGGTTGGTAGCACTGAGGAATGGTTGGTAGCACTGAGAATGGTTGGTAGCACTGGGGAATGGTTGGTAGCACTGAGGAATGGTGGTAGCACTGGGGAATGGTTGGTAGCACTGGTGAATGGTTGGTAGCACTGGGGAATGGTTGGTAGCACTGAGAATGGTTGGTAGCACTGGGGAATGGTTGGTAGCACTGGTGAATGGTTGGTAGCACTGGAGAATGGTTGGTAGCACTGGAGAATGGTTGGTAGCACTGGGGAATGGTTGGTAGCACTGGGGAATGGTTGGTAGCCTGGAGAATGGTTGGTAGCACTGGGGAATGGTTGGTAGCACTGGGGAATGGTTTGTAGCACTGGGAATGTTTGGTAGCACTGGAGAATGGTTGGTAGCACTGGAATGGTTGGTAGCACTGAGAATGGTTGGTAGCACTGGAGAATGGTTGGTAGCACTGAGGAATGGTTGGTAGCACTGAGGATGGTTGGTAGCACTGGCGAATGGTTGGTAGCACTGGAGAATGGTTGGTAGCACGAGGAATGTTTTGGTACACTGGAGAATGGTTTGGTAGCACTGGAGAATGGTTGGTAGTACTGGAGAATGGTTGGTAGCACTGGAGAATGGTTGGTAGCACTGGGAATGGTTGGTAGCACTGGAGAATGGTTGGTAGCACTGAGGAATGGTT
>WNGS01160430.1:15365608-15383065 GCA_020271785.1 Procambarus virginalis
CCAATCCCTCTGTAGGATGAAACCGTCCCGATTATAATATATTTATATATATATATATATATATAATATATATATATATAGATAATATATATATATATATATATTCTATATATGAATAAAACTCACACCCCAGAAGTGACTCGAACCCATACTCCAGGAGCAACGCAACTGGTATGTACAAGACGCCTTAAACCACTTGACCATCACGAGTCACTTCTGGGGTGTGAGTTTTCATTCGCATATAGTCCTGGGGACCATTCAGGCTTGTTCGCATTTGTGTTCCTCACGTGTTGCCCCAAAGAATGAGGTGATTTGGTAAAATGCTATGCCCAAGATAACATCCGAGTGCCGGCGGTGGGGTGGTTCAAATAGCTTCGGCTATCACCTCATTTTGTCCGGTCGTGATGGTCAAGTGGTTTAAGGCGTCTTGTACATACCAGTTGCGTTGCTCCTGGGAGTATGGGTTCGAGTCACTTCTGGGGTGTGAGTTTCATTCACATATAGTCCTGGGACCATTCAGGCTTGTTCGCATATATATTATATATATATATATATATATATATATAATATATATATATATATATATATATATAATATATATATATATATATCACTAAGAACTCTTTGACCCGGCCAGGATTCGAACCCATGCCGTCCAGGATCACCCTAAACGTACACAGTACCGTGACCACCGCACCAATGATCGTCTACCTCATTTTGTCCGGTCACCTCATTTTGTCCGGTCGTGATGGTCAAGTGGTTTAAGGCGTCTTGTACATACCAGTTGCGTTGCTCCTGGGAGTATGGGTTCGAGTCACTTCTGGGGTGTGAGTTTTTTCATATATAATATATATATATATATATATATATATATATATATATATATATATATATATATATATATATATATATAGACGATCATTGGTGCGGTGGTCACGGTACTGTGTACGTTTAGGGGTGATCCTGGACGGCATGGGTTCGAATCCTGGCCGGGTCAAAGAGTTCTTAGTGATATATGCTTGCGCGTTCATGCAGCTTTCTCACATATATATATATATATATATATATATATATATATATATATATATATATATATATATATATATATATATATATATATATATATATATATATATTATATATGACTGGAGCAGTCTCAGCTCCTGTGTCACGCTCAGTGTTCTGTGTACTAATTGCCTGTTAAGTGGTTACTAAATCACACCAATTAAGTGATAGCTGTGTCAAATCTTTATTTCATGCTGATAAACACCATAGTTTATCTCCGGCATCGTATCATCTACCACCTGGGCCCATCTACCCATCCTACCACCTGGCCCATCTACCCATTCTACCACCCGGCGTACCGGTAATCTACTATCTACAGCAGGAAGATAAGTTTGTCGTCGAGGTTCTGGTCTGGTTTATTTATAGTAAGTTTTGCTTTGCTTCACGACAGGTCTGCCTCCTGGGACCTTCCGGTAGTTAATAAAGATCGATAAGGATTCTTCATTATGCAAACGAGCAGCTTGACAATTCCTCTCTTGCCTAATTTGTGTATAAATTTATAAAAAGGTGGAAGAAGGCACTTTTAAGTGAAAGACTTTTCTATTAAGTTTAAAAAGTTACTTCCAGCGAGGAAATGTAAGAAGCTGTAGTGAAAGTTGTACTTAATATTCTAGTGAGAGCGAAGAAGCCACAGAACACTTGGGGGAGGCCAGGAAGTGTTGAAGAACTTGGTGAACAGCTGAAAAATAACGCTAATGTCTGAATTAGCCAAGTTAGAGTACTGGGATCTCTTTGTTAACTCATGAGAGGCAGTCGTTAAGTAGTTCGTGGTTGTGTAATTGCTTGTTTGTGTGGGTCTTGCTGGGGTGGGTCGGTGGGTCACGTTACATCACAAGGTTAACATGAGTTCCAGCGATCAAGTGCCGCTCCGACTAACCTTTTGACACAGATCAAATATCCCAAAACGTATGAGCATTTGATCTTTATTTTCCGCTTGTTATAACTTGTAATAAAGGTGTCACATCTTGTCTTAACGTGTTTATGACGTATTAGAACGTTGTTACAACTTGCTATATTGGTTGTTATAACTGGTTAGGAGGTGTTAAAACTTGTTCCAACGTTGTACCAACGTCGTAGTTTCGGTGTGTGTTTGGCGGGATCCACTCTGGATCAATCCTCCGCAGCTCAACTGTAGCTCACGAAGTAACTATTGATACTTGCTGGTGAGTGTTTCGTGTACCGCAGATGCCCCTTCCCGCGTCGGTCGCACCGGGTGCTTCTCCCTCACTTCTCAATGTCAGTTGAGCAGTGAAGGAGCACATTCGACTTGACCGATGACGGACACGGCAACGTTTCGGTCCATGACGGACCGAAACCTCGTCGTTTCTCCATCTTCTGGTGTAGAATAGTCAATAATTATATAGTAGCATTTGGTACTATTCACTTTATAGAGTCCGGGGAAATAAAGCTAAAAGCTAAACTTAAATATTCTTAGGCCTAGTACAGTACATATATGTACTATACTAAGCCATATATGTACATATATGTACTATATTAGACCTCAGATGGCGCATATTTGGCCTAGGATGATTAGGTTAGTTTAGATTAATTTTCTTAGAATAAAAAAAAATCCAAACCTTTTTCTGTTTGTACAAATTCAAAAGTACCAAGTTGTACCTTCAAAGTGTCCATTACATATGTACATCATATATATATATATATATATATATATATATATATATATATATATATATATATATATATATATATATATATATATATATATAAATATGTACATAGGCATGTATGATGCAGTACTTCGGTATCTTATGTGCTATCTACACAGGGGGATCTGGGCTGCAAAAACCACTGACTCAGTCACACATGTGAATGACAAATCTTGACTCAAGGCGCTTACACTTCACTCAAAGACCTTTTATCAACATTTACCAAAATCCTCTCCCTACGTAAACTCATCCAGAGCAAGAGCTCTACGTTGGGGTGCGGGGGGGAACCTTTCCTCTATATCACACACTGAAAACACCTGTGGATGGAATGGATTCTACATCACAATTCCACTCCCATGTGAAAAGAAAACATGTCCACCATAAAATGAAAGCGCACTTTGAACCCAGCAATAGCAAAATTCAATACGACTTCTCTTGCATAGACCTAACCACTTTGACTGGACAGCATTTGATTCCCGGCGATGCTGATAGTTAAGAGACCTTTCCTTTCCTCTCTTCTCATATCTAGGCTCCTATCCTCTCTATAGGATAGTTACTCCTATTCATATTCCTTCCATATGGTATATAATTATATTGCAACAGTGCTTTCTCTTCATAATTAACTTGTCTGGTGATTCCCTTCTGGCCATCAAGGCAACTCCCTCACCAACACACACACACACACATCAGTTCATTTACAGTTGAGAGGCGGGACCAAAGAGCCAGAGCTCAACACCCGCAAGCACAAATAGGTGAGGACACACCAGCTTCTATAGCGAGGTACTCAAACATGGCTGGACCGGCCCGTAGACTTAATCTCGCAGACGTTTTCATATATTCCCGGCGTGACACCACTTTCTGCTCTATCGGACTCTTAAGACGAACAGAGTAACACATCATTAATTGATCCGCCAGTTTTGATACGTTAAATCATCACTGTTTCGGCAATTGTAATGTGCACTGTACTTTTATAAATCACTGTTATTCACTGTTTCCACAATATGCCCTGTACTTTGAAAATTACTGCTTAGAAAGTACTGTTGTTCTCTTCACCTCATAAATTATCGTTATTCACTGCACTGGGAAATAGTACTGTGTACTGCAACTTGTTTGTCACTGTTCCTCACTGTCACAGTATTGTTCACAATAAATTACTATTGCTCTTGATTAAATCACAACATTTATGTCAAAATCTGTAATCTCCATTGTTAATCGATATCCACAATTTTCATATATTCACAGTTCACCCCTCACCGTTAACATCGTGGTTCACTATCACGATTTAATCGTTCACCGTCACCTCATAAGGTTAGAGAGCCTATACACGAGACTATAGAGTCCTCTAGTTTCCGCACCTGGCCCAACTTAAGGGACAACCAGAAGTTGGCAACCATAGCACAAGACACTCAACCATCAACAACCTCATGCTGGCTATACCATTCACTAGAATATTACTCAGTGATAATTCTTAGGCTGAAGCCTTCGGGAACGTGTTCGCTCAATATGTAGATATACGCAAGATCAAGTTAGTTGACAATATGAAGGGTATGGCACATAAATGCCTACAAATTAATCAAGAGTGTGTGTGTGTGAGTGAGAGAGAGAGAGAGAGAGAGAGACAGACAGACAGATAGCCCCTACACCTCATTATTCCGGCTGCATTAATTCAAAACACCATAGTCGTCGCGAACATTTCAAACAATGGAATATTAATGCCTTAATTTGGAACTGTCACAGAGATGCGAGAACCCGGACTCCCACTGGGAGCACCAGCAGGTGACAATACCCAGGAAGTGTCACCTGACATTGTGAGCCACGACGTGAGTTCTTACTCCCACAGCACCGGCTCAGTCACTCCCGCAGCACAGACGAGTGACGCAGTAAAGGAAATAAAACCTTACTATAGGCTAGGTAGGTTTTAGTCTGAGAAAAACTGGCCAGTAAAAGATGTGTCGAGAAAAATTAACACAGATAAAAGATATTTGAGGGATGAAGTAAAGTGCCGAGAAGTATTTATTAACCAGGTTATGTATAAAGAGAATAGTGGGGATAGCACCCTAAATTATAGAACATATGCAAACGAGAAATGCAAGATCAAAAGACGAGTATAAACGTAGACATAGGTAAGGATTGATAGATAAGAACTCCTACAGCACTCCTCCCTCACCTGAAAGAAACAGGTGTAGAGGTATGAACAGAAACAGGTGTGAACACACGACACTAGAAACGGGTAAAAACAGCTAGGTGTAGAAAAAGGATGTGTGGGTCTGGGTTTAGATGAAGGGTATGTGTGACAGGGTGTAGAGTGAGGTATGTGATACTGGATTTAGAGAAAGAACGTATGAGTGACTTAGAGTGGCAAAAGGGTGTATTGATGAGTGTAGAGGGAGAGTATGTGGAACTGGGTGCAGAGGGAAGGGCACAGGAAAAGTGTTAAGCTTCATGACAACACAAAAGGTGGAAATTGGAAAACATTTTCCACTTCAAAGTCACAGAGAGCGAAGGGAGGGTGAACAACGACCCGCGAGCGCTGAGAGATGGTCTCTGGCTCTTTTGAACTATATAAAGGATCTGAGACTTCTAAGGTGTTTCAAACACTGTCAAAAGACACACACCCACACACCGACACACACACACACACACACACACACACACACACACACCACACACACACACACACACACACACACACACACACAAAAGGGTGACAGACAAGAGGCACTGAACTACAGGCCAGTGTCCTTAACTTGTATACCATGCAAGGTGATGGAGAAGATTGTGAGAAAAAACCTAGTAACACATCTGGAGAGAAGAGACTTCGTGACAACCCATCAACATGGGTTCAGGGAGGGTAAATCTTGCCTTACAGGATTGATAGAATTCTACGATCAGGTGACAAGAATTAAGCAAGAAAGAGAAGGGTGGGCGGACTGCATTTTTTTGGACTGTCGGAAAGCCTTTGACACAGTACCCCATAAAAGGTTGATGCATAAGCTGGAGAAACAGGCAGGAGTAACAGGTAGGGCGCTCCAGTGGATAAGGGAGTACCTAAGCAATAGGAAACAGAGAGTTACAGTGAGGGGTGAGACCTCAGACTGGCGTGAAGTCACCAGTGGAGTCCCACAGGGCTCTGTACTTGGACCTATCCTGTTTCTGATATACGTAAATGATCTCCCAGAGGGTATAGACTCATTCCTCTCAATGTTTGCTGACGACGCCAAAATTATGAGAAGGATTAAGACAGAGGAGGACAGCTTGAGACTTCAAGAAGACCTGGACAAGCTGCAGGAATGGTCGAACAAATGGCTGTTAGAGTTTAACCCAAGCAAATGTAATGTAATGAAGATAGGGGTAGGAAGCAGGAGACCAGATACAAGGTATCATTTGGGAGATGAAATACTTCAAGAGTCAGAGAGAGAGAAAGACCTGGGGGTTGATATCACGCCAGACCTGTCCCCTGAAGCTCATATCAAGAGGATAACATCAGCAGCATATGCCAGGTTGGCTAACATAAGAACGGCCTTTAGAAACTTGTGTAAGGAATCTTTCAGAACATTATATACCACATATGTCAGACCAATCCTGGAGTATGCGGCTCCAGCATGGAGTCCCTATCTAGTCAAGCATAAGACTAAACTGGAAAAGGTTCAAAGGTTTGCCACCAGACTAGTACCCGAGCTGAGAGGTATGAGCTACGAGGAGCGACTGCAGGAATTAAACCTCACTTCGTTGGAAGACAGAAGAGTTAGGGGGGACATGATCACCACATTCAAGATTCTCAGGGGAATCGACAGGGTTGATAAAGACAGGCTGTTTAACACAAGGGGCACACGCACTAGGGGACACAGGTGGAAGCTGAGTGCCCAAATGAGCCACAGAGATATTAGAAAGAACTTTTTTAGTGTCAGAGTGGTTGACAAATGGAATGCATTAGGAAGCGATGTGGTGGAGGCTGACTCCATACACAGTTTCAAATGTAGATATGATAGAGCCCATTAGGCTCAGGAAACTGTACACCTGTTGATTGACGGTTGAGAGGCGGGACCAAAGAGCCAGAGCTCAACCCCCGCAAGCACAACTAGGTGAGTACAACTAGGTGAGTACACACACACACACACACACACACACAGACACACACCGACACACCGACACACACACAGAAACAAACTCCACCTGAAAAACACAGACAGACAAGACATTAGCACACTTCGCAATTTAATAACAAGTTTTTAAGGATCAGAAGAATGAAGATCATAGTTCAGACGAAGGTGATGGTTATGGGAATACTTGCAACCAGCTCTGGAAAATGTTCATTCTCTTGAAACTTTACCGATCAAAATTTGTCTGCCCTATTTTGCTGAAACGATATATAATATATATATATATATATATATATATATATATATATATATATATATATATATATATATATATTATATATATATATATATATATGCACAAAATGATCACGTTAATCACGTCATGTAAACCACATTTGAAAAGTGAAAATATTGCTAAAGCGTCTTCAACCCAACTTAAAGCAGGTCACCATTAGAATCAAAATGCATTTCGCTACTGACGACGGCCTAGTTAAGTTGAAGATGGGTTGAAAGCCATTTAACACTACATCACCGTGCTCCTTACATAGGGTATTCGCAATTGGCCAAGCTCTTAGGGCTTGCTTGCCAAATAGTCCAATTTTTTACTTTTTCTTTCGCTGCTGCGGAGGAAGATAGCGAATAGGACAAAGATAATGGATAGTAGAAAGTTATTAGATTAAAAAAGAGGGTGAAGATATGAGAAAGAGTGAATAAACAAAAAAATAGAGAATAGGTGAAAAAGGGATTCAGACAGGGGAAAAGGTAGTGTAAGAAGTTAGTGAATAGAAGCAAAGGGGGGAGGAGGGAAACGGCATTGAAACACCGTGATAATATCGGAGAGATTCCATGTTTGAAGTCCACAGATCAAAGTGAAGATTCTTTAACATGTTGGTGAAGATCTTATAGTTGACGGAGAGAGCAAGAGGCGCTCAAGATGCGTAGGCGGGCAAGAGGAACCCCTTGATGGGGGGACAGAAATGGTAGTGTTGCGTCACAGCTGCCCATCATGTCACAGGAGCCTCAGGGCGCATGGGCACAGGGCCAGGGCACCGGGCTCAGAAGATCCAAACAAATCACCATCTTCCGGGCTTTTCATGCCCGTGCCACCTCTAGGGATCGCTTAATCTTCATTAATCAATACTGTCTCTTCACTATGAGAATGAAAGCATATAGTTTCAAAACGTTGTGCAAATTTATAATGAGTGAAATACATCAGGGCGCTCAGGGCACATGGCACAGGGGCACAGTCACTGACCTGTAGTACCTGAGCGGCCCGTATAGCGTATAATGTGTACAGTTTGTCGTTAATGCCGTCAGTATGCGCATAGAATGACGTACACTAATTCTCATGTTCAATTCTGTTGTTTGGGTATAAATAGGAAGCTGCCTCGAATGGGCTCGTTGTAGACTCAAAATCGATAGATCCTGCGTTCGGTGTTGGCAAGCGACAGAAGGACATGGACGTTTCATTTCCATCTTATGCCTCTGTTCACCTATAAGTACATAGGTACACGGGAAGGTCAGGCAACTATTCAGGGGTTGAATCCTGAGGAAGGGAATGATGTCTATTCAAGCCCAAGAAGTAGATATAATCATATATATTATTATATATATTATATATATCATATATATAATATAGTATATATACATTATATATTATATTCACAGGCGTCCTGTCCCTATGAATAGAGCAAAGTAATGAATTTAACGCATTAATATACGTTGGACTAGAGCCCCGTCTCGGTGCAATGATGTTACCCAATTTTGATTGAGTATGCTGACCTGGGAAGCTATGCTGGACCTGATGTATGCATCGGGGAAGTATGTCTCTAGATCTATGGGACAGAGAGGTATGCTGACTGATACTGATTGCCGGACAGTATGCCTGACCTATGGGAAGATAGCGAAGAATTGCTGACCTTGGAGTAGTTGTGTCGTTTGTAACCTTGGTGGAAGTATGCTGATCTTGGGAATATGCTGACCTTGGGAAGTATGCTGACCTTGGGAAGTATGCTGATCTGGGGAAGTATGCACTGACCTGGGAGTATGCCTGACCTTGGGACATGCTATGCTGACCGGGAAGTATGCTGACCTTGGGAATTAGTGAACCAGAAGATGTAGGAATAGCATCTTCTGGCAAACAATCACACAACCCCCAACTCCACTATCTCGAGACAGGATTGTGAAAGCAACCACGACCTTAGACGTAAGCTCTAAGAGTGCTGAATCTTGCAGTCGCCTTCTTCTACCTGAAGCCATCAACACGTCAACTCTTACCTAGGTCAAAAAAGGTGTCCGACTGGCACTGGACACCCATCTATAGAATACTGTCAATCAGTATACTCTCCCACCCCCCATCGCCGAATAGCTGGCCACGAGTACGGACTGACGATTTAAATGCCCGACCATCAGCACTCTTACCTGAGAGTGCCTTCCGGGGCTATGCGTCCCGCGCCACGGTCGATTCGACCAGGCCTCCTCCCTTCCGGTCGTCGACCAGACCAGCATACAGTATATTACTTTTCACGACCAAAGATCACATTCATCAAAAACAAATCCACCACTTACGAGGCTTTTCATGCCCGAATGCCACCTACTCTAGGATGGCTTAATCTTCAGTTAATCAATCCTGTCTCTTCACTGAGAATGAACCATGTAGGCATCACAAAAAGTGTGTGCAAATTTATAATGAGTGAAATACATCATATAGTTATTGTTTACTCTTTTAGTCAACACCTCGATCTACTATATATTTGGAGAAAAATCCTCTTCCAATTTAAACCAAAGATGCAAGAGCACTGTCCGAGCGAGATAGAAGCTCTAGGAGCAAGAATATAACGCTAAACGGATGGCTATCTTTGGATGCATATTCAGCGAAAAAAGTCTCCCCAATGAAACCGGCTGCCAGTTGCTATATCACGCAAAATAAACACGTGATAAAATCTATAACACAGTATACAGACCACGGAGGAAAACTAAAACAGGAATTTCCTTAAGTAATTTCGTATATTAATACAATCTTCAGAAGGCAGGAAGATGTATGTCACTCCTTCTGAAGATGTATTAATATACGAAAAGTACTTAAGAAATTCTGTTTAATTTTCCCTCCCCGTGGAGTCTGACACTGTCATATATATATATATATATATATATAATATTATATATATATATATATAGTACTTATATATATATTATATTACTATAGGTATTATATATATTATATATAAACCTTGAGCACGGGCGTACAAGCAGCCGTGAACAGGCTGTGTGTGAAGATATGAGGGAGTAAAGAAATAACGTAGAGCACACCAAGGAGGCCTGCCAGGTTACCTCCCGAAAGCGATAAATTATTACATTTTTTAACCAGGATAAAACATTGGCCTTGAAAGCTAGGCTGTATAGCAGCCAGATGCTTGCAAGATTTGCTTGAACCAAATACAGATGACAGGGAGAAATATTGCCATGCAAACGCGGCCCTATACCAATAGAGATAACGACTAGATATAATTAACCAGTATTGACACTGTCTGAACGTTTTATATATTGACTGATCATCATTAGGAATAGAAGCCAAGATTTTATCAAGCATTTAAGTGTCCAATACGAAACATCTGCCCAATCATCTATGAGCACAATAGCGCTAGGGCTTGTCTAAGACAACACATATCCCCCCCCCCCCCCCCCCCCCCCCCCCCCTCCATGCGTCACCAAGTTCCGAAGCTCACAAACTACTTATGATCTACAAAGCCATCGTGATTTAGCGAAAGATGACTGGTTTCGCTAAATGAACACAGTGATATATTCTTGAGTATCATGACCCTAGCAAACGTCAGCTTGAGACCAACGCCACGGGGACAAAAAAAATTATTGTTCCAAATTGAATACAGTGGAACAGAAAAGCAGCTCCAGGTTAAAAAGACATCGCCCGAACCGCGGCCTAAAGAGCCAGGAACAACAAGGGCAAAAACCCCCAAAGCGAAAATATGATACGTAAATATATATGTAAATACGAGTAGAAGGAAATATGTAGCCAGGTGGAAAACAAAAGAGCGCAACACAAGATCTATTGGCGTAAATATTCCGCCCAGAGAAAATATTTACTTTGGGAAAATTCCCTCGATCACAAATAAGAAAGATGGTGAGATGGCGTGACGAAGACAAGGAGGAAGGATGAGAAAAATTATGAAAGTGAACACAAAACAGAACAGAAGTGTATGAAAACGAAACTGAAGAAAGAAGAGGAAGGAGGAATTATCACTGAAAGACGCCAATGTCCATTATGACCATATGATAGCACTGGGAAGGGGTCAGGATAAGGATTTGGGATGGGACGGGAGTGAAGAATGGTGACCCAACCACTTGGAGAAGTATCGGAGGATTGAACGCCGCATCTCCATGCATGAGACCGTCGCGTCTAAGTCAGCCCAAGTGGTTAGAAAAAAGAAGAGGGAAAAACTAGAATATAGAGAATTTAATATCGGAAAGATAACATTACAAAAAAATCATTAAAAGAGAAATCAAATAAATAATGCAGATAAACGATGATCTTAAAGAGACAGGACCATGGACGATAGAAATAAATATAAATCAAAGGAAAGAAGAAAAATTAAAGCTGAGAAAGAAACGGAATGTCCAACAAAGGATTTTCAATTCGTCGTTACTAACTTAAATTGCATTGCCCTACCCCGTCGTCCAGAGGTTGTGTGACGACGGCTCCTCTGTTACGCTTCTCTAGTGATTGAGTGACCAGTGCCAGGCCACTCGTAGGCCTACGTTACTGTTCTCTAGACTGATGTAGTGACATGTGCAAGGCACTTGAAGACTCGTTAACTGATCACGTAGCTGATGTTAGTGACCAGTGCCAGGCAACTTGAAGCCTCGTTAACTGTTCTCTAGGCTGATGTAGTGACGGACCCCAGTGCCAGGCACTTAAGGCCTCGATTAACTGTTCTCTAGCCTGATTGCCCCAATTTGCAAAGTCGCAGGGAGAGACTCTTGAGAGGGACTTGTTAACTGTTATCCAGGTATTCACGTGTGAATAACGACCACATCATATAACACTCGGTTCGTTAGTATTCAGCATGTGAGTAACAGCTAAAGAAAACAACAGACAGCGACAACAACAGATAAACATCGAGAAGCGTCCAATCAACATCTTTCTTTCCCAGCTCTCAATGTATAGGGAGACACCTGCGTCAACACTTGCGTCAAAACCTGCGTCAACATCTGCAGCACACACGCGTTGATAGCAGATGCTTGACTGGATGTCAGGTGTGTTGTCGTGTGTATGTGCGCCTGTGACCGATGTGTACCGACAGGCAGCTGGTGTAAGGTGGTATGCACTTGGTTAAGTAGAACAAAGGCAATTAATGGCTGCCCGAGGCGAGAGAAGAACCGACATGTGTACCTACTCCTCCACAAGTTGAGCTCGGATCCCTATCTCCTCTATCCCTCCAATCCTCCATACCCAATCCCCCCAATCCTTCAGTGACAAATGACCAGGTCAGAGACGCGTGACCCGACCCACCCAAACACTTGCCACAAGATTAAGCCCAACATTTATACCTCGTTTTATATTTGTTTGTCACTTTCAAGTTTCTAAATCAAGGATCATTTTTCATAAGCTATTCACAATATACGAGATCAACGGTCACGTCATAGCACATAATAGCTCGTATAGAGATATGACAGGCAAGAAATATCAAAGTCAAAACACTATTTATTCCCATCCTTTTTCTTCTGAATAAATAAAGTATCGAAAGTATAGGGATGCTCTGTCATTACTGACGCTCGGCCTTCTCAATCTCCTCTCCTCTCTCTCACTTCTCTCGTCCTCTCATCGGACATCTGCATACTCTTCTTCTCCTCCTCCTTCTCTCGGATATCTCTCTCCTCTCACCTCCCTGATTTCAGGATACCCCCCTTTGTTTACATCCTTCCTCACGATCACCTGGCTGCCCGTCCACAAGCCCGAAGTAATAACAAAGGTTAGTTATGGCCCCCTTGGCAGCTCTGTCTCGGTCAGGGAAAGGCACATTTCATCAAAATTAACCACCAACGTGACAGGGACGGACGATAAGGCTCCTGGTTAATATCGGTTAATGACAGCCTTATATAGGCTTTCCTCTACCTCTTCCCGGATTGTGGACAGGCTCACGTGCTGGAACCTGTGTGCTGATTTACAACCCAAACCCGGTTGGTACATTATCCAAACGGTGATGAGGGGAGGGTTCAGTTTGTTCAACGTTGATGGTCACAATCGATTCTCCACCGTTGAATGAACGTTAGGTCTTGGATTCAGTAGAATGTATTTAGAATTTCGCTTGACGATCGTTGGGATTCGGAGTCAGGGAGCTGATCCTTCTTAAAAAGTGGGGGCACAGGGGCCGACCCGAACCCACCTACTATAGTCCCATGCCACCCATATCGTCATCTTTAAAGTGTGGTGAGACTACCCAGAGCGTCTGGCCTCTTCCTTCGACACCTAATATTCCCGCTATAGTTCATAACACAACACATATCGAATACCATTTAGAGCAAAATACATAAATTATTTACTCGTAAAAGGAGCAGAATTCAGTCCTCCTTGAACCTCAAAAGATTCCCCGTGGAAGGAGTTAATGCATTTATGGAATCTCCAAGAGCTTCGAACCCGGCTTCAAAGAACCCACGTTGGTGTGCTGGGAACCTTCGAGTTATACAGAGAGAGCGAGGAGAGAGAGAAAAGAAGAGAGAAGAGGAGAGAGAAGAGGAACGACGATGAGAGAGAGAGAGAGAGAGAGAGAGAAGGAGCAGAGAGAAGGAGGAGAGAAGGAATGGAGAGAGATATGAGAGAGATGAGGCAAATGCCACACCCACCCAGGTTTGACATTGCACACAAAAGATATTGCAATGTATGACACATAGGGTAGAACCTTTAATATGTCATTGATATTGAACACACGAGTTATACTGCCTAGTCAACCACTTGTCCTAGATCACAGCTACGCCACACATAAAGTGTGAGGGGGTGTGACCACCATGTTCACTACACTCAAACAGGTGTTCCTGGTATGCAAATAAGACCGAATTCACTCTAATATTTTATCCCAACAGGTGCGTGCAGAATATGGGTATAAAATATGTGAAATAGATCGTAGAATGCAGTCTGTAACCTCTAGTCAAGTGATGCCTTTTGTTCAATTCAAGTTGACTTTACCAGGAGATTAAGACGGCTTGTGTAATTATGAAGTTATATAGCATTGCGCATGCGTGGTTCCTGTGGTGGTCGGGAGTGTGGTGGTGGTGGTGGTTCATTGGTGGCGGTGGTTCATTGTGGTGGTGGTTCATTGTGGTGGATTGGTCATTGTGGTGGTGGTGGTCGGTGGTTCATTGTGGTGGTGGTTTCATTGTGGTGGTAAGGTGGTGGTTCATTCGTGTGTGGTGGTGGTGGTTCCTTGTGTGGGTGGTGGGTGGTGGTTTCATTGTGGTGGTGGTGGTGGTTCACTTGTGGTGTGGTGGTGGTTCATGTGGTGGGTGGTGGATTCATTGTGGTGGTGGAGTGTGGTGGTGGTGGGTCATTGTGATGGTGGTGGTGGTTCATTGTGGTGGAGGTAGTGGTGGTCGGTGATAGGGGTGGTTCATTGTGGTGGTGGTTCATTGTGGTGGTGGTGGTGGTTTCACTGTGGTGGTGGAGTGTGGTGGTGGTGGTGGTGTTTCATTGTGGTGGTGGGTGTGGTGGTCATTGTGGTGGTGGTGGTGGTCATTGTGTGGTGGTCGGTTTATTGTGGCGGTGTGGGATGTGGGTGGTTCCTTGGGTTCGGTGGAGTGTGTGTTCATTGGTGGGGTTCATGGTGCAGTGGGTGGTGGTGGTTCATTGTGGTGGGTGGTCCGGTCATGGGTGGTGGTGGTGGTTCATGGTGGCGTGGTAGCGTTGGTTCATTGTGGCGGTGGAGTGTATGGTGGTTCATTGTGGCGGTGGAGTGTGGTGGTTCATTGTGGGGTGGAAGGTGTGGTGGTTCATTGTGGTGGTGGTGGTGTTCATTGGGTTGGTGGTGGGTGGTTCTTGTAGGTGGTGGTGGTGGGTTCATTGTAGTGGTGGTGGTGTCATTGTGGTGGTGGTTCATTGTGTTGGTGGTTCATTGTGGGGTGGTGTGGTTCATTGTGTGGTGCTTCCATTTGTGGTGGTGGTGGTGGTCCATTGTGTGGTGGTGGGTTCACTGGGGCATGGTGGTGGATGGTTCATTGGGTGGATGGTGGTGGTTGGTTCCATGTGGGGATGGTGCATGTGTGTGGTGGTGTGAGTATGTGTGTGGTGGTTCATTGTGGATAGGTGGTGTTGGGTGGTTCATTAGTGGATGGTGGTGGTGGTGGTCATCTGTGGATTGCGTTGTTGTGGTGGTTCATTGTGAGTGGTGGTGGTGGTGGTCATTGTTGGATAGGTGGAGTTGGTGTGTTGTACTGTGGTGGTGGGTGGGGTGGTTCACTGTGGTAGGTGGTGGTGGTTCAAGTGTGTGGTGGGGTTGTGTTGGTTCATTGTGGTGGTAGGATGTGGTAGGTGGAATTATGAGGTGTGGTGGTGGTGGTAGTCATTGGATGGTGGTGTGGGTGGTGGTTCATTGTGGTGGTGGTGGTGGTGGTTTCATTGTGGTGGTGGTGGTGGTTAATTGTGTGCCTGGTGGGTGGTGGTGGTCACTGTGGTGGTGGTGGTTCAATTGTGGTTGTGGTGGATTGTGGTTGACCATTGTGCGGGGTGGGTGGGGGTGGAGTATCATTGCCTGGATGGTGTGGTGGGGGTGACCGTGGTGTTGGCACTTGTGATGGTGGTGGTGAGTTTGGTGGTCATGGATGTGGTGGTGGTGAGTGTGTTCATTGTGGGTAGGGATGGTGGTGGTGGGTTTTTGTGTTTTTTTTAATTTTTTGTTTTTTTTTTGGCGGTGGTGGTGGTTGTTTCATTGGATGGTGGTGGTGGGCTTCAATTGTAAGGTACTGGGGTGGTGTGTGGTTCACTTTTGTTGTGGTGTTTTGGCACCTGAGTGTGGGTGTGGTTCCACATTCGACCTGTGGTCGGTGTGTGGCGTTTAAATGTGGTTTCTAGGTTTTTATGGTCGTTTGGATTTGCTTGATCGTTTGAACCTTCGTTGGGTGGTGGTGGTTGGTTTTGATTAATTGTGTTTTGCGTCTTCGACTTTGCTCGTTTCGGTATGTGTTTCTTGGTTTGGTGGTTCATTTGGTGATATGTTGTGTGGTTCGTTTTCTCTACTGTCAAATGGTGGGTGTCTTAGTTCGCGTTGTATTTTAGATACTCGTGCTTTATCTTTTTTGCTGCTGTTTCCTCTGGTTTCTGTTTTGTCTTTTTTGTGTCTCTATTAGTGATACTATCTTTTTTTGGTTCTACTTCTTTCCGTGGTGGTTAATCGTTCCTTCGGTTGGTGTTTTTCCCCTCCTTCCTTATTTATTGTGTTTCTGCATATGTCTTGGATTCAGTCCCGTCGATGGCTTTGTGTGTTCGGAGTACTTGTGCACTGTCTTCTCGGTCCAATCATTCTTGTGTACCCCCTTATCTTACTTGGTCCATAATTGTGAGTCGGCTCTTTCTATCCTTTCCCCTCCCCCCTCGGTCCGCGCCGCTTGTGTTATTATTGTTTGTCATTATCGCGTGTGCATGTTTGTATGTATCATGTGTCTACCCGCGTGTGGTGGGTGGTTCATTTTGATGGTGTTGTAGTAACGGCTTAATGATTTGGTTGGTGGGGGTTGGTTCATTGTGTGGGTGGTGGTTGCATTGTGTGGTCTGCATATCTCGGTGGTGGTGGTTCGTGCTGTGGTGGTGGTTGTTCACTGGTGGTAGTTTGAGAGGGGCACGTGCAGTTTGTCATTTGTCAGGTCGGTAGAGTGGTGGTTCATTGTTTAGTGGATGTGTCCTAGGTAACGCGTAGGTTCCGATTGGTGGTGGTGTGTGGTGGTTACAGCTGTGGTTTGTGTTTTGGGTGGTGGTTGAGTTTATTGTGGTGATGGTGTATTTTAATCATTTTGGGTTGTTGGTGTCACTCTTGTGATGGTTGTGGGGGTTCATTGTGGTTGGTTGTACGTTGCTCCAAGTAGTTGGTTGATTGTGGAAGACCGGTCGCGGTTTGAAAACCGTCGTGATGGTCGTTCATCTGTGTTAGGTTGGTGGTGGTTCATTGTCGGTGGTGATCGGTCTGTAGTGGGTTGGGTGGTTACATTGTAGGGGTTGTGTTTGTTGTGGTAGTGTTCATTGTGGTGGTGTTGGGTGGTGGTTCATTGTGTGATGTGCGCACGGTAGTGGTTCACATGTGGGGTTCAGGTGTTAGTTGGTAGTTTCATTGTCGGTCTGAGAGGCAGTGGTGTTAGGATGGTGGTTCATTGTGGTGGTACGGTAGGTGGTGGTGAGTGGTTCATTGTGGTAAGGTGGTCGAGTGGGTCACGTCGATCGGTGAGTGCGGGGCGGTTCATTGTGGTAGGTGCGAGTTTGGAGACGTTGGGGCGGTTTCCACCTGCGCTTAACAGAGTGTGGTTTTGTTGTAGGTTATTGCAGGCCCTGACCCTGGGTTGCATTAGCGGGTTTGCAACATGAACCAGATTGTTACCGTGTTGAACGACGTTAGAGTTTTACATAACGATTA
>WNGS01160430.1:15390783-15405177 GCA_020271785.1 Procambarus virginalis
TGAACTGACGCTCGCTATAAATATTCATCACGTTGGTATTATGGTTTAGAAAAATTATTTACATAATGGAATTTTAGTAGTTTTAAATAAGAAATAGCGATTCACTTTTGCTGACGAATTTGCTGATATGTTAGGCGATTTGAGTCAGAGAAAGCCACCGGTCCACACTCTTGTTCTAAGTTAAATCAGCTCGATTGATTCGCTGAGGCAAAGATAAACTGTTCTCGTTGCCAGAAGCGTCTTCATGGACGTCTGCCTATATTATATTACATAGACGTAGATATATTACGTTCATGTCATATAATAGGGTATATGCCTAAAGCGTTTGGTGGAGAAGTCTAGTACCTACAGACGGGTGTTTGAGAGTTACACGTACACAATTACATAGACGTCTGCTCTGTGCTTCTGAACTTGAGCCTGCTCTAGTCAGTTAAACTTTTCCACGTCATAGTTGATGGACTACGGCGTGTGTCTGGGGGGTGATCCTGGATGCCGGTTCGATCCCTCAGCTCTGCCTATAAAGATTCATTTATAGCTGGATCATGTTGTGGTGATTTCATTGTGTATTCGATTCTCACTGACACCTAATGAGGGTAGATTTTTCTACCTTCCGGTATTCTACCAAATGGTAGAATACCATTCTACCAAATGGTAGAATGCCAGGTCTGGGTCAAGAGGTAATTTAAACCCATTTTTGATCATGAGAGCGCAGTGCTAAGTGAGTGGCTTAGCCAGCCAATAGGAATGATCTGTGACGCTACGTTACGTCACAAACAGCCTCCTGATAGGCTGAGCTGGCTCTCAGCCAATCAGATATCGCTGTAAGTTACTACTCTCTAATAGGTCTCTTAGGATTGAAGGTGTTTGCTAGGATTAAGTACTACCTTAAATTAGATTCAGGTTCATAGTATGATGTGTAGATGCTAGTTTATTTTATAAGTACTGTAAATAATGAATACGTGGCACTTATACCGGCGACGTCATTGTACTGTTTTGTAAATAAATCGTCATGCTGATAAATTATGATATTATATGTATATTATTTATATACATATACATAATGTTCTACAGCTCTGACACAGATTACAGCTGTCTGCGTTGGCTCAAGTGCCGTCAGGAAGAGCCTGACGTAAGGTGGTTACTGGGCTTCACTATCAGACGTGAGAGTGTTGATAGTGAAGGTGCAGAGTTAACTTTTCCTGCTGGGCTGCACAGCGCTGCTTCCCACACGACACAGCGGTGTGTCAGGTGTATAATCTCAGCCAGGTGTCCTTCGGTGAGCTCAGTACTCCTCTCACGACCATACACACACACACACACACACACACACACACACACACACACACACACACACACACACACACACACACACACACAAGGGACCGACGAGAATGAGAGGAGGGGATGAACCAGCCTTGCTGGATTTGATATTTACCCTAAATGAGTCGGATATAAGGGAAGTTAAGTTGGAAGCCCCCTTGGGAATGAGTGATCATAGTGTATTGAGCTTTGAGTACCTGGTTGAGCTAGGAATTATCACCCCCAAAAAGAACTGGGAACCAAAGGGCTGGCGTACAGAAAGGGAAACTATGAGGAGATGAATAAATTCCTATGGGATATACATTGGGACACAGAACTCGGAACCAAGTCCGTACAAGACATGATGGACTATGTCACCCAAAAATGTCAGGAGGCTGTAAGCAGGTTTGTCCCAGCCCAACAGGAAAAAACAGAGAAGCAAAGGAAGAATCCGTGGTTTAATAGGGAATGTATGAAAGCAAAAGAGCTGAACAAAAGGGCATGGAGGAACTTCCGTAATAACAGAACACCAGAAAGTAGAGAGAGATACCAGAGAACCAGGAACGAGTATGTCAGTGTGAGAAGAGCAGCTGAGAAAAGGTATGAAAATGATATAGCTAACAAAGCCAAGACTGAACCAAAGCTACTACACAGTCACATCAGGAGGAAGACAACAGTGAAGGAACAGGTGATTAAACTTAGGGTGGGCGAGGACAGGTACACAGAGAATGACAAAGAGGTGTGTGAAGAACTCAACAAAAGGTTCCAGGAGGTCTTTACAATAGAACAGGGAGATATCACGGCGCTGGGAGAGGTGGCAGCAAACCAGGTGACCTTGGATAGGTTCGAAATTACAAGAGATGAGGTCAAAAAGCACCTATTGGAGCTGGATGTGAGAAAAGCTGTTGGGCCGGATGGAATCTCGCCATGGGTATTGAAAGAGTGTGCAGGAGCACTTTGCTTACCACTCTCCATAGTGTATAGTAAGTCACTGGAAACGGGGGACCTACCAGAAATATGGAAGACTGCTAATGTAGTACCAATATACAAAAAGGGTGACAGACAAGAGGCACTGAACTACAGGCCAGTGTCCTTAACTTGTATACCATGCAAGGTGATGGAGAAGATTATGAGAAAAAACCTAGTAACACATCTGGAGAGAAGAGACTTCGTGACAACCCATCAACATGGGTTCAGGGAGGGTAAATCTTGCCTTACAGGCTTGATAGAATTCTACGATCAGGTGACAAGAATTAAGCAAGAAAGAGAAGGGTGGGCGGACTGCATTTTTTTGGACTGTCGGAAAGCCTTTGACACAGTACCCCATAAAAGGTTGATGCATAAGCTGGAGAAACAGGCAGGAGTAACAGGTAGGGCGCTCCAGTGGATAAGGGAGTACCTAAGCAATAGGAAACAGAGAGTTACAGTGAGGGGTGAGACCTCAGACTGGCGTGAAGTCACCAGTGGAGTCCCACAGGGCTCTGTACTTGGACCAACTTGAGACTTCAAGAAGACCTGGACAAACTGCAGGAATGGTCGAACAAATGGCTGTTAGAGTTTAACCCAAGCAAATGTAATGTAATGAAGATAGGGGTAGGAAGCAGGAGACCGGATACAAGGTATCATTTGGGAGATGAAATACTTCAAGAGTCAGAGAGAAAGACCTGGGGGTTGATATCAAGCCAGACCTGTCCCCTGAAGCTCATATCAAGAGGATATCATCAGCAGCATATGCCAGGTTGGCTAACATAAGAACGGCCTTTAGAAACTTGTGTAAGGAATCTTTCAGAACATTATATACCACATATGTCAGACCAATCCTGGAGTATGCGGCTCCAGCATGGAGTCCCTATCTAGTCAAGCATAAGACTAAACTGGAAAAGGTTCAAAGGTTTGCCACCAGACTAGTACCCGAGCTGAGAGGTATGAGCTACGAGGAGCGACTGCAGGAATTAAACCTCACTTTGTTGGAAGACAGAAGAGTTAGGGGGGACATGATCACCACATTCAAGATTCTCAGGGGAATCGACAGGGTTGATAAAGACAGGCTGTTTAACACAAGGGGCACACGCACTAGGGGACACAGGTGGAAGCTGAGTGCCCAAATGAGCCACAGAGATATTAGAAAGAACTTTTTTAGTGTCAGAGTGGTTGACAAATGGAATGCATTAGGAAGCGATGTGGTGGAGGCTGACTCCATACACAGTTTCAAATGTAGATATGATAGAGCCCATTAGGCTCAGGAAACTGTACACCTGTTGATTGACGGTTGAGAGGCGGGACCAAAGAGCCAGAGCTCAACCCCCGCAAGCACAACTAGGTGAGTACAACTAGGTGAGTACACACACACACTAGGCTAACGAGGCTGGCTAACATCAGAACAGCGTTCAGGAACCTGTGTAAGGAATCATTCAGAATCTTGTACACCACATATGTAAGACCAATCCTGGAGTATGCGGCCCCAACATGGAGCCCGTACCTTGTCAAGCACAAGACGAAGCTAGAAAAAGTCCAAAGGTATGCCACTAGACTAGTCCCAGAACTAAGAGGCATGAGTTACTAGGAAAGGCTGCGGGAAATGCACCTTACGACACTGGAAAACAGAAGAGTAAGGAGAGACATGATCACAACCTACGAAATCCTCAGAGGAATCGACCGGGTAAACAAGGACAAACTATTCAACACTTGTGGGACGCGAACAAGGGGACACAGGTGGAAACTGAGTACCCACATGAGCCACAGAGACGTTAGAAGAAACTTTTTCAGTGTCAGAGTAGTTAACGGATGGAATGCTTTAGGCAGTGATGTGGTGGAAGCTGACTCCATACACAGTTTCAAATGTAGATATGATAGAGCCCAGTAGACTCAGGAATCTGTACACCAGTTGATTGACAGTTGAGAGGCGGGACCAAGGAGCCAAAACTCAACCCCCGCAAGCACAAATAGGTGAGAACACACACACACACACACACACACACACACACACACACACACACACACACACACACACACACACACACACACACTTCTGCCCACATAGAGGAGCGTGTTATTCCGGTACCCATCTTGAGGTTATCTTGAGATGACTTCGGGGTTTAGCGTCCCCCGCGGCCCTTTCCTTGACCAGGTCTCTTTTTTGTTACACACCTCATGGAAGCAGCCCGTAGCAGCTGTCTAACTCCCAGGTACCTAGTTACTGCTAGGTAAACAGGGGGCATCAGGATGAAAGAAACTTTGCCCATTTGTTTCGTCCTCCACCGGGGATCGAACCTGGAACTTTAGGACTACGAATCCCGAGCGCTGTCTACTCAGCTATCAGGCCCCATAGCAGCATCTTGTACATAGCCTTACATATAGGACGACTTGCAGTTCCCAAATTCTCACAGTGGAAACCATATCTTGATAACGTACCTGACGCACGCTTATAAATATTCATATAGCATGCATTTGTGTTTTGCAAAATGATTTACATAATTTCTTGTAGTTTTAAATAAATGTGTCTGACCCCATCATCACATATGATGGAGGATGGTACAGGATCCCGGAGGCGCATGGCGAGAGTGCGGGTCCCACACGGGACTCCCTTCCACCTCCCGGTAGGGACGGCATTCATCCTCACATATAGGACTCACCCAAACCGGGCAAAGTACCGACGTAGAAGATCCTCAGGGAACTCAAAAGGCATCCCATGCACTGCCACATACGTCGTGACTCCACAACTGTCAGAGAGGGTCACCTACCCACCATCTCCAGGAAGATTGAATGAACGCCCATTATAGCACGTGACGAGATCTTGATAAATCACCAGAGAGCCGAACATGACAATCGCCCGCCGTCCGGCAAGCAGCTGCACCCCACACACAGACTCCACTGGGACACGCAGCATATCAATCAACACCACCTCCACAGCGTGGTAGGAAGCAATCCCAGAGAATTGCAGGCCAATGGAGGCCTGCCTAGTGACGGGGGGCACAGACCCCCCCCATAATTGCAGACCGTCACGGCCGAAGGGCCTCTCAACAGAAACACGAGCCACGTCAGCAGCGACACCCAGGTCCTCACACTTCGCCGGGTCGACGACAACTGTAGTGGCCGGACGGAACAACCGTACCCCACGACAGCCGGGGCAGTTCCAACACTAATTATTAGTTGAATCCAGCTAGAGCAGTCACTGAGTGCTGTTGTGTCAGCCAAGCTCCGCCGTTGCTGCCTGTGGTGTGTGGTGATTAGTTGTTGCTGGTGACGTGACGGGTGCGCTGCGGCTGTGTGGCCGTCTTTAAGCTCAACAAGACAGTGAAAGAGAAAACAGAAGCTTTTTTCATCCATAAAGTTATGAACCTCAAAATCGTGAGGTTAACCTAAGCTGGGATTAGACCGTCGTGAGACAGGTTAGTTTTATCCTACTGTTAAAAATGAAAAATGTTGGGATCTTTCAGAAGGTCCCCACTAGGGGACATTTTTCATTTATGTATATATATATACAGATATATATATATATATATATATATATATATATATATATATATATATATATATATATATATATATATATATATATATATATATATATATATATATATATATATACAGATATATATATATATATATATATATATATATATACATGTATATATATATATATATATATATATATATATATATATATATATATGTCCCCACTAGGGGACATTTTTCATTTATGTATATATATACAGATATATATATATATATATATATATATATATATATATATATATATATATATATACAGATATATATATATATATATATTTATATATATATATATATATAAATATATATATATATATATATATATATATATAATATATATATATATATATATATATATATATATATATATATATATATAATATATATATATGTCGTACCTAGTAGCCAGAACTCACTTTTTGGCCTACTATGCAAGGCCAGATTTGCCTAATAAGCCAAGTTTTCCTGAATTAATATATTTTCTCTAATTTTTTCTTGTGAAATGATAAAGCTACCCATTTCATTATGTATGAGGTCAATTTTTTTATTGGAGTTAAAATTAACGTAGATATATGACCGAACCTAACCAACCCTACCTAACCTAACCTAACCTATCTTTATAGGTTAGGTTAGGATAGGTAGCCGAAAAAGTTAGGTTAGGTTAGGTTAGGTAGGTTAGGTAGTCGAAAAACAATTAATTCATAAAAACTTGGCCTATTAGGCAAATCGGGCCTTGCATAGTAGGCCGAGAAGTGCGTTCTGGCTACTAGGTACGACATATATATATATATATATATATATATATATATGTCGTATATATATATATATAATATATATATATATATATATATATATATTATATATATAATATATATATATATATATATATATATATAATAGTATATTTTGGAAGCAGTCTTTCTTGTAAACATATATTGTTGAATATGTCCGAAAGGGTATTATTTGTGATTCTAGCATAAATCTTCTCAACATTTCTTATCTTTTTCTTCACTCTCGAGGAAGTTGAAAAATTAACTCTCCAAAGTTCATTTCACAATTTATTATGGTCTGACGCCTAGGGAAACGTTTTGCAAGGCACTTTTTACATTTTCAAAGACAAATTTCCATGCTTTGCAAAGGCTTATATTCACTGGGGGTGAGGTGGAACAGGACTTGATTGAGATGAACAAGTGGATGAATGGCATAATGAATTTTAATAGGCTTAAATGCCTATGTTCTTGCTTCTAACTATCTCTGTTTTGGTTCGGGATCTTGAAGTGGTAGAATGTAATTAGGGTTAGCTGGTGTTGATTTGGTCTTGACTTTTTGATGTGTAGCGCCCTCGCTGATGTCGAGTCTTCTGTTGTCGTTGTACCTGTCGATTACTTCAGTGTTGCTTGTTAAGATTTCTCTGGTGATGGTGCCTGGTTGTGTGAGGAGATTATATGCTGCCTTGATGGACCCTGTTGTTTGTGCATTGTTAATGGCCTAGAGAGACGTTGTTGTCTTGCCTATATACTGAGATCTTTGGAGGTGACAGTCCCAAGGGGCATGTGAAGCTAGAGCTGAGCTTGACCAGCTCTAGCACATGAGCTAGAGCTGCTCAAGATGGTGGGAGTGGCACACCAACTGGAACGGTCGGAATGATTGGCTTGGACTCCATCCAGCTGGAACGATCCAGATGGGTGAGTTTCTGTGGCCAAACCCGGCGTACCCAGCCGGCCCTCGGGCAAGACAGGTGGTGGAGTCCGCCCTTTAGCACTGTCCACGTATACCTGAGGCACAGGAGACCGCTCAATAGACAAAAGGGCGAAGGCGGCCGCAAACGAGAGGTGCTCGCAGTGAAGGATAGAAGGCGATGGTGTAGGTGTAGACGGCTGAGTAGATGGCTCCGTCTGCCAGGGGCCACAACACCATCGAGGATGGCCAGCAACGAGAAGTATCTTCCCACTTCTGTATCGTCACACAACTATGGAAAAAAAATTGTATTAAGAAATTTAAATCTAGTATCCCGTTAATGTATTATATATGTATATAAATTACTAAAATAATGTATACATATATATTTTTGAAGACAGTCTTTGTTTTTAGATATTTAGAACATTGTTTTAGAAAGGGTGTATTAGATGAATGATTCTATCGTGAATCCTTCATGTATTCTTAGGTTCTTCACATAAGAAGAAAGAAGTTGAAAAAATTAACTCTCCAATTTCATTTTCACAACTTTAACTGACTCTGAAGGAAGCACTTGATTGAAGTTGATCTTCAACTTTTAACTGAAGCACAAGGAAAGTTGGTGCATTGAAGGATATTACACATTATGTAAACCCTGCAGATGAGGTAAATTCGGGGTGTTACCCATTGGTGTCGACTGGAGAAGTAGGTGTAGTATGAGGTTTTCTTTCTACCACAGACGTGGCCATACATTACAATGCTAACAATCATATTTACTTTTGCTTCTGTCCTCCATGGACAAGGTTAGACATCTGTTAAACATATAGTTCAGTACGAGGTACTGAACTATATCCAACTGCTTGTTCGTAGTTAGATTGAGTGTTTAATATGTTTTACTTATGCTATGTCAAATCTCAGTGTTCTCACCTTAGTTATCTGACTCCTGATAGCTACGGATGGAAGTATGGATGGCACAACGAGGAAGACTAACACCACCCACCACTGGCTGGCGGCACCAACTAGTCCAAAACTCAAGTCTTCCAAGAAAATCAGAAGAGCTATTTCCTGCCAATCACACAGTCGTGAATAGTGTATCTGTGGAAAATGAGCGTAGCTATCAGCATGACCAAAACTTCAGCGATCATGCTGGCGGTTGTAGTACAGACTGTACTGGTCCTGGTCCCACTGGAACACTCTGCGGGTCCACAGGTACATGTTGTGAGGAACTGAGCAAATATAGCAAAGCATGAACACCAACAGAAGCAGAAGATGCAGCCGCGTCCGGCCAGGTCTTGTCTTGGTGGCAACTCGAAATAAACTGATGACATTCTTTGGGTTCCAGGGACTTGTCTCCTTCTCTGTGTCATTCTCCGTCTCGTCCTTTTCAAGTTGTTTATCTTTGACTATAAAAAAAGCCACGACAAGTGCCACACTGTAGAAAAAGAGAGACGTACTGAAGACTGGAACGTATCCTCCAATGTCAAAGATCCAGGCCCCCATAACAGTGCCAATTGGACACCCAAGATGCCAAAAGATATTCATGACGGTCATGCGAGCAGTTCTGGACTGCCGGCTGGTGTTGTCTGCCATGTAACTATAGCAAGCCATAGCGAACATAAATAAACCTCCACCGATACTCTCAAGGAAGTATGCCAGCAGGAGAACGTATGGTGACCAGGACGTGAAGAAAGCCTCCAGGAGGTAGATGATGCTATATAATACTTCTCCAAGCAATGATAGAAGTATGGGGACACGACGTCCTCGCTGTCGCTCCAGGAGGCGATGAAGGATAGCAGAAAGATCGGGATGATTGTGCTCGCTACCTTCTCGTAAAAAGTGAAGACACTGTCCAGCTGCTGGGCCTTCACTTGTAAGTCTGTGTGGTGTCCGTCGTTCATCTGGGCGCACTCCTCGGCCGGATACTTTAGCGTCACACGACAGAACCGCTCTAACTTCAGGTTGTCTCTAATTACCATTTGTGTATAATATGCGGTATAATGTAGAAACAATATGGTTCTATAGTGATGTTTGAGAGAGCATCTAGAGCCACCTTCTGCAGGTGTTGGAAACTGCGTCCACCTGCCATGGCTCCTGCTCCTAGACTAGACAAATCTTGGTAAACATCTGTCCACAAATTCTCATCGTGGAAACCATATCTTGATAATGAACTGACGTTCGCTATAAATATTCATCTCGTTGGTATTATGGTTTAGAAAATTATTTATATAATGTAATTTTAGTAGTTTTAAATAAGAAATAGCGATTCACTTTTGCAGACGAATTTGCTGATATGTTAGGCGATTTGAGTCAGAGAAAGACACCGGTCCGCACTCTTGTTCAAAGTTAAATCAGCTCGATTGATTCGCTGAGGCAAAGATAAACTGTTCTTGTTGCCAGAAGCGCCTTCATTGATGTCTGCCTATATTATATTACATAGACGTAGATATATTACGTTTATGTTATATAATAGGGTATATGCCTGGAGAGTTTGGTGGAGAAGTTCAATACCTATAGGCGGGTGTTTGAGAGTTTCACGTACACAATTACATAGACGTCTGCTCTGTGCTTTTGAGCTCCAGCGTGCTCTAGTCGAGTCAAACTTTTCCACGTCATGGTTGATGGGTTACGACGTATGTCTGGGGGGTGATCCTGGATGCTGGTTCCATCCTCAGCTCTGCCCTGAAGAACAGCTCTGCCTCAGCTGATCCCTCAGCTTCGATCCCTGAAGAATACAGGGACTGGGTCAAGAGGTAATTTAAACCCATTTTTGATCATGAGAGCGCAATGCTGAGTGGCTTAGCCAGCCATAGGAATGATCTGTGACACTAGGTTATATCACAAAGAGCCTTCTGATAGGCTGAGCTGGCTCTCAGCCAAGCAGATATCGCTGTAAGTTACTACTCTCTAATAGGTCTGTTAGGATTGAAGGTGTTTGCTAGGATTAAGTACTACCTTAAATTAGGTTCAAGTTCAGAATATGATGTGTAGATGCTAGTTTATTTTATAAGTACTGTAAATAATGAATACGCGGTACTTATACCGGCGACGTCATTGTACTGTTTTGTAAATAAATCGCCATGCTGATAAATTATGATATTATATGTATATTATTTATATACATATACATAATGTGCTACAGCTCTGACACAGATTACAGCTGTCTGCGTTGGCTCAAGTGCCGTGAGGAAGAGCGTGACGTAAGGTGGTTACTGGGCTTCACTATCAGACGTGAGAGTGTTGATAGTGAAGGTGCAGAGCTAATTTTTCCTGCTGGGCTGCACAGCGCTGCTTCCCACGCGATACAGCGGTGTGTCAGGTGTGTAATCTCAGCCAGGTGTCCTTCGGTGAGTTCAGTACTCCTCTCACGACAACAAACACCACACTTGTAAACACCTACACTTCTGCTAACATATAGAAGTGTATTACTCCGGTACCCATCTTGAGGTTATCTTGAGATGACTTCGGGGTTTAACGACCCTGCGGCCCGGTCCTCGACCAGGCCTCCTTTTTGTTACACATGCCCAGGAAGCAGCCCGTAGCAGCTGTCTAACTCCCAGGTAGTTATTAACTGCTAAGTAAACAGGGGGCATCAAAATGAAACTCTGCCCATTTGTTTCCGCCTCACCCGAATCGAACCCGGAACCTTAGGGCTACGAATCCCGAGCGCTGTCTACTCAGCTGTCGGGCCCTATAGCTGCATCTTGTGCATAGCTTTACATATCGGAGGACAGTTCCCAAATTCTCACAGTGGAAACCATATCTTGATAACATACCTGACGCTCGCTTATAAATATTCATATGACTTGCATTTGTGTTTTGCAAAATGGATTTACATAATTTCTTGATTTTTAAATAAATGAGTCTGACCCCTTGCTATACGTAACAGACCTAAAGAAACCACACGAGTCTGCTCTCAAAGTAATCACTTGGAATATATAAAGTCGTCTCCATACCAGGAAGATCATCCACACTAATCATTAATTTATCTTGTTAAACTGTTGGTAGCGCTTCAATTGATCTAAGAATCATTGCCTTCTTGCCAATCGTGGTTATGGCCTCATTTGTGTGGCACGTAGTTAGTGAGAGAGGCTGATTCTTGTACGTTAAACTGAATAAACTAAATGCCTTATTGAACTCAGATTAATTTATAGTTATTACTTGGGTCTATGTTAATTTCTTTATATATTTAACTCAAGACATCCAGTCTGGTCAGGAATGTCCACTCCGGTACCCATAGCAGCACTAAAACACACCAAGGCAAACTATCAACTCACACAACCACCAAGTTAATATTAAGCCAGTTGCTGATTGCCCGCGGTGGTGGGCGGACCGCAGGTGGTGTGCTGACGTGGCCTGAGTGATGGGGGTGACCTCCTCCCTTTTGTGGGCTCACTCGGTGGCCTGGAGTTTACCGGCAGAGCTGATTATCCGGCGGTGGGAGCTGGTGATGTGTGACATGCTGTGTGTTGATGTGGCTACGATCTATGGGGTGGAGTTTTTTTTTTTTATTTATTTATTTTTACATGCAAAGCTTGCAATTTAAATACAATAAAACAAATCAAGAACATAGAAAACAGAACAAAACAAAAAAACACCGGCCAGAAGGGCCGACAGCACAGTACAACAAAATACAAACTCGATAAATGCATAGAAAAAACACAGCAGACACGCGACACAAAATAGAAAACAATGGCAAACAACAATCACAGGAACATGTCCAAAACAAACAGTATAAAACAAACAAACATCAAGATGCATAACATGCAATCAAGAAAAAACATAGTTACATACACAACAACAAACAACACCGGCCTGAAGGACCGAGAACAAACACAACAGAATGAACAAATTGAATTATTATAAAAAATACAATAAGAATGCACACCACACAATAAGCCAATAACAACAAAGAAAAATAAAAGACAAATACACACGTAAGCATAAAATAAAACACATAGGGCACGGTAACAACACTAAATAAATACAGGAAGACCACACACACACACCAACCACCCGCCTTGCCACAAACAAAGGGAGAGGCACGGGCACAAACTACCAGAAGGCAAACAAACAGCCAGAAGGGCACACAGTACAAAAGTATAAAATCACCTGATGTATTTGCCTGGAAACTCGTCCCGAGGGAATCTGGCATGGAATGCCTCCCATCGTAACCACTGCCAAGGGCCCTGACTATCCACCGGGGACGCCATCTCCTCCGGGACGTTGGCCACAAACACCCGCAAGCAGGGCACCCAAATAGTATCACACCGGAACCGATTGACCGGTACATGCTCCCACACCAATGGAATCGCCCCACGCAGAAAGTCCAACGCCTCCTCGCAGATCGGTAACTCAGCAATCCGCGACCAGTGACCCAACGGCATCACAGACTCCGGTAACACGTCCCCCAAGCGCCCAACGGTCAACCTCCAAGGAGGGAGCCTGGCAGAAGGCACCACCAAGGGGCACCAGCGCCCACGGGCACACCACCGGACGACCGCGTGGAAACCGAACTGCGCACATCTTTCCGCAAGGTCACCACCAGACCACGTCCAGACCCATCAACCCCACCATCCCTGGCAGCGGAGGCAACCACTCCCCACCGCGGAGAGGGCCCCGGCGGAGAAGGAACAGCAGGCACACCCGAGACACGGACACCAACGTCAGCAGACGCATGGACTTCCGCCACCACAATCTGCGAAGCCAGCGACGTATCCGGAACCACTCCATCCACACCCGATGACTCACAGTCACTAAATTTCCTCAACATCGGCCCAGGTAGACGACGAATGCCGGAAACGTTTGGGCACCGGCCTGAGATCGTCAGAGCCGGATGCCGACCCAGAAACACGGGCACCACTAGCCGAACGCACTGTACGCCCGCCGCAAAACGGCAGCAGCCTCGACCACAAGGGGAAGCGGACCACACACAACAGGAGGCCCCCACAGCCACCCCAGCACCCAGCACAGCCGGGACCCGAGGCGAGGATGCAGGGCCAGGCACAGCCCTGAAGACGGGTGAGCAGACGGGGAGGAGGGAGCATCAGGAAGGCCCATGGGAGCAGCAGGGACAGGAGCAGGAGTAACAACCGACGGCATCGCAACATCCTGAGGAGGGTCGGCGACATCCGGGGGAACGTCTCGCGACGCTGGGGGAGCCTCAACAACGAGCGGGTCGGTCAACCTCATCCCCGGAGGCCTCGTCCAGGGGAAGCGGGGTGAAATCCTCTTCCCGGAACAAGTTGACTTGAGCACCGGATCCGCATCGCACCCGGCAGCCTGATGCCCCAACAGGCCACACCGGAAACAGGTACGAAGCTGCCGGGCATAGTACACCCGGATGTAGCACCCCAGAAGCCGGACCGAAGATGGAATATCCAACCGCAGGCGCATCCCCAAGGTGCGAACGATCGTCGCCTACCAGCATACCTCCCTGAGGAGAGCATGTTGACCCGCACACTGACGACCGCTCCAAACCGCTGAAAGTAACGCCGGAGAAGGTCCTCGGGAAACTCCAGAGGCGCCCCATACACGCTGACATAAGTCAGCGCACCACTCCGGTCGGAGATGGAGACAGAGCCGGCACCATCCGGCAGCGACAACGAGCGTCCCTCGTAACGACCTGGTTGATACCTAGTTGATGGGGTTCTGGGAGTTCTTCTACTCCCCAAGCCCGCCCGAGGCCAGGCTTGACTTGTGAGAGTTTGGTCCACTAGGCTGTTGCTTGGAGCGGCCCGCAGGCCCACATACCCACACAGTACACTTCCTCCGTCACAAACTTGATGACAACCCGATGGGCAGTCACAAGCTCAGTACCGTAAACGGCCATCACAGGGACACGAAGCATGTCGCACATAACCGTTATTCTATTTCCGTATATCCAGCACGACCAGTGAACTCCAGACCCAC
>WNGS01160430.1:15451550-15462289 GCA_020271785.1 Procambarus virginalis
ATAATATATATATATATATATATATATAGATATATATATATATATATATATATACATATATATATATACATATATATATAGACATATATATATATATACATATATATATATATATATATATATATATATATATATATTATATATATATTATATATATATACATATATATATATATATATATATATATATATATAATATATAGATATATATATATATTGGAAGCAGTCTTTCTTGTAAACATATGTTATTGAATATGACCGAAAGCTTATTATTTATGCTAGAATCACAAATAATAAGCTTTCGGTCATATTCAATAACATATGTTTACAAGAAAGACTGCTTCCAATATATATATATATATATATATATATATATATATATATATATATATATGTATATATATATATATATAATATATATTATATATTATATATATATATATATATATAGATATATGTATATATATAGTCTATATATATATGTATATATATATGTATATATATATATATATATATATATATATATATATATATATATATATATATATATATATATATATGTGCGTACCTAGTAGCCAGAACGCACTTCTCAGCTCCCCCTTAGGAGTTTTATTTGCTAATTTTTATATGGGAACCATCGAAGACATGTCTTGAGTAGCAGACAAAAACCAACTGTATATTGCCGTTATGTAGATGACATATTCGTAATAGTAAAAGACTCAGATGAACAAATTGACCTAAAAAGACATCTAGAGAGAGAGTCAGTACTCCGATTCACACATGAAAATAGTGAAAAATAACAGTCTGCCATTTTTGGATGTACTAATAACAAAAACAGGAACCTCTTTAAGCACCAACGTATATACCAAGCCCACCAACATAGGATTATGCTTGAACGGTAGAAGTGATGCCCCCAAAGATACAAAGCCAGTATTCTCAATGCTTATATTCGTCGAGCACTTACCCACTGCTCTGAATGGAGCAACGTGAGTAGAGAGAGTTTGAAAGAGTAACTCAGGTATTGGTGAACAACGGATATAGCAACGCGGAAATAAACGCTGCTATAAGAAGACATTGAACGTTGGTATAATCCAGAACCTTGAGCAGAAACCACAATACCTCCAATAAAATTATACTACAAATCAACCATGCACAGTGAACATATAAAAGAGGAAAGAATAATGAAAGAATATTCCGTAAAGGAGTAAAAAGCACTACTCCTGACCAAAACATAAACCTGATAATATTCTATAAAACAAGAAGACTTCCGAACTTCTTATCAAAAACAGCCCGAAGCCGACAGAGAACCCTCTACAGCAGTCAAGCGTTGTATGTAACATGTACACTTGCCCCCAGAAGGATGTAACCTTCAATCTAAGTACATAGGTATGACGTCGACCAAGCTGACGACGGGCGTTTGACATGCCATCTTCAATCCGGTGCCCCTAGGAAACAATGAGACAAGCCCATGACATCACCCTAACAAGAGAAATGTTGAACAAAAAATACATGCATAATAGACAAAACCCAAGATGCAAGAAGATTACAAATTCTTGAAGCAATCCACATAAGAATAGAACAACCTACCATGAACACCCAAATCACGGAACTATTTACCCTACCCAAATTGAGAGTAAGGACAAGACCAGAACATAACGATGCCAACACAGAAGACAATGTTCAACATAACAGGCCAATTACACTGGATTAATCTTTGTATGTAGATACCAGCTGCCTCGTATGGGCCAATAGGCCTTCTGCGGTTACCTATATTCTTATGTTCATATGTGTGACCCCATTTATATCCCCTTTGTATCCCCTTTTGTTTTCACATTTATTAATTTATCACCTGACCCAGTGCGGGTATAAAATCAAATCACTTTGTAAAATTCATTCACTTGAGAATGAACCAGTGTAGGTTCGAAACGTTGTGCATATTGTATAAATAAGTGTAATACATTCTATAGTAATTTACCTCTTTTCTTCACCCGGAATTACGAAAATGAGTTTTGGAGAACTCCTATTTCAGCTAAGCCCTGATGCTAAAAAAAATAGTTAGAGGGATAGAAGCCCTAAATCAGAAGTTAGTAATTACAGAATATGCGGTCATATTTAATGAGACATGTTTAAAAGAAAACCTGCTGCCAATATGCACCAATATATATATATATAATATATATATATATATATATATATATATATATATATATATATATATATATATATATATATATATACATATATATATATATACTTTGCGCCCTGGTGAGGCCACTCCGGACCGACAACCAGAGCGCAACTCCATAGTCTCCTGAAACTGATGGATGCCTACTAATAATATATATATATATATATATATATATATATATATATATATATATATATATATATATATATATATATATATATATATATATATATATATATATTATATATATATATATATATATATATATATATAGTATATAACTATATATATAGATATATATATATATCACTTAGAACTCTTTGACCTGGGGCGAGCCTTGAAGTGGGGCCAGCTGAAGAGACAGTCGGTGAGATGGAAATGCTAGTTGAAGAGAAAAAGTGCCAGGGCTAGACCCAGCTGCTTGCCGAGTGTAGATGCTGTATCAATCCCATATCTAGCCAGATATGGGATTGATACAGCAACTACACTCGGACAAGCAGCTGGGTCTAGCCCTGCACTTTTTCTCTTCAACTCAGCATTTCCTCTCACCGACTTCTCTTCAGCTGTGCCCACTTCAAGGCTCGCCCCAACGGGCATTCTTCTCCTGTATAATCGGATCGGATTGACCCGGCCAGGATTCGAACCCATGCCGTCCAGGATCACGCCCTAAACCGTACACAGTACTGTGACCACCGCACCAATGATCGTCTATAAGGATTGGTCAGTCTTGGCGCTTATTAACTAAGCTCCCTGACTGACCAACCCCCGACGACACTCATGGATCCATTTGGGTCAGTGTTTTCATCAAATTCTGGCGCATGCACGGGCCGCACTTCTGGGGTGTGAGTTTTCAGTTATTAATCATTATATATATATATATATATATATATATATATATATATATATATATATATATATATATATATATAATATATATATATATATATAATATGAAAAATGTCCCCTTGTGGAAACCTTCTGAAAGATCCCAACATTTTTAACAGTAGGTAAAACTAACCAGTATCACGACGGTCTAATCCCGGCTTATGTTCACCTCACGATTTTGAGGTAAGGTCTTGACAGTTACGACTTCGTCGGGTAGGCAGTTCCATGGGTTCAAAACTTTATGGTGAAAAAAACTATCTGTTTGTAGTCTTACACTGTCTTGTTGAGCTTGAAGACGGCCACACAGCCGCAGCGCACCCGTCACGTCACCAGCAACAACCAATCACCACACACTCCAGGCAGCAACGGCGAAGCTTGGCTGACACAACAGCACTCAGTGACTGCTCTAGCTGGATTCAACTAATAATTAGTGTTGGAACTGCTCCGGCTGTCGTGGGGTACGTTTGTTCCGTCCGGCCACTACAGTTGTTGTCGACCCGGCGAGGTGTGAGGACCTGGGTGTCCCTGCTGACGTGGCTCGTGTTTCTGTTGAGAGGCCCTTCGGCCGTGACGGTCTGCAATCATGGGGGGGGGGGTCTGTGCCCCCCGTCATCAGGCAGGCCTCCATTGGCCTGCAGTTCTCTGGGATTGCTTCCTACCACGCTGTGGAGGTGGTTTGATTGATATGCTGCGTGTCCCGTGGAGCTGTGTGTGGGGTGCAGCTGCTTGCCGGACGGCGGGCGATTGTCATGTTCGGCTCCGGTGATTATCAAGATCTCGTCACGTGCTATAATGGGCGTTCATTCAATCTTCCTGGAGATGGTGGGTAGGTGACCCTCTCTGACAGTTGTGGAGTCACGACGTATGTGGCAGTGCATGGGATGCCTTTTGAGTTCCCTGAGGATCTTCTACGTCGGTACTTTGCCCGGTTTGGGTGAGTCCTATATGTGAGGATGAATGCCGTCCCACCGGGAGGTGGAAGGGAGTCCCGTGTGGGACCCGCACTCTCGCCATGGCCTCCGGATCCTGTACCATCCTCCATCATGCTGTTGGGGTTCCTGATTCGTGTTTTTCACGCAGGACAACCTCGGACATGTTTCAGGTGCGGCCTACCGGGTCACCTGGCCGGGTGTGAGGGCGCCGGGTCACCCCTGTTAACCTCTTCCGGGAGGAGGTTTTTCCCTTTTGTCGGCCCCGGACCTGTCTCCACATGCTGGACCGTGTGTCGATTCCTTCCCAGCTTCTGCCCCGGTGTTGGGTGGTGATGTGAATGTTAACGTGGGGTTTGGGGCGGCCCCGCCCCCGCCACCGGCTTCCCCGCTTCCGACGTCCCTGCCCCTGTCGCCCCAGCCATCCCCGTCTCGGCCGCCCCTGCATGCCGTATCTCCTGTCCCTTTGGATGTCCGCGGCGAGGTGTCTCCTGCGGTGTGTGGTCCGGTGCCCTCAGGGGCCGGGCTTTGAAGACGCGTCCGTCGGAGAGTTCTGCTGTGGTACTGGATGATGAGGGTGACAGCTCGGACGATCGGCAGTCTGTCTCCAAGCGCTCGAAGCGGGTCCTGAGTGAGTCTCCCCTTCGTGGGGAGTGGAGCCTTGGGTGGAGGTAAGAGAGTATGTTGATCCGGCGTCTCCCGCCATATCTGGCGGTGCTGTGAGGGGACTCTGTGCTACCACCGGAGTCGCCCCCTACGCCTACTGCTGTTTGCTCCTCACGGTGGAAGGTCGCTCCTGCCGAGCGGGACCTCGTCGTGGTGAAGGATGTGCGCCAGGGTGCCTCTGATCCTGTGCTTGGTGGCGGGGGCCCTGACGCGTCTGTGTCCTCTGCGGGTCGCCCCCAGTGTGCAGCCCCATGAAAAGCCTCGTCCGCCGGCCTGTGCGGCGCCCGGCGTGGCGCCCGGAGCGCCTCCCTGTGCGGATTCCAGTGCCAAACCCCCTAGTGTGGACCTCTTCCCTGTGATCGCGGCCGACGGAGGCGTGGTCCCTCAGTCACAGGTTTTGGACCTCATTTGGGACGACAGGATGAGTACGGGCTCGTGGTGCTCGTCGACTCTTTGGGTACCGAGGTTAAAGGGGGTTTATTTATGGGGTGTCTGATTGGATGCCTCGGCCTTGTGCGTCTCCTGGTAGACCGGGTATCCGAAAACGTCCAGTTAGTCTGCGAGGCGTACTGCTTGCGCTTCCCGGCACAGGAATTTCCGGAGAAGTATCGATAGTGTCTTGTGTTTGATTGTATACTCCCTGTCTGGGGTTTGTCAGGCTGTTTTTATGTTGTATTTAATGTGCTTTATCAATAAAAGGGAAAAAAATAATTAATGTTGATGGTCGTCCAGCTGTGGAGACGACCTTATATATTTCATCATGTTTTCTGCATTTCTATCCCAGTCACTTGTATCAAAAGCCAGCACATGTTCAACGACACTGGTCAACGTTCGTTAATCTGGCAGCCGCTGTCTAGTTTGTAAACGAAAGACAAAGGTGTATATGACGCATCTGGTTTCATTTAAACATTTCTCGAATACAAATGAACAAATCAAACGGGCCCGTGACGAGGATTCGAACCTGCGTCCGGGATCGCCCAGACACAACCCGTCCTCGACTCAAGTCCATTACATTCAGCGGTCGACCCACAGACGCATTCATACATTTTAACATGCTGTATTCAAAACGGAATTTTCTCAAGTATAAATAAATATTATAATATATTGGCATATTGTATATATATAGGCATAGGATAGGTTAGGTCAGGTGTTTAGGTTCTGTTGGCGATTATTTATTTGTAGTACGTGGGTGAAGCATTTATAGCGTTGTGATCGAAACAAAATTCGTCAGTGAAGCACTTGTTCGGATATGTTCGAACGTCAGCAGTTGTGAGTCGTGTGTAAAACCGCTTTTCATTCATAAACAGGGGGTTTGGCGGGTGCATGGAATCACTTTTGGATCTTTGTTTGGAGGACGGGCTGCCCAGACACTGCCTTAATCGACTGAGCTACGACAGGGTTAAAAAGAGTTGAAACCGAAGTACACATTGGTGTTATTTCTCGAATACATTTGGTTGAATGTTTGGCTTTAGCCTATCAAGGGAAGGAATGGAAAACCTGAAACAAAGCTTACTGACCAACCAGCAAGTATACTTAAGTGTGGAATTGGTAAAAGGCTAACGGGAACTCTAAGTGTATAACAGAGAACCAGTGTACATCTCTGTGACTATATCCCCCCCCCCCGTGGTCGAGCAGTGTTCGGCCCTTTCCCATGTTCGAAGGTCATGGGAAATTCACAAGCGTTCACAAGCGACTTGAGAATGGTCCAGGACGGACCGAAACGTCGTCGTCCCTTCAACTTCTAGTGTGTGGTCTGGTCAACATACTTCAGCCACGTTATTGTGACTCAACGCCTGCATTCGAAGGTCATATTTCTCATTTGTTTAACCACGAGCTGCGAATGTAAATAACTATCAACTGAACCTAAAACGCTATTCGTAATCTAGGCGAAATTATATAAATAAAAATATAAGTAATATTATTTTATGTACAGAATAAATCATTTGTATTACACAGTAAGTTGAAACTGATGCATATGTGTCCTGGAAGACGACCACAGCCTGAACGATCATAGCTTGAAGACGGGTCGACTGTGCGAGAGCTTGTACGCACGCACACACAACCATAGAGCCGAAGTTCAACTCCCGCAAGCACAACTAGGTGAGTACAACTACTCTCTTCTAAACTAGGGCGCCACTGAAATAAATAAATATTTTTAACAGTTGCTCTTGAATGGATCACGCAAAAATGCCAACCGCGAGACGTCCTCATGCGGCAATTACTGATTGTCAACAAGCCTGAACCAACTGCCTGTTTATGCTGTCTTAACCTCCTCCTCCCTCACTTCTTTCACACTAAAACGACAAACTGCCTCCGCATAGTACCTCCAGAAGCTCCCGCTAAACAGTACTTTCAGAAGCTGCCTCCACAAACTCCCTTCATAAGCTGCCTTCTCGCACTAATAATTACTGCCTTTATATATTTCCCTTCAGGTAACTGTGAAAGTACCTCCTTATACATTCCTACAGCAAAATACATTTAATACAACCAAACGATGCATAATAAGCCTACAGACAGCAAAGGACAACACAACATCAGGGTAAATCCGACAAGCAATGTTGGAGACTTCAATGCCAGCGAGTAAGTAGGTATCAGAGGATGAAGGGAGCGTGAACCCGGTACTGGCTGCTGCCACACTCCACCTCTGTTGCTGAACTTGGGAGTGGAGTGTCCTGCCGTTTGTTTACTGTGTGAAACACCTGTCTAAAATATCTAGCAATTCCATCGCATTATTGCATAATTATACTAGTAAATAGAACGAGAAGATATTTCCATAATATGGACAGTTAGACTTCTTCAAGAAGAAGGAGGAAGCAGAAACAAGGCCAAAGGGTTAATCTCTTGTCAAGCTCTCACGCTAAATCATCACCTTCAGTCACACCATACTGAAGCCTCCATGTGCTCATGGCTACCCCTGTTAACCTCGCCTTACTGGCCTTATACAAAGTAAAAAAAGAACAGGTATCGAACAACTCCTGATTGATAATAGATGGAATATCTGATGACGTTATTTTAACCATCACTTTTTTTATGAATACTTCCACCTTTACCAAGTTGTGTTCCAGCTGAACAAAAAACTCTTTCTCAGGCTATGCTCCTTCCATCAAGCAGCCGACCCCAAAGACGCATTTATCAATTTTAAACATGATATTCATTCTAGATAGGAAATTTCCCATATATAAATTAATGTTTCTATATACATTAGCATGGAGTGCATATTTAGCCGAAGTCTTGGGACAGAACTCTCGGGAATGCGTTTTCATTTTCTATGATGTCTGGGTTTATTGAAATTGGAATAACAGAGAGCAACACCCAGAAAAGCAAGGAACACCTCCCATTAAGCTCTATTACAAATCCACTATGAGCTCACAGTACAAATCGAAAAAGAAAAGAATAATTATAAATATAATTTTAAATGGAATGAAACTGGCAGCGTTAGACTAAAAGATGGAATTCATTATTTATTAACAAAAAGAACTGCTGATCGAACATTTATAAGAACAGCTTCGATAAGTAATACAACTCTCACACATACTAAAGTGTGATACCAATTTACATGTCCCAGTCAAGGATGTCGCCTTGGCTTTACTTATATTATTATGACCACCATAAAGCTTTTGAGAAAACTGATCAGCCGTCTACAAGCTGGTGCCCCCTAGACACCACATGCAAAATGTACCTAGCACTCACTAGGAAACGAGCTAGTAGATAATACAACAATACAGGCATCCACCATTGACCAAAGAAGATTGTAAATCCTGGAAGCTATACTCGTAAATCTTGGAAGCTATACTCGTAAATCCTGGAAGCTATACTCGTAAATCCTGGAATCTATACTCGTAAATCCTGGAAGCTATACTCATAAGAGAAGAAATGACCCACTTTATACAGAATTACTACAATGTTTACACCCAGATCCTTGTCAAGCATCACTGGATGATGACATCTCTACCGAGTTTCACATAATGCCTTTACCCAATGTTTGTTTGTCCCTTTCCCGTTATTCCTACCACATTCCCCCTATGTGGTAGAGGAATCGGCTTGAGAATGTTCCAGGACGGACCGAAACGTCGTCGTCTCTTCAATTTCTAGTGCGGGGTTTGGTCAACATTTCCCCTATTCCTGTCTATGTAAGGAATAGGGGAGTACCCCCTTTATTCCTTCGACCAATCACCTCACTCCGAACAACATCACCCTCTTCCACATATGTTGTTGTAAATATGGTATGTTATGTGGCCTAAACCTGGACTAGATGAAATAGTTGACCACATAACCCGAATGCACTCGGACATGAGGGTTGAATGAGTGCATAAAGACTCTCTTATGCTTTTGTAGTGGTGGTGGTGCGGTGGTACAGCACTCAGCATTGTGGCGTGGTGGTACAGTGGTACAGCACTCAGTTTTATGGGGGGGGGGGTGTTGTACAATCAGATGCGTGTGTTCAGTGTGTGTTTCACTTATATTTTAGAAGCAAATATTTGAAGTTCTGAGTTAAAAAACAAAGGCAAAAAGGTCATTATAGTGTTGTTACTTTGTGAGAACTGCGTCGTACGTCGTCGTGACGTCCTTGGCTGTGACGAGCTCGCAGCTGAATGATTTCATACTCGTTCAGCACGTCCCGTACTTGGGACACGCGGGACGTGACGTAACGTTCTGCTGTAATTGACGAAATGTTATGGAAGAAGATGATCCATCGTCTCATTATCGGACGGTTGGTGCTGTGTTGATACCTTCAACTCTCCTGTCTTAGTCCTTATGATGTTGTGTTGTTCTAATAGGATCTGCTGCATGGGTGACAGCTTCTCTCACGCGTCAACCTATCCTGGCTTTGCGCCCTGGAGTGGCTACTCCAGACCAATAACAAGAGATCTACTCCATAGTCTCCTGAGACTGATGGCTGTCTATTAAATTACTATATAGCATGTGGGGGACGGGGGGGGACCTGCTGCATGGGTAACAGCTTCTACGAGAGCTTCAGTGAGTCTGATGGATGCCTGCTACTATGTTTTAATGTTCTCGTGTTCATGTGTTGTTATATCACTCTCGGGTCGCTTAGTACAACATAACATCGCGTCGTACTCTCACTTCCATAAATCATACATATTTTATTTTGTGTGAATCTTTATTAGGTTTTTCTAACGTCTCATTAAAGTTTTTTTAGCTTGTTTTTGTTTTTAATTCTTCGAATGCTTTGGTGGTCGTCGTAATATATGTTTGGCCGTGATTGTGTGTGTGGTTATGCGACTGGTGTGGTCGTGGTGTGAGCGGTTCTTATCTATGTTTGAGCGTTATCGTGTTTGGTTATCATTATGCGTTTGAGGTCATAATGTTTCTGTGATATTTGTGTATGTGTGTGTGTTTACTCACCTAGTTGTGCTTGCGGGGGTTGAGCTCTGGCTCTTTGGTCCCGCCACTCAGCCGTCAATCTACTAGTGTACAGATTCCTGAACTTCTCAAGCTCCATCATATCTACATTTGAAACTGGGTATGGAGTCAGCCTCCATCACATCACTGCCTAATGCAGTCCATTTACTAACTTCTCTGAGACTGAAAAAGTTCTTTCTAATGTCGCTGGGGCTCTTATGGGTACTCAGCTTCCACCTGGTCCCCTTGTGCGTGTACCACTCGTGTTAAAAATAATCCATCTGTCTACCCTGTTAATTCCCCCGAGAATTTTATATGGAGTGATCATGTCTCCCCGAGCTCTTCTGTCTTCTAGCGACGTGAAGGGCAGTTTACTCAGCCTTTCCTCGTAACTCATGCATCTTAGTTCTGGGACTAGTCTAGTGGCATACCTCTGAACTTTTTCCGTTTCATCTTGTGCTTGACAAGGTACGGGCTCCATGCTGGGGCCGCATACTCCAGGATTGTGTGTACTCACCTAGTTGTGTGTTGTGTGTGTGTGGTGTGGTGTGTGTGTGTGTGTGTGTGTGTGTGGTGTGTGTGTGGGTGTGTGTAATTACCTAAGTGTAGTTACAGGATGAGAGCTACGCTCGTGGTGTCCCGTCTTCCCAGCCCTCTTTGTCATATAACGCTTTGAGTGTGTGTGTGTGTGTATGCGTTCATGATGTT
>WNGS01160430.1:15463841-15483248 GCA_020271785.1 Procambarus virginalis
TGTGTGGTCATTATGTAATAATAGTTCTGCTAAGGCAACTACTATATAGTTATAATGGCTTAGTGCTTTTTCTTCATAATTACCTACCTATCTAAGCTCTTGAACCGACCTAACTGCTGCAATGGAAAGTTTGCTTGTTACATAACGGGCCACACCTGACCTTACCTACCCTGACCTCACCTCACCCTGACCTTCCCTCACCTTCACCTCCCCTGACCCTCATCCTGCCTCAGACTTGTGGACAAAGTTCAGAACTGACAGACACAATCTTCATTATCTCCTCACTTCGATAAGTGATTTTTTTTATTTTCCTCAACCGCTAGAGAGATGTCAGCAGCCGCCGCTATCAAGTAGTCTACCAGGCTCCCCCTATCTCATCCAATTTCACGAACAAACAATTGAATTGTTATTAAAACATAAGTAGTTTAATACGTAATCGCCTCGTTCCAGATGTAACTTTCTCAGGGACGTCTCTCTCTCTCTCTCTCTATCTATCTCTCTCTCTCCTCTCTCTCTTCTCTCACTCTCTCCTCTCTCTCTCTCTCTCTCTCTCTCTCTCTCTCTCTCTCTAGTAACCATACATTCCTTCCCCCCCCCGACCCATCCCAAAACCCTTATCCTGACCTCCTCCCAGTGCTATATAGTCGCAATGGCTTGGCGCTTTCCCTTGAAAATTCCTTCCCTTCTCCAGTTTACCTGTAGGTCTCTACAATCAATGGTCTATTATAATACTCTTTCTTATAAGACCAAGTATTGAACTCAGCTAATAAAGAAAGCTGTTCTTCCTAGCATTAAATGGCTGTTGAACATTACATTATAATGTTGAAAGCAAATAAAGGTTGATAGAGACAGAACGAAACAGAGATGTCTACACAGGGACACAGATACACAGGTTTAATCTGGTACACAGACAGAGAGGCAGAGTGTCAGCTGCCCTCCTGACGGCGGCGATACGTTCACTAACTAACCAGAGAGTGAAAGTAAGAGTTAATGTTGCACAAAAGTTAACTGCCTTGTTAATGACTCTTTGACCTTGATTCCTGCTGCTGTTGTTCACCCCTCACTCCAGGTAACGTTCGCGAGTCGTGACTCTTACAGTAATTTAAAGGTTGTGTGGTGGTGACTGGGAGTCACGTGTGTGTGTGTGTGTGTGAGGAAGATCTGTGAGTCATATGTGAAGGATTTGTGAGTCATGTGTGATGGGGGATCTATAGGTCATGACGTCGGAATATGTGAGACTTATGTTGGGAATTTGTGACAATATTACACCTTCCCTCACTCATTCCTTTCCTCCCTCACCGCTGCCATTCATCATTCATCTCCCTTTCTCCCTCAATTTCCCTCTATTTATCCTTAACCTCTTTTTTCAGTATCCTACCCCATCCTTACCGTTCATTCCCCCACTTTACCTGCAAACTTTCTAATGCACCTTTATCCTCTCTCGTTACAACTTTCTCCTCCAGTCTCCTACTCTCTTTATAATCCCTCCCACCCCCTTTCCTCCTCTCCCTTCCCCTTCCATGGCCTCTCCCGCTGCCATTCTCCTGGAACAGACAAGGTCGAACCCACCAAGCGGTCACATACCACTGGGGAAAAGATTAACTTTCACTGGTGATAACATCTTCAGAACGGATAGGTTGACCTCTGCCTATAACCCGCACCGGAGGCTGCCCACTACCCTTACCAGAGGCTGCCCACCACCCTTACCAGAGGCTGCCCACCACCCTTACCAGAGGCAGCCCACTAACCTCACCGGATGCTGCCAGCCAGATGAGGCTGGCCACCATCTTCGGTGCTTCACAATAATAACGTCAAGACCACCTGGTTCTCTCTTAAGGAAGAGTACTCGCTGAAGGTGAACCTCGAGGACTTTTGACCTTGGCCGTCGCTCCTTCAGTTAACCTGTGCAACTCCAAGATGAGTGACAGGTGGACATCTTGTGCTTGAGTGCATTTTCACTCAAGTGTCATATGATAACATTTAACGTCGATCTTTTTTGCTGTCCGACCCAAGAAATCTTATTTGCATTGTATTTCTAATTTAAGGAAAATGTAATGTTATTTATGCTGACATTTCGTCAACTTCGTTACACTCACAGAGAAATCACAATATCGTGATATCAAATCCACAAGGGATTTGTGGCCTGTACTTAAGAGAGATGAATCAAATAACTTTTGTTGACCAGACCACACACTAGAAGGTGAAGGGACGACGACGTTTCGGTCCGTCCTGGACCATTCTCAAGTCGATTGTGCCGTCACAATCGACTTGAGAATGGTCCAGGACGGACCGAAACGTCATCGTCCCTTCACCTTCTAGTGTGTGGTCTGGTCAAACTACTTCAGCCACGTTATTGTGACTCATCGCCTGAACTTTGCTTCCCCAGGTATACACGAACTTATTATTAATTTTAATATTGGTGACATCGTATCTGTTACATATGTTTATAGATCTCAGAAATGAGTTCCTTTGACATACTTCAGTCAGCAATTCAAGGCAATTGATCTGATTTTCCTTAATATTCGACTGGTTATATTCGACGATCTCTTTCAGTACCAGTGTACAAAATCCACAAAGGGGCTTGATGTGGGTTCGAATCTATGCACTGGATGTTCCGAGACGTACTCTAGTCAACTGCACCACAACATGGTCAAAAGAATTGCAACCTGGAGAGCTACTTAACCCACGAGAATCCCGAGGCTTCCACTGAAGCCTAACCGGTGTTTCACACAATTTTCCCCCCATACACTTAGGCTCCGTCAACCAAAAATAGTTCTATCTCTGACTGTATTATATTCGTTCGTAGGGGAGCCGGTCGGCCGAGCGGACAGCACGCTGGACTTGTGATCCTGTGGTCCTGGGTTCGATCCCAGACGCCGGCGAGAAACAATGGGCAGAGTTTCTTTCACCCATGTCCCTGTTACCTAGCAGTAAAATAGGTTCCTGGGAGTTAGTCAGCTGTCACGGGCTGCTTCCTGGGGACGGGGACGCTAAAAAGCCCCCAAATCATCTCAAGATAACCTCAAGATAACCTACTGTGTCGGACTGTACTGTACTTCAATGCACACAGAAGTCACCGTAACGTCATATAGATTAAATGAACAAACCCACAAGGGCCAAGGGCTGTTTCAGACCTTTGTGGATTTGTTCATTTGATATATCACGTTATTGGGATTTCTGTCGGCACCTCCAGTAATGTTACTGGTGGTAATACGTCTTGATGCTTCCAGTCCTTCAAGCTTGTACAAAAATGTGGCAGAAAACGAGGCAGTTCTAGGGGGTACACTTAACAGTTCCTTGAGAGGAAACTTAAGGAGCCCGTACAAGGAGTAAAGTTATTTGAGGAAGGTGGAAGCCTCTCAATCGACTTGAGAATGGTCCAGGACGGACCGAAACGTCGTCGTCCCTTCACCTTCTAGTGTGTGGTCTGGTCAACAAAAGTTATTTGATTCATCTCTCTTAAGTACAGGCCGCTTCTCTTGTTCATGGTGTATGTTAAGTCAATCCGGGGTACCTGCATGGTACCTACGGTGGGGTACACGGTGCTTGGATGGTACACGGTACCTGCAAGAGTACATAGTACCTGCAGTGGTACAAGAAACTTTCAGTGGAAGACGGAATCTGCAAAGTTACCGGCAACTTCAATGGAATAAGGAACCTCCAGTGAAACGCGGAAATTTCAGTGGAGTAAAGTGAAACGCGACAACCTCCAGTGGTACACGAAGCTAGTTGAACACTAAACCTCCAATGGAACACGAAACTGCAGTTTGAAACATGTACTCATTTTACGGATATAAATATGTATGAATAATTGATTATAATTAACTGTAGTCTATTCGTTCGTTCCTTATAAATATCAAAAGAAAATTATCATTTTTAAACCACCAACACAACAACAGACAATCACAGGAGTTGCCCGCTGCTCTGCTGCATCTCAGCTTCCCGACACTCCAAAGCTTCGTCAACATGCCAATTATGCAACAAAGCTTCAACTTATAAACAACGTGTTTCAGTATCCAGGTAAAGTTCCAGGGGTCTGAACAGTAATTATCCCCATTATAAACCAAAATGGCAAGAATCGCGTCAGTAATAACCGAATTAAACGTGAGACCAGCAATATTCCCCGCGAAGGAACACGTAAGTCAGTACACCAGTAAGGGAGAGATGAGCTCACCATAAACTTCATGTTGACGTCGTGATGTCGAGAGGAGAAGAACGCCTCTGTCTCGCCCTCCTCATCTTATATAACCAACAACATCGCCGCCAGAGGGCCAGCTGCTTACGTCACTCTCCCCACGGTTGCCATAGTTTCTGTATAAAGAACAACATTTTTCCTTTCCCAAAATCAATATTAAACTTCCTACCTGAACACTATATATTATCTCCACGTGTGGGTTAAAGGCAATGAAGAATAGCGTAATACACCACAAACCAAAGGAATGGGTAAAAAGTTAAATTCTTGAAGACAATGGCAGTGAGTTCCCAGATGCGTAATATATGACGTCACTGGCAGATCTCTGAGGTGTAAAAACCTAACCTAACCAACTTAAAGGCAATAAGGAAGACAAGAGTGTACGGTACTGGCCATGTTTATATCCCTTGGCAGATATATATATATATATATATATATATATATATATATATATATATATATATATATATATATATATATATATATATATATATATATATATATATATATATATATATATATATATATATATACATATAATACAACCAAGCGATGCATAATAAGCCTACAGACAGCAAAGGACAACACAACATCAGGGTAAATCCGACAAGCAATGTTGGAGACTTCAATGCCAGCGAGTAAGTAGGTATCAGAGGATGAAGGGAGCGTGAACCCGGTACTGGCTGCTGCCACACTCCACCTCTGTTGCTGAACTTGGGAGTGGAGTGTCCTGCCGTTTGTTTACTGTGTGAAACACCTGTCTAAAATATCTAGCAATCCCATCGCATTACTGCATGATTATACTAGTAAATAGAACGAGAAGATTTTTGCATAATATGGACAGTTAGACTTCTTCAAGGAGGAGGAGGAAGCAGAAACAAGGCCAAAGGGTTAATCGCCCGTGAAGCTCTCACGCTAAATCATCACCTTCAGTCACACCATACTGAAGCCTCCACGTGCCTACCCACTTTTTAGCCACGAGACTAAATGCATGTATCTAGCATGTACTTGCATTGTATGTACTAGCTCTATCTATAAATCGATCCATTAATGTAACAACCCTTGTATGTATGTACCTTACCTGAATAAACATATTTATTTATTATTTATTTAGACAACATGCGCAGGAACTTCTGACTATAGTTAGTGAAAAAGTGATATGATAATTCCTTGCTTATTGACGCGTTGGCTGACGTCAAAATCCACCCTTAACAAGGCAGTGTTTGTAGGATTTAGCTGAATTGAAATGGTTATTGAAACAAAAAACAAATCCACAGAAGCCGTGGTGGGAGTTCGAACCCTCATTGCGGATCTTGTGGATTTGTTCATTGATATATGACGATAATGTGATTTCTCTGTGAGGTTATTGAAAACTCATCCTGGCAAGGGAGAAATGCGTCTATGGTCCAAATACTCTACAGCTGTGCATTGCTATGGCTGAGAAAAATATATATCTATTGCGGCTATGGCCAGGTACTCTATATACTTCAGCGCGGCTATGGCCAGGTACTCTATATACTTCAGCGCGGCTATGGCCAGGTACTCTATATACTTCAGCGTGGCTATGGCCAAGTACTCTATATATTTCAGCGTGGCTATGGCNGGAAGCACCTCAAGGTAGCTCAGAGAGTTTATGTTGCATTAACATTTTAAGACGCGACAACATGGTATAATACGAAGATTTAACGTACATATGTGCCTTGGGAAGAATGCCTTTACTAGCGGCCATACTGTAGAAACCTCCCCACCCAGGACTCACCTACAGCAGGGAGGGTTAATCTGACGGTACAGAACTTCAGACTTTTGCTGAAAACAAAAACTACCAAAATATGTTAACTTTAGTTTTTCCTCGTGTGGCAAAGGTTAAATCTCCACTGACTTCTAGCTAGTCAAAGCAAGAATAACAGTAGTAAAGACCAACATTCCTTACACACAGGTATATATGACAATAACATGTATTGGAGTTGACTTCAAAGGTGTGCAGTTGCACCACGCGTCTGACATAATATTCAAACATTACACAGTTAGTCAAAACTAGACAGCACTGCTGTGTTATCTCAGGAAGCTGTTTTGATTATTATCTCAAGGAACTTCAGCACAAAACACTCACTCTTCAAGTGCAAGAATCAACACACACACTCTTTGCAGCCGGCACCTTAATCTTCAACGCTCTGAGATATTTGCAGGCGACGAGTCACAATAACGTGCTAAAGTATGTTGACCAGACCACACACTAGAAGGTGAAGGGACGACGACATTTCGGTCCGTCCAGGACCATTCTCAAGCCGATTGATTCTCACAATCGAATTGAGACAGGTCCAGGACGGACCGAAACGTCTTCTTGTCCCTTCACCTTCTAGTGTGTGGTCTGGCCAACCTCTGAGAGATATATATACAGATCACCTGTACAAACCTTTAAACTTCTATCAAAACAAGACATTGTTTAGTCCAAACTTTTGTATCTAGCACTGTCTGAGCAGGACGACTCATATAATATAGATTACTTTCAGCATTATGTTGCAGTAGATGTGTATATATAAATATATACCACGAAGACAAATTTGTGTCTGTTGCGTAACACGAATCTTCGTATTACACAACACGTGACAATAAATGAAATTAGACGAGTGTATATCGACTGAGTGTATAAAAGACTCATCACAAAAGAAGTTTATTAACAACTGCCACGCTTTCAGTTTTTATGCTAATGACGACGTTAAAAAATACTGCCTACTGAAGGAGATAATGTCTGCCTACTAGAGGAGATAATATCGTCTTAATAGAGGAGATATTGTATGACTCCTAGAAGAGATAGAACCTGTTATGTGGAGGCAGGAAAATACCCATCGAAGAAGTAGTAGTTCTAACCTCAGATGGAACCAGTATTGCACATGTGTAGACTCAACATCTGCCAACTACAGAACCATCACCTACCCGGTGGTGGTGATGGTTGAAACGGAACCATGCTTGGGGGATCCTCTGCCCATGTTGTGAAGCTGAACATCGTCCATACTGTGATCAATTACCAGAGATCCTTCTTTGCCCAGCATCCCGCCCATCTCGTAGGAGGATCCAGATGTTGTTATCTCAGTGTTGCTCACAGCAATGTTACCTTCATGGAACACAATGTGGGTTTTGAGTGGCTGTGTTCCATGTAGCCTGGAAGACAATCACTCCTGAAAACAATGAGTTTTAAATGAAATAATGAAAAAAAGTCCTGTGTATAAAACAGGTTCTGATAGAACAATCTATATATCTCCATCGTTTCTTATGGATGAAGAATACATCAAACTTCAGAGAATTCTTTAGCAAACTCCTGGGCAGTGGCCACACGGTATAAAAAATATCATTTGGTATATATATATATATATATATATATATATATATATATACATATATATATATATATATATATATATATATATATTATATATATATATATATATATGCGAACAAGCCTGAATGGTCCCCAGGACTATATGCGAATGAAACTCACACCCCAGAAGTGACTCGAACCCATACTCCCAGGAGCAACGCAACTGGTATGTACAAGACGCCTTAAACCACTTGACCATCACGACCGGACATAATGAGGTGATAGCCGAAGCTATTTGAACCACCTCACCGCCGGCACTCGGATGGTTATCTGGATGGTTAAATAGTTTCGGCTATCACCTCATTATGTCCGGTCGTGATGGTCAAGTGGTTAAGGCGTCTTGTACATACCAGTTGCGTTGCTCCTGGGAGTATGGGTTCGAGTCACTTCTGGGGTGTGAGTTTTCATTCGCATATAGTCCTGGGGACCATTCAGGCTTGTTCGCATTTGTGTTCCTCACGTGTGCCCCAAAGAATGAGGTGATTTGGTAAAATGCTATGCCCAAGATAACCATCCGAGTGCCGGCGGTGAGGTGGTTCAAATAGCTTCGGCTATCACCTCATTATGTCCGGTCGTGATGGTCAAGTGGTTTAAGGCGTCTTGTACATACCAGTTGCGTTGCTCCTGGGAGTATGGGTTCGAGTCACTTCTGGGGTGTGAGTTTTCATTTGCATATAGTCCTGGGGACCATTCAGGCTTGTTCGCATTTGTGTTCCTCACGTGTGCCCCAAAGAATGAGGTGATTTGGTAAAATGCTATGCCCAAGATAACCATCCGAGTGCCGGCGGTGAGGTGGTTCAAATAGCTTCGGCTATCACCTCATTATGTCCGGTCGTGATGGTCAAGTGGTTTAAGGCGTCTTGTACATACCAGTTGCGTTGCTCCTGGGAGTATGGGTTCGAGTCACTTCTGGGGTGTGAGTTTTCATTCATATATATATATATATATATATATATATATATATATATATATATATATATATATATATATATATATATATATATATATATGTCGTACCTAGTAGCCAGAACGCACTTCTCAGCCTACTATGCAAGGCCCGATTTGCCTAATAAGCCAAGTTTTTATGAATTAATGTTTTTTCGACAACCTAACCTACCTAACCTAACCTAACCTAACTTTTCCGGCTACCTAACCTAACCTAAACTATAAAGATAGGTTAGGTTAGGTTAGGTAGGGTTGGTTAGGTTCGGTCATATATCTACGTTAATTTTAACTCCAATAAAATAAAATTGACCTCATACATAATGAAATGGGTAGCTTTATCATTTCATAAGAAAAAAATTAGAGAAAATATATTAATTCAGGAAAACTTGGCTTATTAGGCAAATCGGGCCTTGCATAGTAGGCTGAGAAGTGCGTTCTGGCTACTAAGTACGACATATATATATATATATATATATATATATATATATATATATATATATATATATATATATATATATATATATATATATATTATATTATAATATATTAAATTTTCAAATGGGTTTTGAAATGATATAGCCAATCTCATTTGGCAGCATCACACATAATGCGTTTATTGAATATTTTTGGAATGGATAAAATTCAAGCGCTGCATACTCTTGAACGTGTCTGACGTTCGTTATATTTAGCTTTTCACGAATTTCCGTTTTGTAAGCTGCTGAAGACTATTCGGACAGTAACACGTATGGCGGATGCTGCCGAGGATATCAACAAATACGTCACCCCTGATAACTAATTTGAAGTTTCGTCTACTTGCAATGGTCTTTTCACTTGGACTTATTGATTCGCTTTGAAACTGCTATTGGTTTAGTCTGGTTTTGGGTTTACGGCTATTAGCTGTTAACCTCTAGAGGGTTAATAGCTTTCCTGCCAACCAGAAAGTATATTTTGGTGCTGAATATACTCCAGGAATTAAATATATGCAATATATTATATAGTATTATTTTTAGTATAATATAATATGTTATTATTTTGATAACAATATGTTATCAATGTTGATAACATCCCACGCTATCAACAGAGAAACTCGTGTGCAGCATCCAGCGTGTTGATATCAGGCCGTGGCGGCAGACGTATTTGTGACGATATCAGGATGTATTTGTGATATCAATTTCCCGCAGAGGTATTGCCAGTTTCAGAATAATTCTGTTGCATATACTGAGCAGATGGACACGACAGAGAATTTTTATCGTTGTTGTTGCTTAGCTTCATATCTATTGGTCGTAATTAATTTTTTGAGTAGTGTTGATAAGGAAGACTCGGTCTTATCACAGGAGATAAAAAAAAGAAGATGGCAGCGTTGTTGCAAGGCAATGTAGAAATCACATTATTAACAGCTGGAATCTCTAAGAGGTTTCAGTTTAATCTCAGGTTGCATTGCTTTTTTTTTTACCATGTGGTGTTGTGATCTGAGGCGTTTGTGTGGGAGTATCCAAGGCATGGGTTCGAATCGATTTCATGACTCTTACTGATTTTTCCTTTTTTATAACTCACGTTGATATGATTCCATCGAGCATTGAATATAATATAATTTCAGATTGCCTAAGCGACTGTTTCATTGAGTCAATGCAACATCCATCATCACACATTATAAATAAATATAAATTATTTATAAATATAAATTCAAAGGTTCCAAAAAAAAAAACACATTTTTTTCCACTTTAGGAAAATTAAAAAATAATTAGTTCGAGATTTACTAAGACTGGAGAGATAATGTTTAACTAGGCGACCTATAGCGGAAGATGGTCTATAGTGGAAGATGGCCTATAGCGGAAGATGGCCTATAGCGGAAGCTGACCTATAGCGGAAGATGATCTATAGCGGAAGATGACCTATAGCGGAAGATGGCCTATAGCAGAAGATGGCTTATAGCGGAAGATGGCCTATAGCGGAAGCTGACCCGTAGCGGAAGCTATAGCGGACTAATTGGTGACACTAATTACTAGACACTAGCCTATTAAAAAGAGTTAATAAGAGCTCCTCTAGAAAGCAAACTTTACCTCTGTAATGAAACATTAAACATACTAAATTTATCAACTTAAGCTTAGCTGGGTGACTTGAGTTCGTCTTAGTACCCCATATATTGACCGTTGTGGCCACTCAGGAGTACGAGGCGGACCTTTTAAATGTGTCCGTTGTCTTTTAACACGAAATGAAGGATGCCCTTTGCTGCTCATTATTAGTAACGTTGTCTCCGTTACCCATTAACACCGCGTCACGGCAGTGGGCCTGATTTGGCAATCTCTACGGGACCTTATAAACTAAATTATTAATCTATATATATATTCCGATTGGAAAATTTATTATTTTTTAACTAAAGTTACGGAGGAGGATTTTTTTAACGCCAGAAAAAATATTTTAGTTTCCCTTAGCTTTGATTTTCCGGTTTTCTGTTCAGAAGTTTATTGAACTGGTAAACTGTACGGCATTGAATATTTTTTTCTTGGTTAACGGATCGTTAACCACTCTCACCCGTCATGACAAACTCCATCATGGAATTGTTTGTGAGTTAATTGTTGCAATAATATATTTTCTTAACTAGATGTTTAGACTATACTGATAAGTGGAGCAACTGACTCGGGACGTCTCAGGGAGGCGTAGTGAAAGGGGTAACTCATCTAAGATTTCTCAGTTCAGTATTATGAAGTATTAACTGACCTGGGGCGTCTCGGCTCAGAGTAGTGAAGCGGCAACTGATCTAAGGCTTCGCAGCTTGCTGAAGTGACTCTCATCTGTATGATAGAGTCGTTCGTATCTTCCATGTCATAATCTGTCTCTTATCGCTATTCTGATTAACGTTTTTTTTCAATAATGAGATAAAATAAATTACTTATTACTTCAAGAATTTGTGGCATTCCATTAGTGCGTGTAAGGAAATAGGTATATATTTGAAATAAGCCAAACTTTGCAGGATGACTCGGGAAGGGGGATTGTCATTAGTGCGTGACGGTCAGAGACACTTAAATTGAGTCACTTAAACAAATATATACTAGAACAGACTTGGAACACATCTCAATAAGAGAGAATGTCTGTGTGTTTGTCCAAGGTTGAAGATTAGACACTTAAAGAATAAATTGAACAACATTTTGAAGATGACGCGTTGGCGATATGGGACTGACATAGGCTCAGTTGGGTCAGCCACAGTGACCCTTTGAGAAATATCCTCCCCTATCGATTTTGACGAATTCTGTTTTTATGATTTTGTCCATAGATTTTTTTATTCTTTTTTATTCTTTTTGTAATGTAACATTTTCTGAGATAGAGAGAAAGGGGTTCTCAGTTGGCTTCGAACTGTTTTTAATAAAGGAGGTCGGAAGTCTTCTTTGTTTTATAGTATATGATGATGTCAATGTTTTGGTTAGGGGCTGTGTTTTTTACTCTTTTATCGATTATTTCTTTCATTATTCTTTCATCTTTCTTAGAGTCGCTGTGCATGGTAGATTTGTAATGTTATTTGATTGGAGGTGTTGTGGTTTCTGTTCTTGGGAGAGGATTCTACCATTGTTCTAAGTGTCGCCTTATAGAGCTGTTTATCTCGTGGTTAATATAGCCATTGTTTACCAGTACTTGTGTTATCCTTTCAAACTCCCTTCTCACGTTGCTCCATTCAGAGCAGTGGTCAAAGTCTCGACGGATATAAACGTTGAGAACACTGGCTTTATATGTTGACCAGACCACACACTATAAGGTGAAGGGACGACGACGTGTCGGTCCGTCCTGGACCATTCTCAAGTCGAGAATGGTCCAGGACGGACCGAAACGTCGTCGTCCCTTCACCTTGCAGTGTGTGGTCTGGTCAACATACTTTAGCCACGTTATTGTGACTCCTCGCCTGCAACTGGCTTTATATCTTGTGGGGGGGGGGACTCACTCCTACCGTTTAGGCCTAAACCTATATTTGTAGTCTTCGTATACACGCTGGTGCTTAGAGATGATAAGAGAGTTCTGACTCTCTCTTAAGAGGAGCAATCAGGTTACCAAAATTCATTGTAAAGAAACTATACTAATTATTCAAGGATTTATTTTCTACAACGCTCCGTTACTCTCTGGAACATCTTCAGATAAAGAATAAATACACGAGGTTAAATGTTTGGTTAAATACACTTGTGAAAAAATCGAACGAGTATGGGACGAGGTGATGGTGGCAATCAAACGTTGGGTAAGAGAGGATAAGGCCAATCAAACGTTGGGTAAGAGAGGATAAGGCCAATCAAACGTTGGGTAAGAGAGGATAAGGCCAATCAAACGTTGGGTAAGAGGGGATAAGGCCAATGAAACGTTGGGTAAGAGGGGATAAGGCCAATGAAACGTTGGGTAAGGAGGGATAAGGCCAATCAAACGTTGGGTAAAAGTCTGGTACTCTCGGTGGGCAGGGAGACCTCGGTAGAGACGTCATTATCCAGTGATGTTTGGCGAGATCTAGGTCTGAGTGTTGGCAAGGAAGAGCGAATTGTCAGGGGAAAGGGCCAAGCCATGACGACTATATAGCCTTTGGAAGGGGTCAGGATAAGGACTGGGATGGGACGGGGGAAGGAATGGTGTCCAACCATTGTGTTGGCAAGGAAACGAAGTAGCTATTCTGTATATTTAAAGTGAGTGCGTTTGTTTTTACAAGTATAACTCCAAGAATTTGCAGTCTTCTTTGAGCAGTGGTAGATTCAAGGATTCCTTGAAGCTGTACCTCCATGTTCAAGGCCCCGGAACCCTCCCTTCTTATTCTCGAAGACTCCAAGGAAACCTCAGGAGAAATATTATAGTTACCCAGTAGACGCCAATTAAGCAGAACAATTAATTACGAGCAATTAAACAATGGGCAGAGTTTCTTTCACCCTGATGCCCCTGTTACCTAGCAGTAAAATAGGTACCTGGGAGCTAGTCAGCTGTCACGGGTTGCTTCCTGGGAGTGGAGGCCTGATCGAGGACCGGGCCGCGGGGACACTAAAGCCCCGAAATCATCTCAAGATAAGCAACGCACCTGTAGTCACCTGGTACAGATCGTCCAAAATAATTATAAACTGGTTCTTAATTTGCTGTATGCAACTTTCCACAGTTGCATAAATGAATGTTGCATAACCCCCCCCCATTGCAGATTGTGGCTGTGCTGGTCTGGTAGTAAGCTGAAGTTGGTTCGTCATATATTATATTGGATTTATCTATATCTTTAATTACTGCTACTCAGGCGTATTGTAGTAGGGAATACTTGTTGACAAATTCAATGGCTAAATAAATTCATTTTCATTGGATTCATTATGATAACTGCCTCGTTTCACCTGAATGACAGGTTATGATACAAGAATTGTTAAGTTTTAAATATTATAACCATTTCGTTACATGTGATGGACGGTTGTTCTTTAATACAATCATGATTGCCTAAAAAAACATGTTTAAAGCGTTCAGTCATATCACTTCCATGACACATACTATGTGTAGCTATATGTGTCTGTATGTGTATATGTTAGTACGTGTCTTGCCCCCTGACACATACCGTGTGTAGTTAGAGATACCTTTCAAGATACAGCCTTGAGATTGACCCTTCACAACAGGACCTGTGCTTTCAGCATAATGGCTTCCAAAATAAGGCACTAATACCAAGCTTCTATAAAGAAAAACCTAATACCAGGCTTCGATAGGAGCCACCATTTATATTGTAAATAAAGTTCAGAATATATGCAATAATGTCCAGTATGATAAGGGTAGTAAAGTGAGGCGTTCAGTTATACTTTACGATAATACTTATTCCTGTATAAGGGAAATAAACAGTAGATAAGGACCAGATAAATATACAATTATTATGCCTTGTGATCCTGAGCTGCTGGGCCATCGTAGGCGTAATTCCCCTGCTGGTTGGGAATTTTCAGTGGCACCAGACGCCGGTAGAAATAGGTCATCTCTAGCAGTGCCGACCCCGTCACGACGGTCAAGATGCCAAAGCACCATCGAGTGCCTAGTTCCGAGTACACATATGAGATGATGACCGGGCCAATTATCCGGGCGCTACTGCTAGATCCGCTAATGACCCCCATCCAGACCCCTTGAGGTTTAGGTCCCAGCATCTTAGAAAATATCCCCAGCATGATGACCTGCGCCAGAGGGAAGCCCATGATGGAGATGATGAAGCCAATGAGGAGTTGGATTTGTGGCAGCTGGGGCGTGTAAGTACACCAATCCTGGATTACGGGGCAGCCTTCAGAACAAGCGTCGTCTTCAGATGACATTCCCATTTCGAGATGAGACATGACAGGCCAGCGGATCGCCTCGTAGGAGGTTTCCGTAGTAGAGGCCATAGTCGTGGTTTCATTGAGGTCGCAATGTTGCATAGGAATGGTGTTATGCCCCCAGGGAATGAAGAGGAACATGCCTATGACAATGGGCAACATTCCTCCCAGCAGCATGACGAGTCTCTCATCAGACTTCTTCGTCAACACGCCGCTAACAGCATACATGCCTATGTTGAGAATCCCGGCGGTGCTGACGGCTATGGCAACCACTATCATGGCCTTGTTCTCGGTCCAGGCGTACTGGTCCATCACCAGAGGTACCGACAACGTCTCTAAGAATACTATGATGAATACAACACTGAAACGGGCGTAGAAAATGCCAGCCATGGCCCCGTAATCAGGCTTGGGAAGTTTGAGGATCTCATTAGTGTGGCTGGATGTTGTCATCTTGGCTCGCTCCTTCTTGGAGATGTTGTATTCCTGAAAATCAATAAATAGGTATGCAATTAGTGGTTAAAATTAAGTGTCTTATATATCTGAATTCAGACAGCAAGGGGACTAAAGAAATGTTGTTTACTTCACATTAAATAATGGATAACAATTTAATGACTACGAACACAAAATAATCATGCAATTGGTTTAACTTTATTACCCCAAAAGTATTGCACAACATACAAAATACAAAATTCTGCTAATGCAATGAGGTTTTAATATTCCTGCGATACAAGGTCACTACTCAGACCAAACTTGAGAAACAGTCTGAAAGCTGAAAACTGAAAAAAAATTAATTTAATTTTGGTAAAAATCAGAATATAATTTTCTAAATTATGTTGCAGCTTTTGAAAAATAACAAAATAAATAATGTTTCAGCCCGTAGTTCCCATAACACATAAATGGAGGTTTTTATTCATGATGAAGCAAACAGTGTATAGATTTAATAAAAGTATTTTGCATCGATATTTACTCCATGCATTTATAAATTAAGTTGTCAAATCCCTCAGTTTACTGTGAAGACCTAATATATGCCTTTCATAAGCTGTATAGCCATACTGCCTTAGACTTTTCTCCTGATAAATATCTTACTTTACAGTACATTTATTCCTTAACAGTTCTACAAAAGTGAATTTTGGTAAATTTAATTAACGATCAAAGAGCCAGTTTCTGGCAATTAGTGAATATATGAGACTAATAATTTGGCTTCTACTAGGGGAAAAAAATATTTAGTCCCCTAACAAATTAAAAATAATTAGAACATTTTGAGATATATGGAACATGTTAGGCACATTTTCGGTATATAATATAACATTTTATACGTGTAACTCACAATTGCGATGTGGGTAAGGTACCAGGATATTTAGAAAGCTTTTAAAAAAAAATGGTTTAAAAATCCCCAAATACTTCTTTCAAAGTATTGCTCCCGGACGCAGGTTCGAATCCTCGTCACAGCCCTTGTGGATTTGTTCTTTCGAAGGTTGCGGTGCAATTTACAAACAAGCAATATAACTAAAACTATTTTTTTTTACGTGATTTCAACAAATAACATTACAACTATGTAAAGATAACATTATAATTACATTGTTTGATAGCAAGATAATTAAGATATATATAAATGTGTTCTACGATGCCTGGCAAATCTTGGATTTCATATTAAATGCAGCGAAGTCCCGTTTCATTCGCCTGGGCTGTAGGAGACTCGAACCATGGACCCCGAAGCTCTATCGACGTTCTATAGAGGATTGTTCTGCGAAATCCTCATGGAAAATTTATCAAAGGGAATATGTAAACTTTGTTTGGGTTCTTCAAGGATCAGTCTGCTGACTAGCAATAATCTTTATCTAAATGGAATGGAATCTTTATCTAATGGAATGGAATCTTTATCTAAATGGAATGGAATCTTTATCTAAATGGAATGGAATCTTTATCTAAATGGAATGGAATCTTTATCTAAATGGAATGGAATCTTATCTAAATGGAATGGAATCTTTATCTAAATGGAATGGAATCTTTATCTAAATGGAATGGAATCTTTATCTAAATGGAATGGAATCTTTATCTAAATGGAATGGAATCTTTATCTAAATGGAATGGAATCTTTATCTAAATGGAATGGAATCTTTATCTAAATGGAATGGAATCTTTATCTAAATGGAATAGAATCTTATCTAAATGGAATGAAATCTTCATCTAAATGGAATGGAATCTTTATCTAAATGGAATGGAATCTTTATATTGATGACACTGATAACAGGTTCTGATGCACAGTGCTATCAAATACCACCAAATACCCATTAAAACGATATCAAAAACCAAGTTATTGAAAGAACATGAAAGAGGAAATGCAACTAAAGGAAAAATATTCCAGGAAGTAATTTTTTGTGTTCTAGAGAACCAGGAAGTAATGGTAGCTCACATGGAAGATTCAGAGATAGAGGACACTTACCTGGAAGATGTCAGGATGGAGGACACTTACCTGGAAGCTGTCAGGATGGAGGACACTTACCTGGCAGATGTCAGGATGGAGGACACTCACCTGGAAGATGTCAGGATGGAGGACACTTACCTGGCAGATTGTCGGATGGAGGACATTACCTGGAAGATGTCAGGATGGAGGACACTTACCTGGAAGATGTCAGGATGAGGACACTTACCTGGCAGATGTCAGGATGGAGGACACTCACCTGGAGATGTCAGGATGGAGGACACTTACCTGGCAGATGTCAGGATGGAGGACACTTACCTGGAAGATGTCAGGATGGAGGACACTTACCTGGAAGATGTCAGGATGGAGGACACTTACCTGGAAGATGTCAGGATGGAGGACACTTACCTGGCAGATGTCAGGATGGAGGACACTTACCTGGAAGATGTCAGGATGGAGGACACTTACCTGGAAGCTGTCAGCATGGAGGACACTTACCTGGAAGATGTCAGGATGGAGGACACTTACCTGGCAGATGTCAGGATGGAGGACACTTACCTGGCAGATGTCAGGATGGAGGACACTTACCTGGCAGATGTCAGGATGGAGGACACTTACCTGGAAGCTGTCAGATGGAGGACACTTACCTGGAAGATGTCAGGATGGAGGACACTCACCGGAAGATGTCAGGATGAAGCACACTTACCTGGCAGATGTCAGGATGGAGGACACTTACCTGGCAGATGTCAGGATGGAGGACACTTACCTGGCAGATGTCAGGATGGAGGACACTTACCTGGAAGCTGTCAGGATGGAGGACACTCACCTGGAAGCTGTCAGGATGGAAGACACTTACCTGGAAGACACAGGGTAGGAGGAGGAAGAGATTGACAACACCCAGGAGGCAGCGAACACAGAGGTCGCTGTGTACTTGTTCCACTTGAACCAATCTATGGCCGTGTCCACATTTTCCGGAAGGGCCGCAGTTATCAGGGCCTGAATAACTGCCACGACACAGCACGATGGAGGGAGGATAACTTTCAGTCAATATATTCGCACATATAATATACGTATAACTGCATATATTTACTTATTATAAAAAGCTGCTTTCCTCTTGTAATCTGAGTTGTTGTTTCTACTGTTATTCAAAGCTACTTGTCTTAAGATAAGCAAGTTAGAGGTTAGATGCATTTTGAAGTAATATATTGTGTTGAGTTACATCTGAAAACCTGTTTACGAACTCATATCTTGATTTTTTTGTTATCTCTTCTTGCCATGAACTAATGATGCAATGACACATATTTGACTAACAACCAATTGAGCAGCCTGGTGGCTAATTACTTCTGTTTCCCCTACAATAGCGGGACATAACCAAAAAAAGAGGTTGTTGTAATTGCTAAATTGTGTTACGCTGTTTGATCAGATCACACACACTAGAAGGTGAAGGGACGACGATGTTTCGGTCCGTCCTGGACCATTCTCAAGTCGTATTGTGAGAATGGTTTCAATCGACTTGAGAATGGTCCAGACGGACCGAAACGTCGTCGTCCCGTCACCTTCTAGTGTGTATGGTCTGGTCAAACTACTTCAGCCACGTTCCTGTGACTTCGCCTGCATGTGTAACACTAACTCCCGGCGGAGCGCCTCTGCGTTCCAAAACTGTCTAAGCTGAGACTGACCTGGACCAATGATCATGCCGATAGCCTGGCCCATGGAGAGGAGAGTAAGGCCAAGAGTCCGCTCTCCACCGTCGTCGCGGAGGCCACGTACGAACGACACATTGTCCCGATGGCTGTAAGAACAGAATTTCCTTATTGAGTCTACTCATAGCCCAGTCAATAGAGCCTCGGGCTCACACACCCGTCGGGGTCCGCGGTTCGAGATTCCTACAGCCCAGGTGAAGGTTTAAAATGCTGAGTATAGTTAATGGGTTTAAATATATATATATATACGAGTACTGAACTATACTAACTAATCACCGTAATTGATCCCGGTTTGAGCGGGACAGAAATATGGTGGGCATCTTTCTTTTCACCTAATGCACCTAATCCTTTCAGTTAAAATATATTCGGCTGCCTAAATTAAGATTTATAAATACTTTTGGGCATTCCATTGAAGTGAATATTGTCTTAAAAATGTGGCATTGTTGACTCAAAGGTTATGATGTATGGGTTGTTGATTCTTGGGGTTGTTAATG
>WNGS01160430.1:15483348-15503048 GCA_020271785.1 Procambarus virginalis
TGAAACATAATATGTGTAAAGCCCCGATATCATCTCACGATAACCTCAAGATGGACAGTAAACTAGACTAAACAGTAAACTAAAAGACGGACACTAGACTAGTTGTGTCACCTCTGTATCGCGAACCACAATGTAAAAGTAAGAAACCTTATCTATCTTACTAAATCTCCGCTGCTATATATAAGCTGCAAAGCTTTTATTATTATAATATTTAAACAAAAATTGTGAAAATATAATTCATTATCTGTTTTCATATGTTTACAATGAATAAATTAAGCAGAAAATCTGCAACAAACGACATGATAAGTTCAATCACCTGCACTGAAGCCAATGATGAACCTGGAGACGATCATAGCGTAATAAGGAGCCATCAGTCCAATTGACTTGAACGCGGCCAACAAGGTGTACAAGATGTTGCCAGCGATGAATAACAACACCATACTGAGGCACGCAGCTCTGTGGGTGCAGGTGGGAAAAAGTCACAGTTTACCTGGGAATCAACTATTTACACACAGAAATAATAAGAGCGTAATGCACCAAAATGAATCTGAGTAAGGTCAGTAGAAATTTCGGTTGCAATTCTTTTTTACCATGTCGTAGCTCAGTGCAGGCAACTCTGTGGGTGCAGTTGGGAAAGAGCAAAATTTAACTAGGAATCAACTAAGGAAGTGATGACGGTGATGGGGGACCCAACATGTCCTTACTGGCCAAGACGCTGACCACTTACCTTATACTACCAGTCTTGTTGGTCCACATACCAAGGAGAGGCCCCGCGATTATCTGTCCAAAGGGGTGGCCGCCACTACGAACCCGAGAGATTCCTTCTCCAATGATGGTACCAGCTTTGAGGGAGACAAAGGGTAATTAGTGAGAGACAGAGAGACAGAGAGAGAGAGAGAGACAGAGACAGAGAGAGAGACAGAGAAACAGAGAGAGAGACAGAGGGATAGACAGCGAGAGAGACTAACCTCCTCGTGAAGATAGGGCCAGGTGCCGAGGTTAGCAGCGGCGCCTATGGTAATGACGGAAGTCAAACAATAGACGAGCCACAACGATCTTTTCCGAGCCTTCCGCTCCTCTGGCGTCTCAACCTGTACGTCGAGGACGCTCTCATAGGGCGGGGGGTCGTCCCTGTAATACAGAAGAAGTAGTCAACGATGGCAAGACGATATGCGGGGAATATATTGAGAATAATGCAGGCGAGGAGTCACAATAACGTGGCTAAAGTAAGATGACCAGATCACACACTAGAGGGTGAAGGGACGACGATTTTTCGTCCGTCCTGGACCATTCTCAAGTCGACTGTGGTCCTGGATCATTCACAATCGACTTGAGAATGGTCCAGGACGGATTGAGAATAATGTGTTACAGAAGGAAATATTTCAATCCAGTTAGCGGGAAGCATAGTGGATGTGTTAAATTTCTAGAGGGGCTTACGTAGCAGAATTGGCATGTTGCTATGTCTGGGAACACGAGATCTTAGCAGCGATGTTCAAGAATGGTGTAAGAGGATTGTAAGATTGTATACCATAGTTCTTCATTAGAGGAAACGTTGAAGGATAAAATGAGATTCAGTCACAATCGACTTGAGAATGGGCCAGGACGGACCGAAACGTCGTCGTCCCTTCACTTTCTACAGTGTGTGGTCTGGTCAAAAATGAGATTGCTACTGTCGCAGCTGCAACTAACCGACTACAGCACATACTTGTAAAGCAGTGAATAAAATTATTGACTATAATTTATCCACCATTCTTTCCATGAAATATGGGGGGTAATTTACAGTTGAATGAACAAGCAGGTAAAGAGGAGGACACCAAAGTGAGAGAGTAATGCTGGTGAGCTGAGGTATGCAGGCGAGCCACGCTGTGTTTAGGAAGCAATAAAACTCGTGTGAACGAGACATACATCAAACTAAGTGTGGCACCAAGCACGCCAATAGTCTAGACGACAATGAAGCTAATCTACCTCGAGCCGTTTCCTTTGGTTAAAGCTGAGACCGTCCCTCCAAGAAGCATTCATCAATTTGTGACGTATTGTGCGTTAAAAATAAGTTTGTTTTCATGTATACACTAATATTTATAGGGGGTGCCACCTGTGGTGCAAGTGTAGGGACCCATAGCCTCGGGGAAGAAAATATAGAGTATTCAGAGAAGACCTTGTAAATTTTAATTTTCACTGAACGCTTTAGAATTTTCTCTCTCTCTCTCTCTCTCTCTACATATATATATATATATATATATATATATATATATATATATATATATATATATATATATATATATATATATAGTTTGGTGTAGGTTAAGGTGTTTAAGGTCTGTTTGCGATTATTTGTTTTTGAAGTAAGTGGATGAAGCCTTTACAGACTTGTGATTCGAACAGAGGTCGTCAGCAAAGTACTGTTTGAGAAGTGTTCGAAAGTTATCAATTGCGAGTCGTGTGTAAAGTTTTTTCAGTCATAAACAGGGGGGGGGGGGTTACCGATTGGAATAACGAGCATTTGGGCTTTGTTGATGAGGGCGGTGTAGAGCAGAAAAGAAGCATTATGCTGTTGAATGAAGATTTTTCAATTGTTATTGTTTTTATTATACCATACTGTTTATTGTTTTTTGTTATAGTATACTGTCAGTTTTATTGATTAATCAAGAAATATAATTATAATATTGTTCAGGTTACTTTGCTGAAACTCTGAAAGGAGTCTTAGAGTATTGTATGCTTTCTTAAAGAAATTTTGTTTAAAATTTCGACAATATTTGAATTTTCCTTCACCTATATAAGATGGAAAGACCCCATAATCATGGTTGGTGTGTAGCATTATTTACAACCAATTAATACTAGGGGTGAGAATATTACCATCCCACAGATAGTCTGTAAACACCGAAAATCAATCGACTTGAGAATGGTCCAGGACGGACTGAAACGTCGTCGTCCCTTCACCTTCTAGTGTGTGTGGTCTGGTCAACATACTTCAGCCACGTTATTGTGACTCCTCGCCTCCAAAAATCAACCTCCCAAACATGTCCCAATGTGGACACGCTCCCACCCATGCCTCTACCCACTGGAAGAGACATTACTGTGCACTTGGGGAATGAGTTCGTGGTAACTACAGAACCATCACCTACCCGGTGGTGGTGATGGTTGAAACGGAACCATGCTTGGGGGATCCTCTGCCCATGTTGTGGAGCTGAACATCGTCCATACTGTGGTCAATTACCAGAGAGCCTTGTTTGCCCAGCATCCCGCCCATCTTGTAGGAGGATCCAGATGCTGTTATCTCAATGATGCTCAGTGGAGATTTAGCTTCAATGTGTACACAACTGTTGTGGCAGTAAACATCTCCAAAATGGGGTACTTTCGCTTCTGCAACAATAAACAGGAGAAATATTATACATTTCTTAAATTGAGAAATATTGTCTCAAACACAATATTAGAGAAGCAATATTTGGATCAAAACATCTGAAAGGATCATTTTTGTATCCAAGTTGTTGCATAAAAAAAAATTATATACAATGGTCACCTGTTATTTTAATCCAAGAGTTCCTAAATTTCGCTTAAGAGTAACAGGTAGCAGCTGGAATAATAAGTCATAATTAACAGGAGCTAATAATAATTAACAAATATCGTATTATGTGTGTACTTTACGGAATGGCTGGGCAAGCTCTGACAAGGTCATTGTGCTTCTCCTGTGCATGTGTGTAAACAAACTCGTTTGAGCACAATTGCAACTTTATCATTTTATTTCATACATCATTATACATGTGTGTAAATCACGAAAATTAACACGTGATGAAAAATGTGACAGTGTCAGACCACGGTGGAAGAATTGAAACAGGAATTTCCTTAAGTACTTTCGTATAGTAATACATCTTCAGAAGGAATAGGAATGAATTCCTTCTGAAGATATATATTAATATACGAAAGTACTTAAGGAAATTGTTGTTTCAATTCTTCCTCCGTGGTCTGACACCGTCATTATACATATTAGATATGTATTTACAATTCAGCTTTCAATTGCCCATGTGTATTGAATGAAGGGTCATTATATAATGTCTCGTTGGGAAGATCACCGAGTGTGTTAAGCTGCTATAATGTTAGTATGTTCGTCCCCCGCAAAAATAATATCCTGAGAATATTACCAGTGTGAAATGTAGAAGTATTAGTAAATAAATTAATAATCAAGGTTAAAAATTACTTAAAATCCCATAAACACGTTTTACAAACACGATTAAACCATCGATAAACACAGAGGATTCCTGTCTGATCCCACGTTTATGCAAACAATGTATATTTATTGACATTATTGTAGTCTCCGTATTATATATTAAAGTCGGAATTACGGCCAAAAATCTATAAAAATTTAATTATTTTCTTCCTACTGATTCCAAACATTTATATAGTTTCAGGGTTAACTTTTCTTAATAAAAAAACGAAACTGTGAAATTGTGTTGTGGTTTTCGGACTGATAATACAAAGTCAAGTGATTGAAGGTCATGTTGTTGGAGATCAGATATGAATAAGGCTCCAGAGTGCAGGCGATGAGTCACAGTAACGTGGCTAAAGTATGTTGACCAGACCACACTATAGAAAGTGAAGGGACGACGACGTTTCGGTCCGTCCTGGAAAATTCTCAAGTCGATTGTAACAATCGACTTGAGAATGGTCCAGGACGGACCGAAACGTCGTCGTCCCTTCACCTTCTAGTGTGTGGTCTGGTCAACAGGCTCCAGACTAGTTAAATATCCTTCATCGTATGTCACTCTGCGAGTAATTGGACCTTTTACCAGGTTGTGTCCCACTTCAATAATAAAAAATAAAATATTTCAAAACAGTCAAATACCTTCTCACATTAGAAGTAAGCGGAGTAGAGTTTCCTCAGGCTACCCCATGCAGTGCCTCCTTGTAGATGATGTCATTAAATGAAGATTATGGGCTGCCAGCATGTGTCGGAGTAGATAACGAGTAGATAGTTGATAATAGAGTAGATGATCAGTGGTAGTCTTGTTCGCCTGTGCCAGTTACAGCGATGAATATGGCTTCCTCCCAGACTCTATTTAAAATATAATTGTTATATAAGGACTGAAATTGACAAGATGAAATAGGAACACACAGAGATCACACTAACGTGATGCATCAAATGAACAAATCCACAAGAGCCGTGACGAGGATTTGTTCATGAAATAGGAAGTCCTGCGTATGAAATGTATGTTGAATAGGGAAGCCAAAATTGGAAGAAAGGTACTCCCAGTCAGATAACATGAAAATTAAGAACACAAGATAGATAAGGGAGAACAAAAGATAGATAATACTAATTGATTAAAGCATTTGACAGCTTAGTCTGAGCTGGTAAATTGTTATCCAGGGTAATTCATATATTCATTCATCTATTTATTATTCACCCCCTCCCCTTACCCATCCCGTGGACGGTGGTGGAAATGTAACAGAGACAGATAATAATGGCTTCAGGAACGGACTTTGGTAGTTCATTTAGTTAAGCAAGTGATAAGTCTTTAACACTGGTTTAATTTTGAACAACTGTATTTCTCCTTCTGAATTGCCAGACTGAGGGGGGTTGAAACCTCTACCTGACAGCTCCTTGACCACTTGTAGTGTCAATAAACCTTGAACTTAAATCCTTGACGAAGCTCTTGTCATGTTTACCCGCTGAAACAATGTTCCTAAAATCGTTCTAATGAGGCAGTTATATGCTGTTAAGGGATCGTGAATGACTGATTCTGTGAGTGGAGAGGCAACCACATGCACAACACTGCAGATAGTAGATGTAGATACTGTAGATACACTGTAGTAGGTGTAGATATCGGAGAAGCTTGATGCGCACCGCCGATTATAAACGCAAGTGACGGAGCCTTGACGGTATCTTATCTACAATCACCTTATTCATTATTACCAGCAGTTATGACGAAAATCTTCTGTTCGTCATTAGACTGCTGTATATTATAGATCAGCATGCAATGGCTCCTCTTATACTGAAGAGTTACGGCATTTAACGAATACTTACTGACCAAAAATACATCTCATATATCTTGTGGTGCACAAAACGAAAGCTGCTGGCTAAACATGACAGACAGATCTGTTGTAGACCAGACCACACACTAGAAAGTGAAAAGACGACGACGTTTCGGTCCGTCCTGGACCATTCTCAAGTCGATTGTGAGAATGGAATTCTCACAAATTCACAATCGACTTGAGAATGGTCCAGGACGGACCGAAACGTCGTCGTCCCTTCACCTTTTAGTGTGTGGTTTGGTTAATATACTTCAGCCACTTTATTGTGACTCGTCGCCTTGTAGATCTGCTCTTAGACTAAGGTTCGTTCACTCTTACTGTCCTTGAAGCCATGTTGATGCTTTGTTGATGTTTATTCATTTTTAATCTAACTGAAGCAGATTTCTTGTTATAATTACGTTCGTCCATTAAATACTTGTTATAAGAATAATTCCTCTATTTTAAAATATTATCTTAATTGCCAGACCATAAGCTGCAATCTTAAATTGTTTGAATTATTAATTTAAAGGAAACTGTGTTCTATAGTGTGCCCAACATTGCCTCTACATCACCTTGTGTAAATGACTCAAATTCACTCTCTCGTAAACAAACGCATTTCTTGATTAAACCAGAGCGAAACACGTTTATCTTTCCCATTTTTCCTCCCTGGGTTCGAAAATATCGACTAGACAGAGAAGCTTGTTGATCTACAAATGGTGTTTAGTTATGAAAATGCTTATGGGAAAATTATTAATTAGAAACAGCACTTATAATGGCACTTGTGTCATTTACAAAATATCCTGCAACGATTGTTATACATAGGTCAAACCTCTAAAGATTTAACATTTCTAATTTTGCAGCACAGAAGTGAAATTAATTGGGTGAGGTGGTTTGTAATAACAATTGTAAAACAATTTGTAATAGAAACATTATTGAATCTACTTTAATGCAAATTACCAAACCATACAATTTGAATATTGGTAATGGTTTGTACAATTTTGATAAATTAAGAAACAATCTTTGTAAGATGAATAATACACAGATATCCCATTATGGCTTCTAGGAATTTATATATATGAGTTATTATGATAGTGCTTCCAGAATTTCACATGTTATTATGATAGTGCTTCCAGAATTTCACATGTATTGCCGTTAGGCCTTTTGCAGTTACCTCTTTTTTATGTTTATGAACCAATATTTTCAAAGACATATTTTTAAACACCTTACACGAGAATTTCCTGCCTATATATTCAAGCATTCTATTTCAGTGATTGAATTTTTGATAATGTGTTCATTAACACGAAAGCACACAAGTCATTTCTAGTTTAATTTTTCATTCGTGTCGAAAACAAGACGAGTTTTTCTGAAATTATATATATTCTAAAAAAAATCTTCTGCAATTCTTCTGTGAAAAAAAAATCTAATAAAATTCATTATGTTATATTTGATTTAAATTTTTGTAATTCGAGTTAAAAGTAACATAAAAATATGATCAAGTCTAACCAAACATAACCTACCTAACCTAACCAACCTAACCTAACCAACTTAACCTAGCCTAACCAACCTAACCTAACCAACCTAACCTAACCAACCTAACCTAACCTAACCAACGTAACCTAACCAACTTAACCTAACCTAACCTACTTAACCTAACCTAATTACGTAAGTCATTCATGTTCACCTGTTATGTATGGTGTTTAGATGGTTGCCAACAACCATTCAAAGTTGGTCTTGGTGGAGCAGTACTCACTACAGGCCTTGGTGGAGTAGTGCTCAGTGTAGGTCTTAGTGGAGCAGTGCTCAGTGTAGGTCTTAGTGGAGCAGTGCTCAGTGCAGGCCCTGGTGGAGCAGTGCTCAGTACAGGCCTTGGTAATGAAGTGACGGTGATGGACTGAGAATCTGAGGTCTCCCTTATCAGAGCATTATCATGACTAGTGTTGCCATTTGTGTTTCTGGGTAGTAGTTTGCCATTAGAAACAACTGCCAACGTTGTAAACAAAGCAGCTGCAATTTGCCCAGATGATGCAACAACACCGCGCAACGTTGCTCGCCTCAGAACCGTAGCAACTTGCAACGTGGGGTGAGCTACCCATTAACAACACCAATATCAGCAACTGGCATGCGTCTCACTCCACAAGCCTTCTGAATTGCTATGACCCTCTGCCTTGCTAATGCAATTCACACTAAATATAAGTGTGTTTGGGGCAAGGGTTTAGCTGACGGGTACAGTCACTATGACCTGCTCTGCCAAAGCACAGGGGGAAATGACACTAAAAACACATTGAAGTTAATGATATCATTAAGAAGGAGCCTTACCACAGCTGGTTGTCCAGCAGAGAGAGAGCCCCATAACCTGCAACTCACAGGGAATCAGCCAAGTCTCGCAAGTACAGTTGTTGTTGTTGTTGTTGTTGTTGTTAAAGATTCGCTACTTGGAGCAAAATGTCCCAAGTAGCACGGGCTATGGTGAGCCCAGTAAGTACAGAGATATGGACCAGCATTATAATTTTGTCTCCATTGCCTCTGAGACACTTGCTGCCCGGGGTAAAAGTGCCATCAGTTTTTTTAAGGAACTGGGTTCTAAGCTAATCAAAACAGCAAGAGACCCAAGGGCCGCCAGCTCCCATTTCAAGAGCCTCAGCGAGACAAAAAGACATAACAAAAGGAGAAATGCGCACGGCATACATAGTTGCTGCCCGCCATCTGAGGAGCTGGAGAAATTCGACAAACTATAACAACTAACTTCGATCTTTGTATCTACTGTTGTAACACATTTTGTGTAACAGAGAGTTGCAAATAAAGTTAAATAATTTCAAATATACATAAAGGGGTCACAGAAGACAATATGTAAGTGCACGTGAGGACCCCCCCGGGTGCTGTACTTCCTCTTCCTCGAGGCTGAGACATTAAAATTTCTGCCCGAAACGCTGCGCGTACTAGTGGCTTTACAGGAATGTAATTACTATGCTATGTTTCCTCACAATCCCAATGTACCTTCTTGTATATAAATAAATAAATAAATAAATAAATAAATAAATAAATAAATAAATATATAAATAAATTAAATGTGATGTTGGTTCACAACCGAATAGTCTCGGGTTCGATTCCCACGGTAGTATGGAGACGCTTAGCCACGTTTCTTTTTACCTGTTGCATCTGTTCACCTAGCAATAATTAAATAGATTCTCGGTAGTTGCACTTTTGTAAAATAGATTAATGTTTTTTTTCTATTAAGTCCTTGCTAGGCCTAATATATATATATATATATATATATATATATATATATATATATATATAATATATAAATATATATATATATATATGCGAACAAGCCTGAATGGTCCCCAGGACTATATGCGAATGAATTCATATATATATATATATATATATATATATATATATATATATATATATATATATATATATATATATATATATAATATATATATATATTATATATATATATATATATAATATATATATATATATATATATATATATAATATATATATATATATATATATATATATATATATACATGTATGAGTGTGTTTATTTCAGTTATTTTGCAACAAATTATAGTAAACGATTTTCCTGATAGAAAATCATATTTATAATAACATAAGATATAATCACTATAATTATGTACTGTATACTCAAGATCTTGATTCAGACGCTATAATTATCTCTGTTTATTAAATTATTACACTTGTCATAGTGAGGTCAACAGCCTTTCTGTACAAAGATAATGGGGAAGATAATTATCATTATGATAAATGCAGTTAATAATACTAATTAATGTTATTAATTACTTTTAAGTTAGGTTGCTATGGAAATAATTTTTCGTAACCTATGCTTAGACAAGCACGTAATGAATTCATCACATCCCTGTAGTAAATTTATCAAAAGGCAAAGCGTGAAATAAGTTCGACTTTATAATATGAGAGGAAAGATCGGCCAGTGAATACTTTGATAATATTTATGTCACCCCTACCATACCATTTTCTTTATCCCTATTTCGTTTATAGAAAACGTCATAAAATCGTCTCAAATTACATCCAAAGCTTTGTTCATAAATGGTTGTATGTTTATAATTGGAATAGTTTGTTTATAAATTGCAGTACACTCATTACATAGAAAGTGTCACAATTACAGCATCGCAAGAGACTTTGTAATTGTCAAAATTAGGATCAAAACCTATTCTTGACAAGCTATTGATGTCATTACTAAAGCAATCTAAATCAAAACTTACATTTGCATCATAAAGTAATATTTAGTTACTATTTGATGGGTAATATATATTGCTAAAGCAAAATGATAAGTATTTTTAGAATAATAACATTTCTTTACAGTGTTTTTATTATTTTTTCAAATCTATCATATTTAAAAAATATATATTCTAATAAATGGATTGTTGGTAGATATCTTTACTTAAGTTACCCATGATATAATCAACATCATTTTCTTCGAGTTCCCAGGTATTTATTCTATATTTGTTAAAGTTCTGGTTTCAGATACAAAATAGCTAACAAATATGTATCTCTCTTATCGCGTGACCTTCCTAGGGTGATTATACCTAATTACAGGACTTAGCAGTGTATAAGACAAGTATTTAAGCCTATCCTCCTGAAATGGCTTTACACATAGTGATAGTTTGGTTGAAAGGACCAATATGAAGTGATGGACCACCAGAACCTTCGCATTTTTTATTTTATCTTATTTAAGTTTATATATACAATAGTTCTTACATTCTTGTACAGCCATTAGCAAGCATAGCGTTTCGGGCAGGTCCTTAATCGTAATTTTCACCCTGGAATACGACCCGCCAAATCGTTTAACAACCAGGTAACCATTCACTGCTGGGTAAACAGAGGCTATAGTTAAGGATTGGCGCCCAGTCAATCCTCCCCCGGCCAGGATACGAACCCAGGCCAAAGCGAAACGCCAGGGGAGTGTGTTGCCACTTCGTTATGGGGACTGTAAATTAAATATCATAGTTAAGGCAAATTTAAACTATTTTTAATTTTTAGCTGAGTATTTAAGAAAAATTTGGAGTGCCCAAAGTATTGGTTCGAATCCTCATGTGTTCTCCTCCCTGGAAACACAACCGAAACTGTCTCTATTTTCCGCTTGTTACAACTTGTAATAAAGTTGTTACATCATGGCTTAACGTGTTTATGACGTATTAGAACGTTGTTACAACTTGCTATATTGGTTGTTAATAACTGGTTAGGTGTTAAAACTTGTTCGAACGTTGTACCAACGTCGCAGTTTCGGTGTGTGTTTGATGGGCTGATTGTTACATAAGTACAATCATTTTAGGAGGATGGGTGGAAATATTTCAACTTGTCCTCCTACCAAGAACGTCATTTAATTTCTCACGTCTGCGTTACATAAGGCAAAAATTGCCGTACTATAAAATGAAAGGGAAAGTGACGTTTACTCTCACGTTTTCTGTTTGGGGTCGTCCGGTAGGTTAGGTGAGATCATTTTAAATTGACAATTTTTCACGTTATGAAACTTTAGGAGGGCGGAGCTGAATTTTCAGCGTGTGGGGGAATTGTTTACTAACTTAAGCTGATGACTGTGTGAGTCCTGGTATTGCCTCTACTGACTAAATAACCTGCCACAATCAATTATCCTATATATTAAATTGTTTAGCATTAAATATCGGCCCGCAAATTCGCAAATTTATTTATTTATTTATTTATTTATTTATTTATTTATTTATTTATTTATTTATTTATTTATTTATATACAAGAAGGTACATTGGGGGTTAACAGAGTACATAGTAATGATGATTTTACATTCTTGTAAAGCCACTAGCACGCATAGCGTTTCGGGCAAAATTATATGAAGTCACAGCATTCTTAGATAAGGCAAATCGTTAGAGTACAACTCACAAGAAATTGATGACTAATGAGGCAGTAAGAATCATTCTTCCCAGTTTGTGTGGAGGCGGCTCTTGCCCAAATAATGCTAGGCTAAGTGGTCACTTTGAATCACTATATTTATTGGGTTGTTAATAGTTTGGAGGGTATCGTAGCCAGCCAGATGGCGTCTTGGGTTGAGTATTCACCTCACTACTCCAGTGGAAATGTTTGGGTGAGAAGGGGTGCCAACCTCTCCACATCGAATGCTTGTCCAAGGCTGGGGCCGCGTCCAATCCTTCGATTATCGTCGCCTTTAAGTTCAGCGAGACCGACTGTCAGTTTTGTTGGGTCTGGTCCTTATAAATTATCCAAGTGGCTTCAGTTAAATTTTGTCCGGCCTCCTCCCCTTGGTACGTACAACATCAACTTTATACATAGAGAATAACATCGATTTGGTGAATAAATGATCTAACTTGAACTACAATTTTAGGCTTTGGAATTTAGATGTGTCGACCGTCTTGTTTACTAGGCGTCCCTATCGTCCCTATGATTTGTTAGCATATTTGCTTGATGAACTCCCAAACTATAATTTATAGATATTATCTAATACTAATGTTGAATTGACTAAATTATTTAGCAAGGATAGTACCTTTGTATTTGATGAGAAATTTTATTTCCCACAAAGTACTCTACGGGCTCATCATAGCCCGTGATACCCGGAACTTATTGTTCCAAGTGGCAGAATCTAAAACAACAACAATATATTTCCAAACCATTGGAATGGCAATCCATTGTCTCCGTTGCTTTGCAACTTGATCATGGAATTCTTCGAAGACCAAAATGTTGCCTGTTTTTCTTTTTACCTGTTGTGAGAACGTGGTGCCAATATATAGATTATATTTGGTGCAACTGGAGGCATAGCCTGAACCCAATTGATTTCCTTGCAAGACTCAGTGCCTTTAGTACCCCAAGAAAAAATTTACCATCGTGGAAGACATCAATGGAGTTTTGATGCTTTTGGATATAAATTTCGTTCCTCTGTTCTCCTTTCCTTCGAACTCACCGTCTTCTCTGTTTGACCCTTCACCTCTCCTTGTCTCTGAAGGGAAAGGGAGCTACCTCGTAAGTGTGCTCTGAGGAAAATATATTTTCCTTTCATAGCAGTTGATTTGCATTTTAGCAGTTGATTTTTTTATACATGATATTTTGTACCATATATATATTACCCAAGTAGAGAATAATATATATGTATATATATATATATATATATATATATATATATATATATATATATATATATATATATATATATAACTGAAAACTCACACCCCAGAAGTGACTCGAACCCATACTGCCACGAGCACTCTGCTGGCGTACAGGATCCCTTAACCGCTCGACCAACACGACTGGACAAATGAATGTGTGTAATTCAAGTAGGTCTTATTACAGTGAGGTGTTGCTTGCATTCGCTGCGCCAAAGAGGATAGAGGATCATACACAAGACAAGAGTTCTAAATTATAGATTGTAGCACATATATAATTCATCTAATACATCAGATATTATACATGTTTCAGTTTATGAATTTATAAGAGTAACATTCGATTGTTCACTGCCACATAAGGCAGGGACGGATTCATGAGAGATGCAACCTAAAAAAAATAGTCGTTATTAATAAATACAATTTTCGTTCTTCATTCCTTAAAATGGACATGCAAATTTAGCATCAATTATTAGGATGCTTTCCAATATACCAGATACTATGAAATAGTTACATAGTTGATTGTACAATAGGCAAGGAGGTCTAAATCTTTTACCGATTCACATTAAATAATGTAGTGTTTAAGAGAATGATTTAATGGCTTGTCACAGAGTTTACAATCTGAATGTTCTGGTAGTGGCTCAGCCTCACTAACCTGCCAGATGTGCCTATAGTCGAGGTGCCAATTCGCGCAATGACTACATCACATTGCCTGGTCCGGTTGCTGTGTTGATCATACAAAATACCTATTATTACAAAAATTGTCATAGCATTTAATACTGCAGCTTTCAGATCTTTAGCTATTTCTTATTTCTTCTAAATCTGTAGTAATCTCATTAATTTGAATGGTTTTTTAAAGCTAAATATACATGTACACCACTAAAACAATATCATTTAAACACAGTTACGCTTGTTTCTAGGTGGATGTGGAGCACTGTTCTCTATTGGCTATACTGCATTCACCTGGGCAATAGGAGACTCGAACCGGGGACCCCACGTGTGTGAGGCCGAAGCTATATCATCCGAGCTATTGAGTGGTCTTAATAAGGAAAGTTAAATGGTTGAAATTTAAAAGTTGTGTCTCCTAGAACCCAGGTGAATGGGATGGTTATTTCCACGGATGTGTGAATGACAATTTTCAACTGGCTATAGTCTTACATTTTGGTATAAAGGAGTCAGTATTTATCGTTGACACGGCTGTATAGAGACTCCGCGGAGATCCGTAAGCACCTTAAACATTGAGCATCATATAACTACCTGGACGTGTTCACTGTCCAGGTGGCAAGAAACTGAGTGATGGCACTGCAACGCTCTCATCTCCTTCAGTGGGGATTGGCTCAGTCGTGAGGTCACTCTCGCCAGTGACATCGTCAGCATAGGAGCTGTGGGCGGGGTTGTCCTCGACCTGGGGCGGGCTCAAGAACAGTACTGCGTCTTCCCCGTCGACGGGAACCTCTTCAGGAACGATCTCTGCATAGGAACTGGTCTGTGGCATGGCTTTGATCATTGCCACCAGATATTCCAACACGTCGGATGCTGCCTTGTCGGAGGGTATCTGGGCATAGCTGGAGAGCTCGGGAATCGTCAGTGATTCCTGTGGAGAGTCTTCGTATGTCACGTACGATGTCTGCGACGGAGATGTCTCGGCAGAAACTGGTGGAGGGGCTAGATCGCTGAGGCCAGCAGCAGCTGCGTGGCTGCTGTATGTGTCTTCCGGAGGAGGGATAAGGTCATCTCCCTCGGACATTTCTGAGATTCCGATATAGGTAGAGCCCTCAGGGGGAATGATAGAGTCTTGTGGATCTTGTTCAAAGTAAGCGTCGTAGGAGGACGGGGCTACGAGATCGTCGAGGAATGGGCTCGGTGCAGGCACGTCGATGTCTTCGTTGGGAGCATAACTGTAAATGGTGTAGGTGTGTTTCTCGCCGTCTAAGGCCGCGTTGTACTTCTTGGGAAAGTCCTTGTTAGATTTTCTTGGTAGGGTCGCCACGGCTGCCACCGTCACCAGGAGAACCTGTTGGTGAAAAGAACACGTGAGTTACTGGTAACACCGGATGTAGAGACCAAAATGTGAGTCACCTGTTGAAGCGAAAAAACAAGGTGAGTTAGGACACTACACTACACTATGACCATGTCGTAGCTCAGTCGATTAAGGCAGCGTCTGGGATGCTCTCGGACGTAAGTTCGAAACCTCGTCACGGCCCTTGTGGATTTGATCAGGTGAGTTAGGAGTTAACGGGGCAAGGGGGGGGGGGAAGACAAGACATAAACTTCTGAACACAACAAAAGATTCACAACTGGAGGAAAAACATTAATCAAATTTATCATAATTTGTCAGTTCAAAATAACCCGAAAATGTTAACAGCCTCACAACAACATTTATAACCTGTAGGTGGTAAATGTTATTGTCATCGATAGTAAATAAATATAAAGTTTCGTATACAGACACTTCGTTCATTTGAAGACTCGAATGCTTAACTTTTCCACTATCTTCTTTGAATGTGTTCAGCCAGCATCTGTCGGCACCGCATCATTAGGCTATCTTGGCCTTATCCAGCGTCGACGCTAAGGCCGCAGTCATCCCATTTTAACATGCTGAGCATTCGGAACTTGCTTTTTTTTCTCATATTCAAAGTAATATTATTATTTATTACCAATCGTGCATATTAGGTATAGAATAGGTTAGATGTTTAGGCTCTGTTGGCAATTATATTTATTTTATAGTTGGTTAAGCATTTCGAGAGCTGGGACACGAACAGAGGTTGTCAAGGAAGGACAATTCGAGAAATGTTTGACCATCATCAGTTGTGAGTCGTGTGTAACGCGTCTTTCGATCATGAACAGAGGGGTTTGGACGCTGCATGGAATGAACATTGGCCTTGGTTGATGAGGACGGGCTGCCATCCGCCTCGGTGCTCCGAACCGCCTCCTTCAGCAGGTAAAGTACCCCCCAGCACGATTGTGTTACACGCCTTGTTTTTTTTTTCCATTCTCCAAAGTTGAATGCAGGTCCTCAGTCTTTTTATATAAATGTTTGTTAATTGACGATTGAAGATACATCTTCTTTAAAATATTTCAGAATTTTTGTGACTTAAAAAGTTGTAATATGTTCAGAATGTTTACAAAATAATATTACGGTAGAGTATCTTTTGAGCCACATACACATTCAAAGCTTATAAGCTCCAAAAAACTATATTCACACATACATTACACACACACACACACACACACACACACACACATATATATATATATATATATATATATATATATATATATATATATATATATATATATATATATATATATATATATATTAAAATAAGCAGCTGCAAAGAAAGACGGGGACACAGGAGGGAGTCCGAACCCTACAAGTCCACAACTATCATTGTCTCAGATATCACTGAGTGAATTTGAGTGTCATGATTACCTGTTCAGCAACTGATTTCCCCCAGTCGTTATCTTACCTGCCTCGCCAGGAGTCTGGCCGGAAACATCAGAACACGCGTCTTGATAACATGTATGGTTGGATAACGAGACAAAAAGTGATTGAACGGTATCACATCAGAAGGCAGATATAAACACCTGGGTGACGCTTCGCCGCCCGTACAGGTCACCATGACTCCGGAGGTGAAGGAATCTGGCAGGTAATGAAGCGGTGCTGACCAGTGGTCATAAACAAGCCTTGTCATTACCGTCGGGAGAAAGTCGCAAGATATAAATAGCGGACACAAGGAACTTTACTCCGGCGGAAACCTCATTACCACCGTCAACAGGTCATAGCAAATTATTTGTGATGTTTCAGAGTGATGTATGTGTCTATGTTGTGCTCTCTCTCTCTCTCTCTCTCTCTCTCTCTCTCTCTCTCTCTCTCTCTCTCTCTCTCTCTCTCTCTCTCTCTCTCTCTCTCTCTCTCTCTCTCTCTCTCTCTCTCTCTCTCTCTCTGGTGCAGCAGGGACGGTGTTCTGGAGATAAGAGAGACGAAGGCGGGTGAGAGTGAGAGATCCAGAGACTATAGGGTCGCTGACATTAGCGAGGGGGGGACGCAGGTGGTGGACGCGGCCACAAGTCTACGTATTACGAATATTGAGTTGAATGTTGAAAGCATCTTGTTGCTCTCAAGCTCCACAGAGCAAGCGGCGTTGGAAAATAACTTTTGCATGAACAAAATCCCGTCTAACCATGACTCGGGTGATCCCGGGGAGCGAAAACCGGTTCGAACCGCAGGTTGAGACTTAAAAGCCTGAGTCCATTTCCAAGTTCAGTTACTTACGTTGTCTCATTGGTTGAGTGGGCAAAATGACAAACTGGTGGTCACTTGGTTGTCGGTTCGAGCCCCAATGGTGTTACTTGTTTCAAGATATTGAAACTGAATTCGCGTGGAATGTATAAGAATTATTCAAGCGTCTACATTTTATTTTTTTCGTATTACCGGCTGGTGCGTGTTGTCATGGTGACAACATTGTTCTAGTGTCCAGTTGACACCTTTGTCAGTGAAGCCTGAATTATAGAGTCAAGGTATCGGGTGTGCACGTTCGAGCCTCCCTTCGTGTTGCATTATTGTCACAACACTTTTGATGAAGTGATTTTCTTTTTCAAGTCAGCAAACTATTTTTTTCTCTCTGACTTACGACAGCTGCTGCTGGCGTAAGTCAGCGTACATCTGCTGTAAGTCTGCTGTAAGTCACCGTACATCTGCTGTAAGTCTGTGTAAGTCAGCGTACATCTGCTGTAAGTCTGCTGTAAGTCAGCGTACATCTGCTGTAAGTCAGCGTACATCTGCTGTAAGTCAGCGTACATCTGCTGTAAGTCTGCTGTAAGTCAGCGTAAGTTTGCTGTCGTAAGCCCACTACACACAGAACCCAGTGATCGGCGAAGACGAAGGGTAATACTAAGGACACTTGGATACCTGACATGATCTAGGAACCAGGTGTCCAGCTTGCAGGTCAACTACAGGCTTGCTGTGGCCATCCTTTGCCATAAAAAAAGAGGACTGGAGTAATCCTCATGCATATCACGGCTGACATGACGTCCCTTCACTAGAGCAAATTAGTAATATGCTCAAGCAACATGATACACCATGACCCAGAACAAACACTTTCAAACATTATCGGTGACCGTGAGACTGCCAGAGTCCAACACTGACACTCCACAAACTGTGAGAAACAAAAATCCCTGACCGCCATTGCTGTACACCAAGCAAGGCAACATTTCCCAATGGTAGAAAAACACTTGTTGATACCGTCGTAGTTGTAAAAGACTCGCTACCTGAAACAAAGAGTTCCAGGTAACACGGGCTATGGTGAGCCCGTAACTTCTCCCCCTTGAGGAGAGCCCGTAGTCGTTGCCAGTTGGAACATATAATATCCTGGAACATGCGCTATCCTGAAGTTATGCTCACGATCTTGCGCCTTACAACCTGTGCGGGATCATTGATGTCATGCCCATTGTATCCATTGGCGAACCTGCTTGTGTGTTGCCACATTGCAGGGTCCACTGTTCAGGGGAGCGCTATGCATCCTTGCTGTCATGCAGTAAACATTCAGATATTGCCTATGAAGGTCTCAACGTATGTTGTCCCAGCACGAGCCCTCCAGTCACTGTCTTGGGTATATACAAGCTTATTACACATAGGTAAATAGAGACACGTGGCTGAGTACAAGTAGTCAGTTATGTTATAAGAGACGACGCAATTTGACCTTGGAGTCACGGACATGAGGAATCGAGAGAGTTTGTGAGCGAAGATGCTTAGGACGTATTGAGAATGAAAGAGAGAGACAGAGAGAGAGAGAGAGAGAGAGAGAGAGAGGAGAGAGGAGAGAGAGAGAGAGAGAGAGAGAGAGAGAGAAGAGAGAGAGAGAGACGAGGAGAACGAAGAGAATGAGAGCACGCGTCAATGTCATAGTCAAGCGTAAAAGACGCTATATGTTATCACTGTGGTGTTTTTCTGCGCACGGTTTGTTAGCGAGGACGTCCGGCTGGACTACCACAACTGCCCACCACGCAACCTTGCTCAGGTCTTAACCCAGGCCGACGTCTCGTGTTAGATAATGCGTGTTACCGTCTAACAGCCCCATTAAACTCGCCTAACCTGACAAAAATGACGTCTTTAAATAGGGTTCAAACAGTAGCAAATAACAGAGTGCCGCCTTTTAGAGGCCGCTAAATCGCAGATATATATACCGTTATTTGGTGCTTAATAAGTACATTTGTGTTTCACACCCACTACAACCCAACCACACCACCAAACTACTACATACCAAATACACCACCACCACCCTTCATACTGATCGGCACACGAAGGGCACACATATAAATCACCGAACCAAGGGACGCGGAGAAGCTTGCGGTCTCTACAGAAGAGATCCGTGATTGGGAGAGTTAATGGGAAGGAATAATGGGGGTGAGTAATGGGAGAAGAGCTGATGGGTGGGAACATTGATACCGCAGTTACGTTTTGAGGAGGCCGAGTGGTGGGCAGCAGCAGCACAGCTTAGCAGAGCCCCTCAGAACTGTGGCTAGAAATATTTTGCCATTCAGTTCACAGTCTGAATTGGACATTAT
>WNGS01160430.1:15505030-15544438 GCA_020271785.1 Procambarus virginalis
TCGCAATATAAACATGGTTCTCTTCAAAAGTATATATATATACAGTTCTGACTGGAGGTTCATTATAAAGCATATAGTCCTAGAGAAATGATAGCTGCAACATGGTTTTATATATATAAAGCAAATGTATCACCGTTCTTTATCTGAATAATTCTGTGGACTACTACCACACAAAGTGACTTGGTGGACAAATAGAAGGCGACCTGCCCCGCAACCACGTGCTGGGTGTAGACACTTTTGAAGTGTTCTGTCAACAAGTCGACACACGCGAAAATGGGGTCAGCGGAACATCAAAATGATATGGAGTCTAGATGACGATAAAAGCGTAATGCATTAAATGTTATATATGCAAACAAAATGATATATTATTTGTATATATATTGTAATAATACAAAAAATATACTATTAATTATAAATCAATATTTTATTTGCAACAAATGGTAAATAAATTATTAGTAAAGAATTATATAATATGTTGCTTGTGTAGCTTTAACAAGTATATTTTTAGTATAGGTAAACATCCTTCATAATAAGAATTATTTGTTCCCATCAAATGATACAGCATTTAAACGATAATAAACAAATAATACATGATATCCACAAATGTTATATTATTTATATATATTTATTCTATAACAAAATAATAATAAATGCGTTTTTTTAGTATAACTTAATATAGTAATTATTAGAAAAGAATTATATAATATATTGCCAGTGTAGCGTTATCATGTATATCACTAGTACAAGTAAAAGGTCCTTAACCATTAAGAAGACCATTTGGTCACCATTTGGTCCGGGAGACTCTCCCGTCACGCAGGGTGCAGTCGCACCTCCACAGATCTCCAGTATCATCTATGATACTGGTAATGGCTCAAAAGGGCCACCACTTACGGGCTATTCATGCCCGTGCACCTTTGGGTGGCTTAATCTTCATCAATCAATCAATCCATTAAGAACCATTTGCTCCCATCAAAATAATATAGTTTAGATGATGATCAATAAATAGTGCATTTATATACAGGTTATATTATTATATATTTATTCTAATAACAAAAAATAATAGTAATAATAAATTCATTTGTTATTAGTATACCTTAATATAGTAAATTATAGTAAAAATTACATAACATAGTGCTATAGTTATGAATTTTAAAACAACTAAGCTTACAATTCATTAAATGTACCGACTAGAAGCAAGCTTGACGGGCTCACCATAGCCCGTGCTATTTGGGCTTTATTCCAATAGCGACTCTTAAACAAGAGGAAGTTGAAAAACGTATTTCTATAATTAGTATTAATTATTTACTTTATTTATTTTTTTATATATATATTATATTATATATATATATATATAATATATATTATATATATATATATATATTCAGATTGTGAGGATACATAGCATAGTAATTACATTCTGTGAAGCCCTAGTACGCGCAGCGTTTTTCGGGCAGATTAACTAAAAACGGTATTCAAACAAATATTTTGGTTATGGTACTGATACTTAAAGATCTCTTGCATTTAGACATTGTGGTATGTTGTACTTCTAAAATCTTAGGTTTCTTTGCATGTAACTATCTGTACTCCCTCTCTCGCTCTTCTCTCTCTCTCTCTCTCTCTCTCTCTCTCTCTACTCTCTCTCTCTCTCGCTCTCTCTCTCTCTCCTCTCTCTCTCTCTCTCTCTCTCTCTCTAGCAGTTTAAGTCGGTATTAAACAAGTGCAGGAAGGAAAAAAAAGGAACTAACAGGGGGAAAGCGCCAAGCCATTACGACTATATAGCAACAGGTGTAGGAGAGGATGATATCAATACAATGATGTGATCACGTGCGTTATTTGAGGGAAAATATCTGACTTCATGCTACGGTGGTGATCTGACAGGAAAGAACTTACTGACTCCCAACGACCTAAAAGTACTAGTATAAAAAGCTATGATTTGTTCAGATCTGAAACCTACATCTATGGGCAGCACAAAACGTCCACTAGACTGTGCGACACAGTGGTTGCCGGATCAGGTTGGGTTACCGTTACCTGTGGCAGGGGCTGCAGGTGACGGATCTCCCAATCCTGAGCACTCCAGTTGCAAACTCTGTGAGCAGGAACTACGGCACGATCTCCGCACTACATCACTGAATGCCCAGTTATTAGACCTTTCAGACCAGTTGGCATGAGGTACCTGGAGCTTTGCAATTACTTTATTCACTCTCGCATTCTTGAAGATATCCTCACAGTGTACCCAAAATTGCCAGTGCAGGCTACTAAACATATGGCCCTGTATGACTAACCCATCCTGCGAGATGGGGGACCTTTATTACCACTGCTACCTTATTCAATCTTGTGTTGATGATATCCTCAAAATGCATCCGGAATCTGCCAGTGCAGACTGCTTATCACATGCCTCTGTATGACTAACTATCCTGTGTGATGGGGATTTTCTATCATCAACTAGTTAGCTTTTTTGACACACTGTACTCCACTTCATATAGTCTAGGGTAGCTGCACTAATGCAGATGTACCTAAGGAATTAATAAAAAAAAAAGACTGTCATATATGTACTGTTTAGCCTTTATTTGTTTTTTTTTTTTTTTGAGATTTTTGAGATATATACAAGAGTGTTACATTCTTGTACCTTTGTTATTAATCTAAATCTTTGTTCTTGTCATATATCAGTGTGTTGTATTACTGCTTATACAAACGTTTGTTACATTTGCTAGTGTTTGTATGTTAAAATGTATATGCGAGTGTCTGAGACGGTTAGATTTATCGCTCGTTTCGTGCAGTGTTGGTCCGTACCTCTCCCACTCTTAGAGCGGATCCGGACGTCGCCGAGAGAGGGTGTGAGTTACTGCGCTCCCGAAGCAGCCACGGTAGAGGCTATTTGCCTCAGTTTCCCGAGCCCAGGGACCAGATTCACGAAGCAGTTTACGCAAGTTGTTGTTGTGTTAAAGATCGCTACTTGGAACAAAAAGTTCCAAGTAGCACGGGCTATGGGAGCCCGTAGTGGGATGTTTTTACGCAAGTACTTACGAACGATGTCATTTTCTCAATCTTTGACGGCTTGTTTACATTTATTAAACAGTTTACAGGCATGGAAACTTGCCAATCACTGTTGTTATTGTTATAAACAGCCTCCTGGTGCTTCGGAGCTCATTAACTGCTAATAAGTGTAAACAAAGCCGCCAACGACTGAGAAAAGATGTACACGTTCGTAAGTACTAGCGTAAACGCTTCGTGAATCTGGCCCCAGTAGTCGATTGGAGAGTTGAGAAATTATTCCCTGTCGCATACGTCCCATTCTCTGTGACCTTTAATAACAAGGAAAGCGCGTAACCTGTGTTCACGTCCCACGAATTCAGAACATCTCTCTTCAGAGGTGAGCAACGGGGGGACGGCCCATATTTATTTATATATTTTGAAAAATACTGCTGCCCCCTCCTCTCAAGGTCACCACAGTCCAGGTCAGTGACTGAGTAAGGTCACCACAGTCCAGGTCAGTGACTGAGTAAGGTCACCACAGTCCAGGTCAGTGACTGAGTAAGGTCACCACAGCCAGGTCAGTGACTGAGTAAGGCACCACAGACCAGGTTCAGTGAATGAGTAAGGTCACCACAGACCAGGTCAGTGACTGAGTAAGGTCACCACAGACCAGTCAGTGACTGAGTAAGGTCACCACAGACCAGGTCAGTGACGAGTAAGGTCACCACAGACCAGGTCAGTGACTGAGTAAGGTCACACAGACCAGGTCAGTGACTGAGTAAGGTCACCACAGACCAGGTCAGTGACTGACTCAGGCCAAAGCTGACCTTAATTTTTTTTATCTAAATATATATGATGAATAACAAGAGACACGTAATGTACAGTAAATCATGATAGACATGATAGTAATAGTTAAACACAGTTTTACAAAATAATTAAACATGTTTTGGTGTAGTGGAGTGTACACCACATTGCTGAATGTTTCTGTTTGTTACTGTGGTGTATGTCAGGGTGGGGGAGGTGCTGTGGGTGTATGGCAGGCTGTTGGGAGGTGCTGTGGGTGTATGGCAGGGTGGGGGATGCTGCTGTGGGTGTATGGCAGGGTGGGGGAGCTGCTGTGGGTGTATGGCAGGGTGGGGGAGGTGCTGTGGGTGTATGGCAGGGTGGGGGAGGTGCTGTGGGTGTATGGCAGGGTGGGGGAGGTGGCTGTGGGTGTATGGCAGGGTGGGGGAGGTGCTGTGGGTGTATGGCAGGTAGGGGGGTGCTGTGGGTGTATGGCAGGGTGGGGGAGGTGCTGTGGTGTTATGGCAGGGTGGGGGAGGTGCTGTGGGTGTAGGAGGGTAGGGGAGGTGCTGTGGGTGTATGGCAGGGTGGGGGAGGTGCTGGGGGTGTATGGCAGGGTGTGGGAGGTGCTGTGGGTGATGGCAGGTGTGGGAGGTGCTGTGGGTGTATGGCAGGGTGTGGGAGGTGCTGTGGGTGTATGGCAGGGTGTGGAGGTGCTGTGGGTGTATGGCAGGGTGGGGGAGGTGCTGTGGGTGTATGGCAGGGTGTGGAGGTGCTGTGGGTGTATGGCAGGGTGTGGAGGTGCTGTGGGTGTTATGGCAGGGTGGGGGAGGTGCTGTGGGTGTTGGGCAGGGTAGGGGAGGTGCTGTGGGTGTATGGCAGGGTGGGGAAGGTGCTGTGGGTGTATGGCAGGGTGGGGGAGTGCTGTGGGTGTATGGCAGGGTGGGAAGGTGCTGTGGGTGTATGGCAGGGTGGGGGAGGTGCTGTGGGTGTATGGCAGGGTGGTGGGAGCTGCTGTGGGTTATGGCAGGGTGTGGGAGCTGCTGTGGGTGTATTACTGTGATGTGAGAATAGCATCTGTGCGTGATGCTTCAGTATAGAACGGGAAGACATAAACTAATGCCTTGTCATACAATAAAAGTCAAAGACCGGGAGGCGATGAAAATGATGATGAATTTTGCATTTACAATTCTCAAATCTTAGAATTACTAATACATATTTAATTCTGTTTTACCTTGCAGAGAAGCGAGGCAGGTCTCCCGTGTATTCAAGAAGCGCTAAGCCAATGAAATCTTGATAAGAGATTAAATACCTCATATCAAAATTTAATTGAAGTTCGGACAATAAGTAATTATTAAAGAAAACGCCTGTCCAGTAAGCGCGCTAAATGCATGCGCTCTAAAACAAGATATATCTTCGTAACTCACCTCGAGAGGGAGTTATTATAACCAAACAACAAAGAGTAGTCACTGTTACTCTTCGCTTTTCGTCCCCCGGCGCCTCTGATGCCACCACTTGGTTGGACCAGAGTGGCCTGGCCAAAGATGCTGCCACTGCGGCCTCTCCTCCTCCTCTGGTCGCTCTGGACGACGTCCTCGCACGCAGCCTGCTCAGCAACGACAGGCATGAAGCCTGGGGCGTGTGTGGAAGCCTGTGTGACGACAACCATTGGGTTGCCAACATGCAGAACTAGTTCGAGTAAACAGGGATGGAGAGGATACTGTAATGCTAACTGCACATCCGATTTCTGTGATGCTCTGTGCCAAGCTCGCATTGAATGGCTTGCCGGAGGCTCTAAAGCAACAATGGTGCCAGCTACAACTACAGCTTTAGCAGAAACACATCAGTCTACAACTACACGTGTTATACCTCAAACTACAACAGCGCCCCAACACGCTAAAACTACAACAGTGACACATCAAGACACACCCACAACATCACCGCTTCAAACAACTACAACAGTGACACATCAAGACGCACCCACAACATCACCGCTTCAAACAACTACAACAGTGACACATCAAGACGCACCTACAACAACACCGCTTCAAACAACTACAAATCTGCTACAAGAAACTACAGCTCCAGCTGAGAGTTCGTCGACGACAACTACGACAACGGTTGTGAATTCAATGACATCCACGGCGACTACTGAAGCAAATACCCCAACAGGAATAACCGTCGTATCATCGGACACAACAGACACTTCAACAGTAGCCGCAGAAACAACAGAAGCAAATACCCCAACAGGAATAACCGTCGTATCATCGGACACAACAGACACTTCAACAGTAGCCGCAGAAACAACAGAAGCAAATTCCCCAACAGGAATAACCGTCGTATCATCGGATACAACAGCCACTTCAACAGAAGCCGCAGAAACAACAGAAGCAAATACCCCAACAGGAATAGCCGTCGTATCATCGGATACAACAGCCACTTCAACAGAAGCCGCAGAAACAACAGAAGCAAATACCCCAACAGGAATAACCGTCGTATCATCGGATACAACAGCCACTTCAACAGAAGCCGCAGAAACAACAGAAGCAGCAACAACAGCAACAGTTAGCGGAGCATCATCCACGACGCAAGTCACTGGTAGGTTGTTCGAGATTAATTAAGTAATTATTGATTTCAGAGACGCTAATTTGTGATGGAAGGGGGGGGAGGGAATTATCAAGGGGGGAAAGCACCAAGCCATTACGACTATATAGCACTGGGAAGGGATCAGGATAAGGATTTGGGATTGGACGGGGGAATGGAACGGTGCCCAACCACTTAGACGGTCGGGGATTGAACGCTGACCTGCATGAAGTGAGACCGTCGCTCTACCGTCCACCCCACGTGATTTTATATGGAATAAAAATAGATTTGTGTCATTTGAACAAAAAATTTGTGGTTAACGAAGATTAATAGCAACAGAGGATTATATTTGAGTTCAGGAAGAATCTTCTAAGTTCTCGCATATTATCCGAAATTCAGATATATTATCTGTGATATAATAAAAATGTTCATGTTTAAAAGAAATTGTTCACAATTCAGGCAGATTATTAATTAGCGAAGCCAATTCTTCATGATTCATTAACGTTATCCTGAGTTATCCTGAGATCAGGTTATTCGTAATCCAGGCAATTTATTCATCATTCACCGAAACAATAAGTGCTTTATGCGCATTATCTGGGAATCAGATAACGTAGCTGTCATTCTGAAAGAATTTTTAGTGATCCAATCAAATGCCAAACGGGAATCTTGAGGTTATCTTGAGATGATTTCGGGGCTTTAGTGTCCCCGCGGCCCGGTCCTCAACCAGGCCTCCACCCCCAGGAAGCAGCCCGTGACAGCTGAGTAACACCCAGGTACCTATTTTACTGCTAGGTAACAGGGGCATAGGGTGAAATAATCTCTGCCCAATGTTTCTCGCCGGCGCCCGGGATCGAACCCGGGACCACAGGATCACAAGTCCAGTGTGCTGTCCGCTCGGCCGACCGGCCCCCTGCCATGTGATTCACAGAATACTGCGAGCGCTACAAACAAGCAATTTGCGATTCAATGTCAATTCTTACTAATCATGCTGAATTGATGATAAGGAATGACCCGAATATTAATGGGTGATTCAGGCTCGCTGGCTATGAACCAGGCATGATATATTTATCCATAACATGCCTAACTAGTATGATTATAGATGAGTCACAATAACGCGGCTCAGACTCAACTACCTACAGTGAGACGGAAGGTAGTTGAGTTGGTGAAGGGAGACTCAAGGAACAAAACCTGACGACCCTAGAAAATAGGAGAGAGATGAGATACATGATATAGACGTATGAAACACATCGAGGGACTAACAGAGTGAAAAAATAGGAAATGTTCACTATGAATACCAATAGTACGACATGGATGGAAGCTTGAGACTCAGATGAGTCAAAGAAATATTAGAAAGTTTTCTACAATCGACTTGAGAATGGTCCAGGACGGACCGAAACGTCGTCGTCCCTTCACCTTCTAGTGTGTGGTCTGGTCAACATACTTTAGCCACGTTATTGTGACTCATCGCCTGCATAGAAAGTTTTCTTTTAGCGTAATAGTGGGAAAATGAACCGAACTAAAGGAGCAGGAAGGAAACTCCATTCAAAAATTAGATGCGATAAAGAAATAGGTCAGGGAGTCATTGTATTAGACAACCGGCAAATGGAAAGGCGGGGTCCAGGAGCTAATATTCGATCCTGCCGGCACAAAATAAGTGACTACACACACACACAGCTTAGCAAACGTCACTGTTTAATAAATAGCAAATAGGAGATAGAATAATTGACATGGCTAACATCTGTTAAATTCTTCTTTATTTTAAAATTAAAATTTATGACGTTACGAATATTTCTCGTATTCATCCTCAGATCTAAAAATTCAAAACTTAAAATTAACCACCAATACAAGGACGCAAACTTGACACACATACATATTAATAACATAAATACAAATAATCCTATTCTCAATAAGAGAAAACAAAACAATTCAACTTATATTAAAAGATAGAAGCACATTTGATGCTCTGAAACTGATACCCGCAACTACTTCGAAATTATAATTATAATTTCAAATATTAAAAATCTTATACAAAGCAAAACTATTGAATACAAATTTTAGATTACCATATAAAAATCTTGTAAGAAGCTTAAATATTGCATAATACTGAGCATCAAATATTATACTGCATTGCCTAATTAAACAAATATAATCATGAAACAACCCGTCACTCAAAATGAGTACCAAAAGTCACAAATTAGGGGGAAACTAAAGCGTATATATATCATGAAATCTATGTAACGTGGAAACGAAAGGTTTACTGTGATTTACCGGCATACAATTGAGCAGCTGAACCAGTATTATTTAGCACAGAGGCCGTTGCTGCCTGATATATAAAGATTCCATTATTGTAAAATCCAACAGGTCATTCGTGCATGTGTTCAAGATTTTAAAATGTGAATCATGCAAAGAAGGATTCATCTCGTTTCAAAGATTTCTAATCTCTGAAAATGTTGGCATAAGTAGTGGTAAGCCATGAACGATATTCCCATGTGCTCCAGTATCCTAATCTCAAAGTTCCCAATGGACCTTCCAACGTATCAAGCATTACAGCTGGAACATTTATACAAATATACGAATCTAGAACACAGGGAAGTAGGCACCCTATCCTTAAATTTAAAATAGGAACCCATTGTGTCAATATTCCCGAAAATAAATTCAAAATGAAATTTTAGGAAATATTGTAAAAGGTTTTTCAGTCGATAAACAGAGAAATCACGCTAACGTGACGTATCAGTGAGAAAATCCGTAAGGAGCCGGTCACCTTTCTTAACCACGTAATAAGTAAAATTAGGACAATGCAGTTTTTTTTATTAAAGAAGCTTCTGTAACCTGGATGTTCTGGGCTGTTATTATCACTGCTAATTACTATGTTTCAGCGTGTCCAGTGTGCTAACCAGTTGAGCAAGCTTTATTTTACAGAAGATTAGCTGTCGAGGACGCCATCGTCTGTTTTTACATTATAATTATATAATATACTAAGGCAGACGGTCAACTGCCTTAGAAGGGGGTCTTATTCAAGACTTAATCTCCTCCTTCTCCCACTTGCTTAGTCTTTCGTTTATTAGTTTTTATTTAATCTCTAATATCATACTCTCTGGTCCTTAACCTCCTCCCTTTGGAGTAAACACCGTTCGTGTACACGAATGATATAGTTAGTATTCCAATAGTATGCCCTACAATACCTGTGGGCTTCTTTTGATATTTGCCACTAATATTCTTTTAGTATGCTCCGTGTATTTATATTACCATGATGCCTCAAGCTTATTCCTAGCATAATTTGATTTGCTTCTACTTGCCGCTAGTATATCTCTATGCCCCCATTATACCATCAGGGCGCCCTTGGAATATTTGTTTTGCACTCGAGTATATTTCCGAGAGAGTCCTCGTATATTGCATACCATTATCTACTTTCCTATTGCATGGAATCAACTTTGGGAATTTCTCTTATAAGCCTCAAACATTCTCTTAAGTTTTAAATAGTTACCCTATGTCTTTAATTGTTCTTCCATATCACCACTTTCTGTTATGTTACTTGTCTCATATCTTTAGTACCTGAGTGAATGTCTGTCTTGTATACATGTTCCCGAGGAATGTCTGTTTTCTATACAAGTTCCCGAGTGAATGTCTGTTTTTTATGCATGTTCCCGAGTAAATTTCTGTTTTCTATATATGTCCCCAAGTGAATGTCTGTTTTCTATACATATTCCAAGTGAATGTCTGTTTTCTATACATGTTCCCGAGTGAATATCCGTTTCTCTATAAATGTTCCCAAGTATTTAATATCTCACATTCATGAATGTCTTATCCATGGTTTCCGAGTGAATGTCTGTCTTGTATACAAAGACAAAAATGCTCAGTACTGTATGCTGTTGTTGTTAAAGATTCGCTACCTGGAACAAAAAGTTCCAAGTAGCACGGGCTATGGTGAGCCCGTAGTGCCTTAAGAAACCACACTAGTGTATGCTTGTCTCTCACTAATAGCTTCCGAGTGTATGTCTTGGTGTTTGTATATAAGTAGTTATAATGGTTAGAATTATTTGAGATATGTTCATTATGACTCTTTGTGCTGCGTTTTATGACATTTTATATGTATCTTAATGTTATTTGAAAGATAATTTATAATATTTGCAATTTGAATTGAGATTTTTTTATATAATTGTAATTTGGTTCGTAATGTAATCATTAACATAAAAAATAATTACAGTTGTATTGTAATTTTTAATGGTATATGTGAGACGACTTGAAATGTACTGGCAGTATATATGTATTGTAAACTTATTGGAATCAGAGATTGATTTAAATTAAATTTAATTGCATTTAATTCTTTAATGCACTATGATGTATATTATTATTATTAAATAACGGAATATTGTATTATCTTTAAGTATTATTAACCTTATCTTACTGCTTAATACTAGAAGGGGGTAAGAGATCTCCAAGTTAACGTTTGTCTCTTTCCCTTTTATTCCTCCTTTCTCTCCTCTTTGCCAACTTTTTCACCTCCCTTTCTCCCCTCTCACCCGTTTCTTCCCCCCTCCTCTCTCTATTTCTTTCTTTCCCTCACACCTACAATATCACTATTAACACTGCAGGAATACTTTATATATAATCCAACTCGCATTTACTAATGGGCAATATTTTGTTTAACTCATCAACACACAAACCATTAACTCAAGTAATATAATTTTGTATTAATTTTAAAAGATCAGTATTTTGATTATATATTTCTTAATTTTTGCGTGATCAGCGCATACAGTTTTCAATATGGCAATAATGATGATAATTCTGGGTCGAGTTATAAGATTCAGATGAGTCGGTTGGGTGTTAACTCATCAGCCTCGTTATTGTGACTCAACGTCTGCATTTTAAAAGGGTATTTAAGGATAAAACTTTCCTCCCATGATGTCAGCTCTATATCTGAACATTGTTTTTGTATTTTTATCTCTGTATTTTCCAAATTACAATATCATACTGTGACCTTATCATCGAGAAAGTGCTTTCTCGTCAACCAATATAATTATAATATAATTAAAGCCATGATGAGGATTCGAACCTATGCTCTGGGGTATTCCCAAGTATTTTCCCACATATAAACCCTGAGTATTTTCCAAAACATAGTATATACTCTGTAGCGCGCTGGGAACAATGAGTGACATTCAGACTGTACTCGACTAAGAATAGCATTTACTGTCACTTCGTCACTATTAAAATTTATTGCCCTTTACGAGGCTACAAAAGAAAACAAATGCCACAGTATTTCCAATACCAGCCATTTCTTCACATACTCGCGCTGAACATGGCATTAGTTCGAGTTCAATAGTGACATATACTTATGGGACAGTTCTCGGGGGAAGGCTTTCAGACAATGTATCCTCGGCACGTACAGAATAAAATGACATGTTTACTTTTTAAAGCATTAGGCGAGATTCATCTGTTTCGTCAGTAATTGGTGTTTGAATAGGTAATTTTCTCATCGATTTCACATTACTGCCACACTGTAATTACTGTTGCGTAATTCTTCAATAAATTCTTGCATAATTCTTCAGTGATCCTTGCATCGAGAGTGTCAGCCTAATCTGTAAATCACTCTATTGGAATCTTCTCTACTGGTTCGCCGGCAGCAAAGCACTTGGATAAATAAGCTTCTGGTGAAAATAGTGTACATTCCCTCACATATCAAAAGGTGGGATTCGAACACATATATGAAACGTTGCTAAACGCACGCACTGCTTCTAGCCATTGGATCAGTAGCTCCTCTGAACGCAGAGACGGTTAGACGCTATATCACGAAGTAGCTATATCATTCTACACCTTAATTTCTTTGCTCCACAATATAACCAGTGAACATTTTATTTTCTCCTGCCTCCCCCATTTTTAGGTGCCAGAGTTGAATTACATATTACATTCATGTTATATTCCTAAATGACTTTCCTGAATTATTTAAAATAAATAAAATTAAAAATTTAAAACGCCTGCAGCTGCTTTGAGGTCGAACGTGTGTCAGGGACACAGGAAGCATTGGATAGGAAATTACAAGGCTGAGGCACTGGAACAGGAAGCTGGTCCCACTGGGGTCCTTGATTTCCACGATGGGCTTATCATTCAACTTATTCAAGATCTTTAATGCACTTTAACCTCATGACCCTGAGCCTATCGAGAGGCAACCCGCATAACATCAGTATTTGTTATTTGTTTCTCAGTCATTTTGCATGTAAGAGAACACCACCATTACTGTTCTGGTGGTGTTCTGTTCTTCTGAACACTGCCAAATGCTGTTATTGTATCTACTATACTTATTGATATTGTTGTTGCACTAGACTGATGATGTGTTAGCATTGTGTGTTCCTACACCACCTGCTTGCCCCCCTTACAGGGCATCATATATATATATATATATATATATATATATTATATATATATATATATATATAATATATATATATATATATATATATATATATATATATATATATATATATATATATTATATATATATATATATATATATGTCTGGATGGATGCCCATAGTGCCCTGAGATAGTCTGTTTCTCCCTCACTCCATCCTTCTTCCTTCCTTCCTTCCTTCCTTCCTTCCTTCCTTTTCCCTTAACGTCCTATTTTCCCCTCTTCCCCGCCCCTCTCTCTTTTTTCTAATCTTCCCTATTTTCACCTCCATTCCTTTTATCCCTCCCATCTCCTTACCCTTCCTCCCGATCCTCTTTCAACCTTGGACAGATATTTTCATCTGTCTGTTTTGGTGTCCTCTGTAGTGTGCTTGTGTGTGTGTGTGTGTGTGTGTGTGTGTGTGTGTGTGTGTGTGTGTGTGTGTGTGTGTCTGTCTGTCTGTCTGTCTGTCTGTCTGTCTGTCTGTCTGTCTGTCTGTCTGTCTGTCTGTCTGTCTGTCTGTCTGTCTATGTGCACGCCCGCTGTTTACATAAAGAATTATGACCATTTGTACTGCTTCATATACCATTAAGAATAAACGTTATCAAAGAAGTTGTATAAACAAATATCTCTGTATAGTAAAATGAATTATATTTGAATTACATTCTAAATAATATTCCATATCAAGTCAATAAAATCTAATCGGATAGCAACTAGGATCTCTCAGATGCCGGTCCGTCGTACGCGTGTTTGTTGCTCACATCTGGCACCTTCATCGGGATGAGACGTTTGTAAAAAACGATTAAATCCACGAGAGCCAGAATCATTCCACAAGTCAGGATTCCAAAGCACCATCTGGTACCGAAGTCTGTGTACACGTAGGAGACGAATATAGGACCCATGATACGACTGAAGCTGCCAACTCCAGTCAATATACCCATCCAGACGCCCTGTGGCTTGGGCCCTAGCATCTTGGAAAATATGGCCTGGATTATGCCCTGAGCCACAGGGTAACCGGAAAAAGTAATTATGAACGCGATCAGAAGTTGCACTTCGGGGAGTTTCGGGGTATGTTGGCACCAGTCCTGGCTTGTGGGGCATCCGTAGTCACATATGAGTGTTGTGTCGTTGCTAGCTTCAGTCAAGATATAATTGTTGTAAGCAGTTTCCGGTATTCCGCTTGTAGTAGTCATCTCTGTAGTAGGCATAACTGTCGTGGTGTTGTGGCACACTTGCATGTGGATCTTGCCATTCCCCCAAGGCAAAAAGAGGAAAGTTCCCAGAATCATTGGAAGTAATCCCAGTAAAATCACTACCTTTCGTTCGTCGTATTTCTTTGAGAGTATTCCGTTGAGGACATATATGAAGCTGGACAAGAGACCTCCCGCGCTGAGAGCCACACCCACTACAATCATTGCCTTGGACTCCGACCAGGCGTACTGGTCCATCACGAAGGGCACGGCCAGGGTCTCTAGCAGCACGTACATGTTCAGGACAATGAAAAAGGCAAAAAGTACTCCACAAATGCCAACGTAATTCGGTTTCGGCAGCTTCATGTTCTCGTCATCTTGTCGAGATAATTTTAACATTTCGCGCTCCTTGTCTGCAATGTTATACTCCTGCCAAAAAAACAAATATTAGACAAAATTTGAATCAGCAAGTCCATAAGAAATTGATAATAATTTTATCTTTAAAGTTAACACACAATATCAACTTACTATAAAATATATATAACATGGGAACGGAAAATAATATATTCTTTACCGTAAAGATGCAAGGCAGCAGTAGTACAAGGTTAATAAATCCAAGTATACCAGCTACCCATCCGGCTGCTGTGAACTTGTCCCATACGAACCAGCTCACTCCCGTGTCCACGCCGTCAGGGATTGCCACCGTAAGTATCGCCTGGATACCTGCAGGAGAGAGCAATCAAATAATAATCTAAATTGGCATGCGTTTGACCATTTATTGCGTGAGTTTGTCGCTCGTTTCTCTTAATCGTACGTGACCAAGTGTCCAAATCGTTAACAGTGACTTAATCACCAGTAGGGACCTAATCACCAGTGGGACTGACCTGGCCCGATGACGAAGCCAAGGGCTTGGGCTGCAGCGATGATTGAGATGCCCACAGTGCGTTCCTGCAGGGTGGTGGAGGAGGCCAGGTAGGAGCGACACAGTGTGACGTTGGCTGTAGGCACAGTGGGGCATCAATAACTACTTCACTCAACATGTATAACAGCTTCACTCAGAGGTAAATGCATCATTCAATTTTCATCATTCCTATCCAACATTTACAGTTTCACTCAATATTCAGAGTGGCACTCAGCATTCAAAGTGGCATTCAGCATTTAGAGTGGCATTCAGGGTGGTAATCAGCATTCAGAGTGGCACTCAGCATTCAGAGTGGTATTCAGGAATGAAGGGGATACAGTTAATGGCGCCGTGATACCCCATTAAGGAGCGGAGGATAAATGGGTGTAAGCCATTTATAAAGTCATTTAAGCTGCTATGCATCATTATTTCAAGTGTTTGGTCTGCAGAGCCAAAGGGTAACATTTATTAAGACAAGAAAGGGAGGCCGAGTGACAGCCAGTTCACGATGGAAAGTGTCAAAATCTGAAGTGCTTCATTTATGTTTTGAATTCTAAGAACTTTGTTTACCTATAGCACTACTAATGAATCGAATTTTAACAATGAAACAGCTGTGTACCACACAGGTCATCAGAGTAACCTGTGAGGCAGTTATGGCTTCCAGTAAACTTCTATGTAAACAATAATACATTTTTTGTTGTTGTTTATACACATATATTTAATGGGTAACTCAAATTAACTGACGAGATTCTCGCATTCAGAAATAAAATAATAGAAAACGGCAAAGTTGAATTGAATGGCACCTGAACTGACACCAACGATGAATCTTGAGACGATCATGGCATAGTACGGTGCCAGTTCTCCCATGTTGTTGAACAACGCCAGTAACGAGTACATGATGTTGCCAAAGATGAACATAACAACGGTGCTGAGGCAGGCCAACCTGTTGATGTAGATAAGAAGAAATATGAAAATCAGAACAATCCAATAATATCAAAGTCAGTTAAGACTTATATTATGATATCTATTAGTATTGCAGTAAGTCATTCATGACACGAAATTGCAGTTTCACATGAGTGGAAATGTGCAGAGGTTGAACCAGTGTATAAACAGAAATAATGTTTAATGTATAAACGATAATTGCGTGTAATTAACGGCAAGTGAAATCATCTTTGGTAGCTGGTTAACTCACGGAAGCAATTATTCGAATCCACATAAAGAAACAATCAAGTTAAAAATTCCTTGCACGGGTTTTCCGGAAATCATTCATAACTAACAGACTAACATTTATTTTATAACATTTTTCGACGAAAAGAAAGTGGTAGACTATCAATGTGGATTTTCACAAAAACCATTTAAGTTGGAAGAGACAGTTTTTGCATAGGAGTAGTTTAGGATTCTAAGGGTGAGTTTTTATTCAATGGAAATTCTTATCGTCATCTTGGAGGAAATCTGAGGAAATAGTAAAAGTATAATCACCAAAATAATAGCCAACATAATTTGAATTCAATGGAAAGGTTTTAGGGGTTAATTCCTTAACCATTGTGCAGAGAGGGAGGGGGGGGGGTGATCACCCAGTTTAACTCATTTGCATAAATCGTCCCTGTAGCGAGATTACATAAATGGATAAAAGTGCAGATGAGCAGCACAGAGCTCTGCGTTACAGTAATGCTAGCAATATCTACTCTTGCTACATAGCCTAGCTGCCACTACACAACCTTGTGAGATCTCGAAGTAAAACGCATTTGATTTCAACATATTGGCCGCTTCTTGCTGGTTTCTTCTCATAACGGCTATAGTGATGATGAAACGTTGATGATGATGATGATTTTCATCATGATTATTTTCATCATCATGATTATTTTCATCATCATGATTTTCATCATCATGATATTTGATTTTCATCATGATGTTTCTCGCCAGAGGGGGAAGGCTGACTAGGTTATGTGCACCGTGGAAATACATTTATAAACTTTATGCCTAAGTGTTGCTGGAGACTTGTGTATCCTTCTTAGGATGACATGACATCAATTATCCAACAGCAACATATTATACCAATCTTTAATGGTCTCTGTAAAGTAATACAGTTATTTAGGAGGCTAGGTAATTTAGTTGTAAATATATTTTTTAAATTATGACATTTAGTTAATGACCGCATGGCTAAATAACCAGAGCGTATATTTTTTTTCTTGTAAAATCTAGAAGAAAAATCTTTGCAGCACAGTTAAGAAGCAAGTGAATGGAATTAAGTAATCGTCTCTGGCATTGCCAGACTCTTACGTACATAATTGGGTAAATGGTGAACACCATCTCACCTATCTTGAGATGATTTCGGGGCTTAGCGTCCCCGCGGCCCGGTCCTCGACCAGGCCTCTTTTTTGTTACCTGTTTGACACCTAATTGTGTCTTTAACCTATTCATGAGAGATTTCTTACGTAGTGCATATATATATATATATATATATATATATATATATATATATATATATATATATATATATATATATATATATATATATATATATATATATTTCTTGGTGTCTTACCTGATGCTGCCAGATTTATTTCCCCACAAACCGAGAAGAGGAGATGCCAACATCTGCCCGAGAGGATTCGCTGCAATGACCCAACCCAGCGACTCCTTTTGCAGATTTTTATCCAGCTGTCAAGTGATAAATAACACCACGTATATCAAGCAAATAGTCTCCCGGAGAAATAATTAGAAATATGCATTATAAATGAAGGCGATGAGTTACAATAACGTGGCTAAAGTATGTTGGATTAGATGCATGCATTAGAAATGTACATATTAACATCATTATAAAGCGAGAGAAGGATACTGAAACACACACTGACCTCGTGAAGGTAAGGCCAGACGCCACTGAGAACAATGGAAAACCCGATAGACATGACGAACATGGTAGTGTAAGCTACCCAGTGGGACATCTTCCGAGCCCTTCGCTCTTCTGGTTTCTCTAGCAGTCTAGCAGGGTCATCTTGGTAGGCAGGGGGTGAGTCCCTGGAACGTCATAAAGGGACTGGTTTAACATCAATCCAAAAAAACGTATCAAGCGAGTTTGTTTGCTTCTGGGAGTCGACCAGATTAGAGGTGTAAGGTACGCCATTAAAATCTTGTTTACATAAGTCGAGAGTATGATTTATTTTTAGCTATTTGTGTTATCTGGAAAATGAGTTCTAGATACTGTGTATACGTGTGTGTATTCACCTAGTTGTATTCACCTAGTTGTGCTTTCGGAGGTTGAGGTCTGGCTATTTCGGCTCGCCTCTCAACTGTAAATCAATCAACAGATTTTTTTCACTCACAGACTCCCTCACTCATTCACTCACTCACTCACTCGCTCACTCACTCACTCACTCACTCACTCACTCACTCACTCACTCACTCACTCACTCACTCACTCACTCACTCACGCACTCACTCACTCACTCACTCAAACTCAGAACTGCCTCAAGGTTTCGGCCTGGAACTTGCAACTCACCCATAGAAGGAAACTAACTTTCAAACTCCACTCCATAGTAAACTAATTCACTCACAGTAGAAAACAGCATCAATCGCGCATATTAAACTAAGCAAGATTTTTCTCTGAAAAAACAAATGTTACTGGTCCGAGAATTGACAGACTACCTGCTATGTAAACTAACAATTCCTTGCCGAATGACCTGTGGTTTGAACCAGTGCTTGAGCCAAAGAGAAGAACCGGGATGAGTTAACAAGGTGAGTCAGGAGTGAGTACCTACCCTCCGGTGATCGTAGCGATGGAACCATGTCTGAGCGAATCATTCCTCATTTGGTGTAGAGGCACGTCGTCCATGGTGTGGTCAATCACCAGTGAACCACTGGTTCCCAGAACCCCTCCCATCCTGCTGGAGGCCCTTCGGGGTTTTCTTGTAATGACAGAGACACCCCTTCTCTCTCTCTGAGAAAACGGCCAGAGGGTTCGGCAGCGTTCAGAAAACGGTAATGCCCCGTTGATATTATTAATTAATCACATGTTAACCAAACGTTCTTGCTTTCGTGTATCTATCAATTCTTTAATCGTATTATTCACTCGAAGATGAATGAAGGAAAAAAATATTAGTTTCTATAACTTGTAAGAAAAAGTTTAGCTGCTGGTTTCTTGAGTTATGTATAACAACTCAATTTTTTTTTTCAACAAGGGTACAAAGTTCAGCCAGCACTTTCTTGGGACAGCACTTAGAGATGTTAGAAGCTCCAATACTGTGTTGTGGTTGTTCTTATAAGGAGCCTGAAGAAGGGTACTGGTTCCACCTGTGGGGTCGAAGGCAAACAAATTAGTATTTTGTGATATCTACACGAATGTATTTGGAAGTTATCTTCACGTTATTCAAACGTAATGTAATTATGAAGATAAAACACTAAAAAATTACGACTATATAGCACATGGAAGGGATGAGGGAATATGGATTTAGGATAGGACGAAGGAAAGGAATGGTGCCCACCTTCTTGGACAGTCGGGGATTGAACACCGACCTGCAAGAAGAGAGGACGTTTTACTTTATTCAAGTAAAAATAAATTTTTCTATCAAATTCCTAAAAGTGTATTTCGGGTATCTTTTGGCTATCCTAAGGTTACTTATAACTAGTATATAGCTTTCTTCGGATAGTTTATGACTATTCTTGACTACTTATGACACTTAACACTACTTTATATTTGTACACTTGTCAACTTAAGACACTCATTTTCTAAGCGATACTCCGTGACGTCACAAAATTTAGTTACATTTTACAACAAAAAATTATGTATTAGTTGCAGTTGTTGTACATATTAGCTGGTGTTTTTGTACATAGCAGTTGCAGGGTTGTTGTACAACGTATTTACGATGGTTTCTGGGTTAATATATGACTAATTTGGGTGTAAATATTCCTAATATATACACCAAATGAATATTTTCACCCTTACGAATATATATATATATATATATATATATATATATATATATATATATATATATATATATATATACATATATATATATATATATATATATATATATATATATATATATATATATATATATATATATATATATATATATATATGGCTATGAGATGTAACTTTGGCTAAAATTTTGCATGGTTCAAAAGAGCTCCCATTGTGGATCACTGTTTCTTGTTGGTAATAATGAAAATGAAAAAATCTTCGATATTCATGTACATTAATTATGAAATGTATCACTCCATTCTGCAGCATTCCTTGCCTTCCACAAGAACATTTGAGCCCTGCTTGGAGTTTCCTAGCAGGGCTTCCCTAGCAGGTTTCCCTGCTAGGAGCTTCCCCTAGCACTGCTGGGGGCTGGGCCTCTGGGCTAGGTTTCATTATTCATTTACAGTTCTATTTACAAACCTCTACATCTTTTTCAGTCTTTGAGTGTTTACATTTATTAAGAAGTTTATCAGCATTTTTTTTACATTTATTTAGAAGTTTATCAGCATTTTTTTACATTTATTAAGAAGTTTATCAGCATTTTTTTTACATTTATTTAGAAGTTTATCAGCATTTTTTTACATTTATTAAGAAGTTTATCAGCATTTTTTTACATTTATTAATCAGCTTTTCAGCATCGATACTTCCCAATCAAATGTTAATATATTTATAAACAATCAAATGTTAATGAAGTTAAAAAACAATCAAATATTAATATAGTTATAAAGAATCAAATGTTAATAACAGCCTCCTAGTGCTTCGCAGCTCATGAACTGTTTAATAAATGTACAGAAAGTCGCTAAATGCTGTTGAGAAAAAGTTGTACAGGCTCGTAAGTCATTGTGCAACTGCCTGACAAATCAAGCCCTTGATGAATAATGAAATTGAACGCGTTTCTGAGTGGAAATACCAGCAGTGAATTTCAAGTGGAAATAACAGCAGTGAATTTCAAGTGGAAATAACAGCAGTGAATTTCAAGTGGAAATAACAGCAGTGAATTTCAAGTGGAAATACCAGCAGTGAATTTCAAGTGGAAATACCAGCAGTGAATTTCAAGTGGAAATAAGCAGTGAGCAGTGTATTTGAAGTGGAATGATCCTGTTTAAGGAGTTTTTTTCTGCATTTGTTTGTCTGTTGGCAATGACATTCTATTCCGTTTCTGTTTCATTATGTAAATGACTGCATACTTCTGTTGAATAATAACCGTTATGACATTTTCGGTTCTGTCATTGTCTGTGTGATTTAATCTGTTGTATCTTATATTCCGTCTAGTGTCTGTCTTGTTTTATTTCTTCTGTCTCACAGAATTGTTTATACAATAATCATTAGCCAGGTTTTGTAACTCTGTTTCGCTTGACATCTTCTGCAATCTTTTTCATCGTTGAGATCAACATAATGATTTGTTTACTCAAACTGTTATCTCGTTTAATCGTTCATCTCAATTGGTCGTGTTTTTTGTTTACATAATGGTAAACAACGTTATTAATGCAATCTACTATGTCAGTAAAGGCTCGCAAGTATCTGCATTTTGTATGCAACGGACTCGATGGGTTAGGTGGGTTGCTTGGGTTACGGTTCTGTTTACAACCTTACCTTGAGGTTACCTTGAGGTGCTTCCGGGGTTTAGCGTCCCCGCGGCCCGGTCGTCGACCAGGCCTCCTGGTTGCTGGACTGGTCAACCAGGCTGTTTGACGCGGCTGGTCGCAGCCTGACGTATGAGTCACAGCCTGGTTGATCAGGTATCCTTTGGAGGTGCTTATCCAGTTCTCTCTTGAACACTGTGAGGGGTTTGCCAGTTATGCCCCTTATACAAACTTCTGCATCTTTTTCAGTCTTTGAGTGTTTATATTTATTAAGAAGTTTATCAGCAATTATATAGGCCACTACGTTGCTGATTCGGTTAGGGTTGGTTAGGTTAGGTTAGGTTAGGTTAGGTTGGATTCTTTACAGAGTAGCAAATCAACGAGTAAAAGCTGTATAGTTATGGTGTGTGTGTGACTTTGTATTTCTGTGTTGTTTGCAAAGTGTTGCTTCTCCCACTGTAAGTAGTGAGTAAGATCTACTAAAAAATCATACGAGAGCCGTAAGACGTCGAGATTAACAATTACTTTTTAAAACGTTGTTTTTTCGTGCTTATTTCATAATAGCCCTTGTTTAATATTAACCCTCTGGCTATTACTATTAATCTGTGCATAAAGAAAGTGAAACGTGTTTTTTTTATAACATATAAACCCTTCAATGAGAGTGGGAAATTGTGTTTTAAATCACCCACAAGTATCTCAATGGCTGCTTTTTTTTACACTCTTTGTCCTAGTCATCGTTGGCTTGCTTCTCTGTGGGCAAGGTGTATGCTAGGTGCCAATTGATAATAATATTTTTTTTTAGATTTTGTTGTTGAAGCTTGTTTATCGTGCTATCTCGCCTTCCTTCTTCTTGTATATGCTGTAGCTCCTTCCTGATCCTTTTGTTTGTTTAATAATACACAATTAAAACATGATTTCTCCATATTCAACCTTCTTCATAGTCACGTAATTTCCATTAATATTATTTATCCAACTAGAGATTGAGGGGTGACGGGCCAGCCCTGAGCAACTCCCATCATAACGTTATCAATTGTTATCGGAGATGACGATACAATATTACCTTGAACCAGGACTGACAATGAAGCAGAGAGTTAACTCCCTTAACTGTATCATGTCGTGAGGCCCTTATGCAATCCGGACGCACAGAAACCCCCATTCCAGCCCTAATCTGAATGTTCTGCAACCCCCTCCTCTTCCTCAAGCCAGATCTATCCCACTTATCATCCCCATTGTGGACGGTCGGAAGCCCTCGTACCAGCCCCTTATCCTGATTGTTCCGAATCTCTCATGCCAGCCCCAATCACAAAGTCCAGGAAGGCATAAAGGCCACTGCTAGATCTAATCTGTACGTCCTGATGTTTTCATTGGATCCACATGTGTTGTGTCTCTCCTGGCTAAACACAAGACATACCTGCTGGCTTGATACTTGCTTGATGGGGTTCTGAGAGTTCTTCTACTCCCCAACACATGTGGGTTCTCATCCAAGATGTCCATGATGCAATCGCCTTTCTTCATGATTTGTCATCATAGTTTTTAGATAATGCAGTGAAGCTGTTATGACATACAGTGCTGCAGGGAGATAAGCTATAGCCATGACTTGCTGCTCAGACCTCTATTCTAGACCTCTATTCTACTCTACTCAGACTTCTATTCAAACCTCTATTCTACTGCTGTTGTGGTTGTTTTTAGATTCAGCTACTCGGAACAAAAGTTTCCAAGTAACACGGGCTATGGTGAGCCCGTAGTGGACTTACCTGGCACAGGAGCGGGGCAAGTAGCACGGGCTATGGTGAGCCCGTAGTGGACTAACTCTCTATTCTGCTCTACTCAGACCTCTCCTCTAGACCTCTATTCTTCTCTACTCAAATTTCTTTTCTAATTATGTTGCTAATAATAATGGAACTCACTCAGAATACAAACATGTACATGAAGATTATCTTTATTATTCTGAAGTTTCAAGAAAAGTTTTCTCCAGATAGATTTATGAAAATTTATTTTTTTTCCTACTAATAGTGACTGTATATAGTTTCTGGTTCAATGTTCTATTCTTATTGATTATATATTGTTTCTGTCTCATTGTTCTATTAATAATCCCTGTGTACTTTTTTTGCCTTCGGAAGAATCTATACTTTAGGAGAGATTGTCTGTGTGTGTCTGTGTAGGATTAGGGGTAATCCTTTTATCCCTGAACAAGTCTCTGAATATCGTTACACACGCTACTCGATGAATGAATGATTCACTATTCATACATTCATCGAAGGATGTAATTCGAATGAATCATCATCATCATTCGCATCATTATACATTCGATGAGTGGATGGATGGTGGGCTCCTCCTCCTCCTCTGCCTCTCCCCTCAAAGACTAGACCACACGTGGTGAACACGTGGTGAACACGTATTGAACACGTGCGAAGTTTCTCATCATTGTAGCTAGGTGATCACTACAATGATCGCGAGGGGGGAGGGTTACGCATGGCAGACGCAGCTGGCGGGGCCGCGACACTTGGTACAATGAACAATGACGACGGCTTGAAGCACTAACCGAAGCGATTTGGCCTTCTCGTCATAAAGTACACACACATTTCAGCTGTAGACAAGGTACTTCAAGGTGTAGGAGTTCACACTTAATACACAATCGGTATCAAGTCAAGCCACGAACAAGCGCAGTCACGATTGGTATAATTAGCTCATCTAACGATCACTAAGACAATCCCGTCACAGTCGACCATCCTTAGTGTCTTACAATCATGTGCTAACGCAGAGTTTGTTAGTCACTAACACTGACTTTGACATTAGTCACTAACACTTGACAAAAGTCACTAACGCAACTTTGAGTCAAGCGATTGACTCAAAGTTGACTCCAATCGCGTCACAAGCGACTTGTGACGCGATTGGAGAAGGGAGGGTCGTACAGTAATTAACTTGAATGCAAAGTGTAGAGAGACTTAAACAAAGTCCCTGGAGGTGTTATCATTAGCTATTTTTGGGCCGAGATAACTACGAGAACACGACCTATTGTGAAGGACTCTCACTTCAGAATGACGGTCACTGGACTCAAAGCTGTATGAGAAGCATGAGTCCTCTATCTAAGTCTTCCATCTGTCCCAAAGCCAATGGAAAACGAGTTAAGATGCCTAAACAAACAGTTATCTCTCTCGTATGACTCTATCTGTAATACAGGATAGAGATGATGGAAAAGCTTCAGGTAGAGATAGGGATGCTCAGGGTAGAAATAGCCTTAAGCTACTCCAGACCTTTGAGATGACCTGAAGGGACTCGCCACCTCATGAAACTACCGTTTTATTCTTCTCTTTAATCCAAGCCTGAAGAATGCAATAATGAATTCTAATGATGACTTGTATGTCCCGCATTGACAGCTCATTGAACAGGCGTGCAATTGCCAATGCAACACCCTTGTTGCATTGGCCAGAGATACCTGTTAAAATATATAGCCCGTCCAGAGATACCTATTAAAAGAGACGTAAGTCCTGAACTAACGGACTTACGATCGTGCATGGTTGCATGTGCACCCTGCAGACCGTCACGTTGGCTACGTGATGCAGATCTCCAGCGCGAAGGACTTAAACTGAAGATTGCATTCTTAAGACAGACGTGAAGTTTCAGTCTCTCCCAACACCACTTATGTCTCCGTTCACGATATATTAGACCATCAACATTCTCTGATACATCAATACTATCTTGCGTGTATTTTTGTGATTTAAAAGTTGATTAGTGCTCATCACATGAAATTTGTTTCTCCTGTTGGTGTTATCAAAGGACAATATCCCCCAACTCACTTCTCGGCAATATCGACGCTGGCAGGTAAGACTTGACGTAGTGGTGTTCATCTTAATGATCTTTAGTCCACTGACATGCAGTAACAACAAACAGTTATCTTACAAGCTCACCAATATTTGAGACTTCATAATGTCCTCACGTGTATGGTGCGTTCTGGGTGATAACGAGCAATGGTAACGATATCTAGCAGGTTTGTTTTTGTGGAAAAAAGTTTGTTTTGTGGAAAAAAGTTTTTTTTGTGGAAAAAAGTTTTTTTGTGGAAAAAAGTTTTCCAGCTGTAATTAACATTCTGTAAACGTAAACAGGGAGATGAATATATGACAGTTGTTCATATATTTTATGTTCAACGTTGTATTATTCAATTAATATATAATATACGGCTTTAGATGGTATTTAATCGTTGAAACGTTGAAAATATTCGACAGTGAAGATACAAGAGTGGAAACTGAAGCTATTTACCTGACACTGGTGTTCTAGTATGACATCATTATCGTTCTAGTATGACAGTCTTGACAGTAGTGAGCATGACACAAACCTGAGCACACACACACACACACACACACTCACACTCAGAGAACATGTAGTGATATATGACTCGAGTGTGAGTGCTGATATCGATTGACACTCACTGCCTACTCGTTCCTGTGAACAGTGAACACCTCACCTGCAGTGTTTTAAGTTCTGTCACCAGTCAGCGGCCTCCCTGTGACCCCCTGAGACAACCACAAGCTGAATACTTCACAAACGCAGCGGTATAATTATCAGCATAGCCTTATCGACATATACATAATCTCACTATCTCTCAGTTATCTCATGATTAAAATATTTTTCCCCATGAAGCAAGTTTACAGAGACATTCTATGCGTATGTGTCGGGATAAATGTATCACTCAATTTCCTCAGCTCATAAATGAACTGTTCTTCTAGCCTTGGCAATATTCAGCAAGATGATACATTAACTGTATCCTGCAAGTGGGGGGGGGGGGACGCTGGCACCATGTGTCACGTCACATATTTGTGGGTAAATACTGGTTCGGTAACAGGGTTGTTGATTTGTGGAACCAATTACCGCGTAACGTGGTGGAGGTGGGGGGTCCCTTGATTGTTTCAAGCGCGGGTTGGACATGTAAATGAGTGGGATTGGGTGGTTATAAATAGGAGCTGCCTCGTATAGGCCAATAGGCCTTCTGCAGTTACCTTTATTCTTATGTTCTTCTGTACTTATGTTCTTATGTTCTTACATAACAAGGCCGTTCTGGTGTGTGTGTGTATTGTATCCGAGAGTTATGTTAGTTAGACAGTTCTGTTATTTGGGGGCAGTTATGTCAGACCGAGACAATTATACCAGTTATAGACAGCTGTGAGTTAGAGGCAGTTATGCTAGAGACAGTTACGAGAGTGAGAGACATACATGTCAGAGACAATTATTTGGCCAGTTATGAATTGATACGTAATTTTATTTTATATACAAGAGTTCTTACATTCTTGTAAAGCCAGTAGCATGCGTAGCGTCTCGGGCAGGTCCTGAATCCTAATTTTCCTTAATCTTAATTATTTACAAATAATTATTTTGTTTAATCCGGCAGGCTAATATGTTTACTATATGGAAAGTTTCAGAAAGTAGCTACCTGGCTCTCAATCACAGGCTTAAAGCTTCCGTAGTGTACCTCAGCAGTATATCATGCTATGATATACCCTTTCATCCATGTTACATCAACTATAATGCACAATATCGTGTGAAAATCAAAGTTCATCCACTTGGATGATATGATAATATCACTGTAATGCCCCTAGGGAAGGCTTACGACTCATCAAAGATCAACATTATAACAATTATAGTAAGGGATTCAAGATAACATGTCACCACCAGTTTATATTTAAAGTATTTATTATACGTACACATAGCAAGAGCTAAATTATGAGATTAACATGAAATCCTTATATTTTATTCCCTTCAGCACCGGGACCATCATAGCCTTGGCTGTCTCGTTGGCTTAGCACTCTCATCGGTACCAGGCGACGATAAAGTAAAGTCGTCCCTAGTAACGCCGCCGCTGTCACGATAGTCAATATACCGAAGCACCATCTTGTACCGAGTTCGAAGTACACGTATGAGACGACGATTGGGCCTGATACGCGGGACAAACTACCCGCGGCGCCAATTACACCCATCCACACGCCTTGAGGTTTGGGGCCCAACATCTTGGAATATATTCCCATCATGAAGCTTTGTGCGCTGGCGAAGCCTATAAAAGCCACGAAAAAACCGATCATGAATTGTATTTCCGGTAATTGGGGAGTGTGGTGACACCAGTCTTGTATTTCCGGACAGCCTTCAGAACAGTGTTGGCTGTCTTCGTTAGTTAATAAAGATAGTGGGCCAGCTCCAACGAGGTCTACAATAGTAGTGGTTTCGGTAACGCTTGTAACTGATGTGGTTTCATTTCCCGTGTCACACGTTTGCATAGGAATGACATTTTTCCCCCAAGGAATGAAAAGGAACATACCTATCACAACAGGAAGCATACCTAGACCCAGAAAGAGAATTCTTTCATCAACTCTCTTTGAGAGTATGCCGCCAAGAACGTACACGGCAATGTTCAGGACCCCAGCAATGCTTAGAGCCGAGCCTACCATTATCATAGCCGTGTTTTCTGACCAGGCGTATTGGTCCATAGCCACAGGCACAGCCAAGGTTTCTGTCAGTACCGCGACGAATAGAATACCGAAGCGGGCGTAAAGAATTCCACCCAGAGCTCCGTAATCAAGCTTGGAAAACTTGATGGACTGTTCATCAGCGATGTTGGACGTCGCCATCATGGCTCCTTCCTTTTCCGAGATGTTGTATTCCTGGAAAAAAAATATGATTTTAGTATTATTTTTTTAATAAAGTGCTCTTTATACAATTGAACTTGACCATGACGTGGACGGTCGGGGATTGAACGCCGACCTGCATGAAGCGAGACCGTCGCTCTACCCTCCATCTTAAAACTTATATGCTTGGATCGATGAACACAGGTTCTGAAGCCGTATAGTTTCCACTAAACTTCGGTCTCACAGACACTAACAGGTCTCAGTGGAGAACCAATTACACAGTTACAGTGCTAACAGGTCTCAGTAAAGAAGCCATAAGAAACAGTTTATAAACTACACTTCTCTGTCTACCAAGTCATTGTCACATCAGACTTACACAGTCAGAGAGAGCTCAACATTCACATGGAATGACCCCTTCAGAGAAATGAGAGAAATATATTAATATATTTATTATAAGTTATATCCATTAATATGAGAGAGCTCACCTTGAAGACACAGGGCAGGAGGATAACCAGGATAACCAGACCCAAGGAGGCACTCACAAACGATGTTACTGTGTACTTGTTCCACTTGAACCAGTCTACGGCCGTGTCCACATCCTCCGGAAGGGCCATTGTTATCAGTGACTGGATAACTGAAACGACACAACTTTGATGGGGGGCCAGACGTAATATGCTCCATGTTTTTATCATTCTTGATTGGTTTGTAATCACCTACTGTGGTGGATTGTTCAATTATTGACTGTTGACTGAACTATATGTCTCACAGATCTCTAACACTGTTCATGGAGGACAAACGAATATGTATATATGCTGGTTTGTTCTGAAAGTGATTGTACACAACGATTGTGTACAATCAAAGACTAACATTGGATTGATGCATGTCCCTGTATTAATAATGTTTCGCTGTGTTTACAGTGTCAAGCATTGAAATTAAGGATGATGTGCAAGGCCCATACTTCTTACCAGAAGTTATTAGGCAGAGTAATGTATTTCATGGAAATACATTACTTGTGAGTGCCTCTACCATTTTATAAAATATTTTAATATGAACTGTTTAAAAATCTAATATACATACTTGCCACTATTTCCAAAGGAAAAAAAATAGACCAAAGACTATTGATATATATTTATAATTTGTCATAAATGGAAATTACTATTCAGTCTTAGCAACGTTTGACAAATGTAAAGTTCTGAGGCAAAATAATGATAGAGCCACAAGATATCAGTTGAATGGTATCGAAATTGTTATGTCTGATTGCTAAAGAGATCTGGATTAGTAGGAATTTAAAGGCAAACAAATCATTGCATACTAAGTAAATGTTCCAAATGAGGCCAATAGGAAACAAGAATTGATTTCAAGAGGCGTAAGCAATGAAGCAACAGGTGATATTCTTCAAGCATATCATGCACTTGCATTTTGATTATGCAGTTAAGTTTTTGCGCCCTAGTATTGAATTGACATAAATTGACTTGAAAGCATTTAGCGAAAAGTGACCAAGTTAATCTCGAAAAATAAAAATCTTTGAAATGAAATGGCAGAGAGAAAGAGAGAGAGAGAGAGAGAGAGAGAGAGAGAGAGAGAGAGAGAGAGAGAGAGAGAGAGAGAGAGAGAGAGAGAGAGAGAGAGAGAGATGAAAAAAAACATGATTTACATTTTCTAGAATCAGGGGAGAGTTAATGTTGACTTGATAGAAATCCACAGATGAACGATACAAGGACATAAATAACATAAATAAAGTATTACATATTACACAAAGGTGTAGGTAAATATCAGGAGAAAGCGCTAAGCCAGTGTGACTGTATAGCATTTGGAAAGAATGTGACGATAGGAATTTCGGATAGGACGGAGGAAATGAATGGTGCCCAACCACTTGGACGGTTGAAGGTTGAACTTCAACCTACTAGAAACCAGACCGCCGTTCTACCGTCCAGTCCAAGTGGCTGGGAATATCAGCACAAAATAGAATACGAAACAAGGGATATAAATTAGATAAGTTTAGATTTTGTAGAAGGAATTTAGACAAATTCTGGTTTGTAAAATGGTTGTTGATCTGTGGTACAGATTAACGAGTAACGTAGTTAACGTTGAATCTCCTGATTAGACATATATATGAATGAGTTTCGGTAGATATAAATAAGAATTAAACATGTGGGACAATAACTACGGGCTCACCATAGCCCGTGCTACTTGGAACTTCTTGTTCTAGGTAGCGAATCTTTAACAACAACAACAAAGGGACAATAGGACTTCGGCAGTTTCCTTAATTGTTGTTTTTATGTTCTTAGATTAGTTAGAGTTCAGTTAATAATTTGAACTTTAATAAATAAATTTGCCTATGTGAGGTTTGTTGAGAATGTTAGCTGCAGTATTTCGTATGCATTACACCTCACTCAGATATGAGAGGAAATTGTGTGGCAGAAAGAATATCTTAAGACATATGTCTTAGATGAAAGTCATTGGTTTTAGCATTAAAATTATTTGAAATTAATGTATTTAATCTGAACGGCTATAATTTATATACTTTCAAGCTTGAATCTTTATGGGAGAACTAAATATTGATGTTAAAATATGATTATGAAACACAAATCCAACCTTAAGCAGTCATTGGATTTACTTAGTTACTATGTTTATTTTTTATTTTTCATAAATAATTATTCACCTAATATCTGGCCATGTATTTCGTAAATACATTTTTATTATTACAGACATACAAGAGAATTTTATCTCGTCTTCCTTCTGCACACCTTCCAACATACCTATCCACACCCCACCTATCTCTCTACACACCCGATCCATCTCTCCATCCTATCTCTAACATCACCGTAGCCATTTTCCCCATATATTATCTCCTTCACTGTAAACAAATGGTTGACATTAGAATATAAACCAGTGACCTATTTTTTACAAATGATAAAGTCTACGGATTCGTGGGTGAAAATTTCACTTACACAGACTTCTTGTAAGAGGACTTTTAGAGCTGTGTACCCCATCACAAGGGACACTAGGCGTCCCTAACCCCCCAATGACACTACCGAAAAAATCCCGCATTAACTCTGCAAATTTTAATGAGACAAGCCCAAGACATCAGGCCTTGCAGCCTCGAACTGAAAGACATTATATTTCAGGGTATACATTACTAGACAGGCGTGCCTAAAATAGTCTGTCTCTCCTGAGGGCCGCCTATTCGACCCCATTTTTTCCCCCATTTCCCCTCCCTTCTCTCCCTCTTTCCTATCATCTCCATTCTTTGCCCAATCTCCTCCTTGATTCCCTCTTCCCACTCCACTTGGATCCTCATTCGTTCTTCCGTTCGTGATTCTAAAACTCTACGTGAAGAAAGGAACAACAGGACAGTAGCTGAGGAATGGAATGGAATCATCAGGGGGAAGCACCAAGCCATTACGACTATATAGCACTTGGAAGGGGTCAGGATAAGGATTGGGGATGGGACGGGGGAATGAATGGTGCCCCAACCACTTGGACGGTCGGGGATTGAACGCCGACCTGCATGAAGCTAGACCGTCGCTCTACCGTCCAGCCAAAGGGGTTGGACAGTAGCTGAGGAAGCATAGACTGACCTGGACCGATGACCAAGCCACAAGCCTGGCCGATAAAGGCAAAATTGAGCTTCAGCGTCCGCTCCTTCACGGTAGTGGAGGAAGCCAAATACGACCAACACAGTGTTACGGTACCTGGAAGTGCACGAATAGTCAAGTGTTATGCTGGAACACACTCACGTGTTCTGCGTTCTTCGTTGACTGTTATATTTGTTCAGATTTATTGCATTTCCCTAGGCAGAATGTGGGGGGGAAGTAAATATTATTCATTTTCTCTATTTTTGTGTATATATATGACACTGTAGTTCGTCATAATGCTGACGAACCACAGCGCCATCTATGTTTCGTGTACCGAGTTAAGTAAGGTTTCCTTTCTCATTAATAAGGTTTACTGTCACTTTAGTTCCGTGTTCTGGGAGAACCAGGGACCAGATTCACGAAGCAGTTAAGCAAGTACTTACGAACCTGTCCATCTTTTCTCAGTCTTTGATGGCTTTGTTTACAATAATTAAACAGTTAATGAGCTCCGAAGCACCAGGAGGCTGTTTATAACAATAACAACAGTTGATTGGCAAGTTTTCAAACTTGTAAACTGTTTAATAAATGTAACCAAAACCGTCAAAGATTGAGTAAAGATGTACACATTCGTAAGTACTTGTGTAACTGCTTCGTAAATCTGGCCCCAGAGGTGCTGAGGTGCCGGTGAACGGCAGCAGAGGCACAGAACGGCTGTGACAAGGTCGACCTTTGGACGTCTCTGCTGATACGTGCAAGCAAAGGTGCTAGTGGAACGCTAGATCTCTTCACCTTTGGAGTGTGCTATCGAGAATGCTAACGACGTGCCGGCTAACCTCGCTAAAGGTGTGTGAGTATGTGTCGCCCACGTTTGATGCGAGCATTGACAGTATTGTGTGTCCCTGTAATTGTGTTTAATTGATTAGTGGAAGTTTTTATCTCGCCATTTGATTTCTCTAACCTTGTTCATGTCATTACATTTCCACTGGGGTTGTGGATCATCATTACCATAGCATAAGAACTGGTCAAGATTTTGATGCACTAATTGAGGCGTGAGATATAAACTAATTCTTACTGTAAATCAACATCTGTAAGAAATCAAAGTCGTGTTCTATTCAGATTTGTTAATAATATAATTTAAATATATCCTGCAATATGTAAGAATGATATCTTGAAATTTTGAAAAAAATATGACTATAAAAATCACAATGGTTTGTTACAGAAACGAGGCATTGACTTGAATGACTTCTGGTGACTTGAACCAGTCTTCTAGTGGTTCCCAGACACCCTAACCCACCTGCCATGGCAGACAGGGTTAAGGCAAGTGTCTAGAAATCAACAGAGCGTCGGTTCTAGTCACCCCAAATGTAGTTAAGTTAGAAAAAGAAATAATGTAACAGTTACTGCAGAGTGACGTCAAAACTCGCCAAACAGAATCAAGAAGGGTTAAGGCAAGTGTCTAGAAATCAACAGAGCGTCGGTTCTAGTCACCCCAAATGTAGTTAAGTTAGAAAAAGAAATAATGTAACAGTTACTGCAGAGTGACGTCAAAACTCGCCAAACAGAATCAAGACACAGACTGACCTGAGCTGCCGCCAAGGGTAAACCTGGAGACGATCATACCGTAGTAAGGGGCCATTGTTCCTAATCCCTTCAAGACGCCGAGTAGCGCGAACATGACGTTGCCGGAAATAAACATAAACGCTGCGGCTATACAGGCGGGTCTGTTGAGGGGAAAAAGGTATTTTGTTGATGTTGTTGTTGTTATAGATTCAGCTACTCGGAACAAGTTCCAAGTAGCACGGGCTATGGTGAGCCCGTAACTTACCTGGCACAGGAGTTGGGCAAGAAGCACGGGCTATGGTTAGCCTCGTGGACAGGAGATGTCTCCAGTGTATATATTTTGTTGAGCCTGTCGAGATTTTTAAAGGCAGAGGTGGGGTAGATGTAAGCTGCGGGGAACAACGTAATATATTACAGTGAGAGAAAGAGTTTAGGTATTACGGGCTATTCATGCCCGTGCCACCTCTTGGGTGGCTTAATCTTCATCAATCAATCCGTTTATGCAGCGTGTGGCATATAATAGATCTTACGCAGTTTTTTTTAGCTTTTGTTCTTATGATGGGTAGGTTATCTTGAGATGATTTCGGGGATTAGAGTCCCCGCGGCCCGGTCCTCGACCAGGCCTCCTTTTTGTTACACATCCCCAGGAAGCAGCCCGTAGCAGCTGTCTAACCCCCAGGTGACCTATTTACAGCTAGGTAAACAGGGGCATCAGGGTGAAAGAAACTCTGCCCATTTGTTTCCTCCTCCGCCGGGGATCGAACCCGGATCCTTAGGACAACGAATCCCCAGCGCTGTCCACTCAGCCGTCAGGCCCCATTGCCCCAGGGATGGGGCAGTATGCTGGGGCCAGATTCACGAAGCAGTTACGCAAGCACTTACGAGCCTGTACATCTTTTCTCAATCTTTGGCGGCTTTGTTTACAATTATTAAACAGTTAATGAGCTCCGAAGCACCAGGAGGCAGTTTATAACAATAACAACAGTTGATTATAAAGTTTTCATGCTTGCAAACTGTTTAATAAATGTAAACAAAACCGTCAAAGTTTTAGGAAAGATGTACAGGTTCGTAAGTACTTGCGTAACTGCTTCGTGAATCTGTCCCCAGGATATTATGACTTGGTTGTACCTGTGTGAGCTGGCTGATTGATTGTTGTACCTATGTGCAAACAGATATAAATATATGATGTTGATATGAGTTCCTCCTGACTTACAAAGAGTCCACTGCGGGCTCACCATAGCCCGTGCTACTTGGAACTTTGTGTTCCAGGTAGCGAATCTTCAACAACAACGACAAACTGACTGTCTATGATGTCTTACCTGATACTGCCTGTCTTGTTGGCCCATATACCTAAGAGAGGCCCAGCCACCATCATCCCGAAAGGATTGGCTGCTCCGACCCAAGCCAGAGATTTCTTTGTCAGTGATGGTACCAGCTGTTGAGTGGAGAGACAGCTTATAACTAATCACAAAGCCGAAATGCCCTTCACCATTAAGTTCATTAACTCAAGAACACTGAACAAGAACACTAAGAACAACTCAAGAACACTGAACAAGAATACTAGGTTGTGAGGCAAATAGGTAAAATTTTCAATTGAAAACCCGAGGAGAAGGCTATTAACAGAGAATATAACTACTGTGACATGCATAAGAATTAGAATAAGCAGTTTAGTCCTCAGTTAAGAAACCGGAGTGAACCCAAAATAATTTTAGAAATGGTCGTCAGCAGCGACTGTGAAATATTTGCTGAAGCAAAAGCTAGCTTGGAACTTGAATATGTACCACTCTCTTAGAAAGCCTTTGAAACGTTGTTCTGGGCAAGATAGAGCTCCATGGACGACGATTCATCTTTAAGGCTCAATCTATCCTGGCTGACATTGCAGCATGAGCTTTATCTACTCTTTTGTAGCTATGATAATCCTATTGAACCTTGTTATTAGTTTAAATAATTTTATTGCATTTTTGTTTTACTATAAAAAAGTACGTTTGTAAATCACAAACAACAGCTGATCTTGGATATAAAATCTCAGCTTGCTTTTTTTTATAACATAAAAGCCTCAGAGAGTCCTAATTTTAACTAGAGAGAGAGAGAGAGAGAGAGAGAGAGAGAGAGAGAGAGAGAGAGAGAGAGAAGTTACCTCCTCATGAAGATAGGGCCAGACGCCGAGGCCAATAGAGATGCTGATAGACTGGACAAATATCAAACAATAGAGGATCTTGTGAGACCTTTCTCGAGCCTTCTTCTCCTGGGGCGTCTCAAGCTGTCCCTTGAGGCAGCTCTCATAGGTTGGTGGATCATTCCTGTAAAGTAGAAGCTTCACTCAGGTGAGAAGCCCTAGCTTCTCTTAGATGAAGGAAAAATATAAGCTGCACATTCTTTGCGTATCATCAGAGGTATAAAACACGTGCTTGAGTTTATGTATTTGTATGTGTACTCACATTGAAGTATGTATACGTGGTCGAGCCTTTAAATCTGTCGATGGTATGAATCATTTACTACCTGCACACATGCGGTTGTGGCCTCTACTATTATCACTGAGCATTCAGTCATCGTCAACTTGTTCAACTAATGAGTTAGTGTGTGTGTCCACTCACCTAGTTGTGTGTGTGTGTGTGTGTGTGTGTGTGTGTGTGTGTGTGTGTGTGTGTGTGTGTGTGTGTGTGTGTGTGTGTGTGTGTGTGTGTATTCACCTAGTTGTGTTTGCGGGGGTTGAGCTTTGCTCTTTCGGCCCGCCTCTCAACTGTCAATCAACTGTTTACTAACTACTTAAAATGTGTGTGTGTGTGTGTGTGTGTGTGTGTGTGTGTGTGTGTGTGTGTGTGTGTGTGTGTTTGTGTTTACACCGTTTACACAAATTTACACCGTCAGGAATTACAAAAAATTAAATATTTATGAAATTATAGGTAATTTACAAAAATTACAAAAGTGTTAAATAATAATACAGTAATCTATATAATTTTAAGTATTGTAAAGTGAAACAAAAAATGTAAACAAATGTAAACAGAGGAGGCCTGGTCGACGACCGGGCCGCGCGGACGCTAAGCCCCGGAAGCACCTCAAGGTAGCTCAGAGAGTTTATGTTGCATTAACATTTTAAGACGCGACAACATGGTATAATACGAAGATTTAACGTACATATGTGCCTTGGGAAGAATGCCTTTACTAGCGGCCATACTGTAGAAACCTCCCCACCCAGGACTCACCTACAGCAGGGAGGGTTAATCTGACGGTACAGAACTTCAGACTTTTGCTGAAAACAAAAACTACCAAAATATGTTAACTTTAGTTTTTCCTCGTGTGGCAAAGGTTAAATCTCCACTGACTTCTAGCTAGTCAAAGCAAGAATAACAGTAGTAAAGACCAACATTCCTTACACACAGGTATATATGACAATAACATGTATTGGAGTTGACTTCAAAGGTGTGCAGTTGCACCACGCGTCTGACATAATATTCAACATTTACACAGTTAGTCAAAACTAGACAGCACTGCTGTGTTATCTCAGGAAAGCTGTTTTGATTATTATCTCAAGGAACTTCAGCACAAAACACTCACTCTTCAAGTGCAAGAATCAACACACACACTCTTTGCAGCCGGCACCTTAATCTTCAACGCTCTGAGATATTTGCAGGCGACGAGTCACAATAACGTGGCTAAAGTATGTTGACCAGACCACACACTAGAAGGTGAAGGGACGACGACATTTCGGTCCGTCCAGGACCATTCTCAAGCCGATTGATTCTCACAATCGAATTGAGACAGGTCCAGGACGGACCGAAACGTCTTCTTGTCCCTTCACCTTCTAGTGTGTGGTCTGGCCAACCTCTGAGAGATATATATACAGATCACCTGTACAAACCTTAAACTTCTATCAAAACAAGACATTGTTTAGTCCAAACTTTTGTATCTAGCACTGTCTGAGCAGGACGACTCATATAATATAGATTACTTTCAGCATTATGTGCAGTAGATGTGTATATATATAAATATATATCCACGACAGACAAATGTGTGTCTGTTGCGTAACACGAATCTTCGTATTACACAACACGTGACAATAAATGAAATTAGACGAGTGTATATCGACTGAGTGTATAAAAGACTCATCACAAAAGAAGTTTATTAACAACTGCCACGCTTTCAGTTTTATGCTAATGACGACGTTTAAAAAATACTGCCTACTGAAGGAGATAATGTCTGCCTACTAGAGGAGAAATATCGTCTTAAAGAGGAGATATTGTATGACTCCTAGAAGAGATAGAACCTGTTATGTGGAGGCAGGAAAATACCCATCGAAGAAGTAGTAGTTCTAACCTCAGATGGAACCAGTATTGCACATGTGTAGACTCAACATCTGCCAACTACAGAACACATCACCTACCCGGTGGTGGTGATGGTTGAAACGGAACCATGCTTGGGGGATCCTCTGCCCATGTTGTGAAGCTGAACATCGTCCATACTGTGATCAACCAGAGATCCTTCTTTGCCCAGCATCCCGCCCATCTCGTAGGAGGATCCAGATGTTGTTATCTCAGTGTTGCTAACAGCAATGTTACCTTCATGGAACACAATGTGGGTTTTGAGTGGCTGTGTTCCATGTAGCTGGAAGACAATCACTCCTGAAACACAATGAGTTTTAAATGAAATAATGAAAAAAGTCCTGTGTATAAAACAGGTTCTGATAGAACAATCTATATATCTCCATCGGTTCTTATGGATGAAGAATACATCAAACTTCAGAGAATCTTTAGCAAACTCCTGGGCAGTGGCCACACGGTATAAAAATATCATTGGTAGATAATAGAATTTGGATATACGATATATATATATATATATATATATATATATATATATATATATATATATATATATATATATATTATATTGCGAACAAGCCTGAATGGTTCCCAGGACTATATGCGAATGAAAACTCACACCCAGAAGTGACTCGAACCCATACTCCCAGGAGCCAACGCCAACTGGTATGTACAAGACGCCTTAAACCACTTGACCATCACGACCGGACATAAGAGGTGATAGCCGAAGCTATTTGAACCACCTCACCGCGGCACTCGGATGGTTATCTTGGATGGTTAAATAGTTTCGGCTATCACCTCATATGTCCGGTCGTGATGGTCAAGTGGTTTTAAGGCGTCTTGTACATACCAGTTGCGTTGCTCCTGGGAGTATGGGTTCGAGTCACTTCTGGGGTGTGAGTTTTCATTCGCATATAGTCCTGGGACCATTCAGGCTTGTTCGCATTTGTGTTCCTCACGTGTGCCCCAAAGAATGAGGTGATTTGGTAAAATGCTATGCCCAAGATAACCATCCGAGTGCCGGCGGTGAGGTGGTTCAAATAGCTTCGGCTATCACCTCATTATGTCGGTCGTGATGGTCAAGTGGTTTAAGGCGTCTTGTACATACCAGTTGCGTTGCTCCTGGGAGTATGGGTTCGAGTCACTTCTGGGGTGTGAGTTTTCATTTGCATATAGTCCTGGGGGACCATTCAGGCTTGTTCGCATTTGTGTTCCTCACGTGTGCCCCAAAGAATGAGGTGATTTGGTAAAATGCTATGCCCAAGATAACCATCCGAGTGCCGGCGGTGAGGTGGTTCAAATAGCTTCGGCTATCACCTCATTATGTCCGGTCGTGATGGTCAAGTGGTTTAAGGCGTCTTGTACATACCAGTTGCGTTGCTCCTGGGAGTATGGGTTCGAGTCACTTCTGGGGGGTGTGTGAGTTTCATTCATATAGATATATATATATATATATATAATATATATATATATATATATATATATATATATATATATATATATATATATATATATATGTCGTACCTAGTAGCCAGAACGCACTTCTCAGCCTACTATGCAAGGCCCGATTTGCCTAATAAGCCAAGTTTTCATGATTATAATGTTTTTTCGACTACCTAACCTACCTAACCTAACCTAACCTAACTTTTTCGGCTACCTAACCTAACCTAACCTATAAAGATAGGTTAGGTTAGGTTAGGTAGGGTTGGTTAGGTTCGGTCATATATCTACGTTAATTTTAACTCCAATAAAAAAAAATGACCTCATACATAATGAAATGGGTAGCTTTATCATTTCATAAGAAAAAAATTAGAGAAAATATATTAATTCAGGAAAACTTGGCTTATTAGGCAAATCGGGCCTTGCATAGTAGGCTGAGAAGTGCGTTCTGGCTACTAGGTACGACATATTATATATATATATATATATATATATATATATATATATATATATATATATATATATATATATATATATATA
>WNGS01160430.1:15578574-15592327 GCA_020271785.1 Procambarus virginalis
TAGAGTGCCCCTCCAGACAGGCGGAAATTAAGAAAATGATCGACGCCAGATCGAGAATCTCAACTCCAAGAACGAAGGAATTCAACATTCAAGAAGAATCGTTCCCAGCACTCCCGACTAGTGGCGCCGCGAGCGGCGCGCAACCAAATTACTGACCCGAGCCAGCCACTCAAGGTCACAAACAACACCTCTCAACCCAGCCAGCCAGCCGTCCTCACTCACGCCGCCAGCAGCCACCCCTGATAGCACTGTTGCAGCTCTGATACACTTCGCAACGGAGCTCTCAGGTGGAGACCTCAGACAAAGGTACAGAATTCTGAACGAACTGTACAAGGAGAACAACCTACCACCGTTTGTGATACCAGAGGCCATGTTTACTGCTGGCTCCTCTCCACCAGAGCCAGACCCCGTTCCAGAGACGCCAGAGCCCGACCCCGTTCCAGAGACGCCTGTCAACCTGGACCATACAACTCCAGATACACCAGCAACTCCAGATACACCAGCAACTACAACTGATACCGTGGCTTCTGATACCACGTCTTCTGATGACGACTCGAACGCCGATGTTGATATTGAAACAGAAACATCACCCCCAGCACCAGAGACCACTGCAGCACACTCACCACACTCATTACCAGTGCAATCTCCAATACTCGACCAACTTTACGAGGAATGTGATAAGCAGATTTATGGATCTCCTGAATTCAGGCGCCTCACCAGTAAAATCTACAATGTGAAGTTTGCAGAAAACATACTGAACAACCCAAACCAACCATATTGGAATGTAGCGAATGAAGAAATCTTCGAACATTGCGATGAAGCAACATTGTGTAAGGATCTCTTCCCACCTGACTACCCCCAGTACAAGGAACATCAAATGATTACTAGAAGTAAGAAAAAATAGAAGATCTAAGAAGAAACCAACTGAGAGCAGCCGCTCTCTTCCCCCTCTTTAGGGGGATGGGGACCTAATTTTGCTTGTTTTGAGATGGTGGTACCAGACGTAGACACACTCCACACACCAAGAAGAAAGAAAACCTCCACTGCCGCCTTCCAGACCCGTCTCCCAGCCTAGCCAGATATGGATTGATACAGCATCTACACTTTGACATGCAGCTGGGTCTAGCCCTGGCACTTTTTCTTCAACTTCAGCATTTCCTCTCACCGACTTCTCTTCAGCTGTCCCCACTTCAAGGCTCGCCCCAATGGGCATCTTCTCCTGTATCATTCAGATTCAGATTCAGATTCAGATATTCCTTTAAATGCACTCCTTTGGGTGCCTTACAACCTGAAGACAATGACTGTACATTGTAGAGCTCTTGATATCTTGTGCTGTGAATGCTGTAGGAAGGCCTTGCATCTAAGGATATCTACTTTTTTATATAATTCTGATATATTTCGCCTCATTGGGACTCCTATATCCTGGTTATATCCGCCGTATTCCCTCGCGGGTATTCTACATCCTGATGATAAGTTAGGATGCTCCTCATCCTTAAATATCCAATATGTTTCTGATAATGAGGGATAATGTGAGCATCAGTGGATATCAAACATCCTGATTCAGGCAGAACTCTCTACAGTGGACATTCAACATCCAGATTCAGGCAGAACTCTCTCCAATGGATATCCATTATCCTGATTCAAGCAGGACTCTCTCCAGAGGATATTCAACATCCTGATTCAGACAGGACTCTCTCCAGTAGATATTCAACATCCTGATTCAAGCAGGACTCTCTCCATTGGATATTCAACATCTTGATTCAAACATGACTATCTCCAGTTGATATCAACATCCTGATTCAGGCAGGACTCTCTCCAGTGGATATATAACATCCTGATTCAAGAAGGACTCTCTCCAGTGGATATCCAACATCCTGATTTAGACAAGACTCTCTCCAGTGGATATCCAACAACCTCAATCAAGCAGGACTCTCTCCAGTGGATATCCAACATCCTGATTAAAATCAGGACTCTCTCCAGTGGATATCCAACATCCTGATTAAAATCAGGACTCTCTCCAGTGGATATCCAACATCCTGATTCAGGATGTTGGATATCCGGCCTGATTCAGGCAGGACTCTCTACAGTGGATATCCAACATCCTGATGACATTGCAGACAGAGAAGTTGTCTACACAGAGATTGGATGTTGTGATACAGTGTATATGCTTGAAGATTTAAAATAATATCTACATAAATGATGAACAAAGAAATGCGTAACATTTTAATAGCCATTTATTATTAAGCTCATTATAACTATTATTAATTGCTCATCAACTCATTTTTCTTAATAATATGTTGAGAAAACATGATGATATATTTGATATTTGAATTGGCTGTATCTCGGTAAATATGTGTGTAAAAGCCTTCATATTGAAAAATAGCAAAGAAAGAGTTAATTAAAAAAAATGTCAAGGATTGCGGTAAATCCAATGGTAGCATTTTCAAAACGATTCTATGGCTGGTTTTGATTTTGAGTTTTGTGAAAAATGACGATTTCGCCGAGGCGGCGATTTTTTCCCGGCAGCTCGGCTTGGCGCCATCTTTTGGTAATTACTAACTCACTTCCCTGAGGGCTGAGCTGTGTGGCCGTCATGTCCCGAGGCACCATATGCTTGTTTTTATCTTTTGATCCCATTTTTATTACTTGACCTAATCATTGACTATATGTCTACAAATACAAAATAAGATAATGAATTGCTTATAATAAAATAAGTTTTTGTAAGAAAGTATCTGGTAATGTGTGTAATGCATTATATAGAGCTACATTATTTATTCATTTTATATTTTTGTTTTATTTATATGAGTCCAGAATTTTTTTTTCACAAAAGCCCTCCTTTTTGATGTTGTACGACTTATTCTGACCTCAACCCCAACACACTAAATAATATTGTAAATAATGAATTAAAAAAAAAAGTCCACACATGAATGTCAACCAACAAACTTACACTAAACATCAAAAAGATCTATTACATTTTATTTGGGAGTAAATCATTAAATCAAATTCAATTTCAGATAGGCAACGTTAACTTTAGCAATAAAATGAGGTAAAGTTCCTTGGCCTATACATAGACAAAAGACTCAACTTCAGCACCCTCATAAAACTCAGCCAAAAAAGTATAAAAAACGGTCGGTATACTCTCTAAAATCAGATATTATGTTCTCCACTCTGCTCTATTCTCATTACACTATGCGCTAATCTATCCCTATCTTATATACGGTATCTGTGCATGGGGTTCAACCACTATGAATTGCTTCAAGCCCATCCTCACTCTGCAAAAATCTGCTATATCAAAACTCTGTCTTCAGATAACACACAGCCCCTTTGTTTCAGTCCCATAACATGCTAAACATACATCACTCCTCACAATCTCATGTGCTATTTACAATGTACAAAATCTTGTTCCTAAAGGCTAATCTTGGTTTGAAACTTTTCCTTGAGAGGTGTAATAGAACCCATGAGCACCACACCAGAAATAAATATATCTTTGATAATCCCAGAGTCAAACTAAATCTGTGAAAACACTCCATGCAAATATAAGGACCCAGTCTATGGAACTCACTCTCTAACAAATTACAAACTTGTCCAACCTATGCCTCATTCTAAAGTAAAACCAAAAAGTACCTAATTTCATCCTCATAGTTTCCTACCTTGTGCTTAAACTCATACTGTATCGTGTACTACCCAATTTCCCAATATTAGTATTTAACACATATATATTCACCTGTGTAATCCCCTCTGTCAATTTATATTGTAGTTATATGTTGATATAAAGTTTTGCTACAATGTACCTTTTCAGCTTACCTGATATGTTAGATTAATTAAGGACCTGCCCGAAACGCTATGCATGTTAGTGGCTATGCAAGAATGAAAATACCAATCTTATATAATGTCACCATTGTACCTTCTTGTGAATAAAGATTATGATTATGACATAGGCAACCTCAGGGTAACAAGGACAGTATATATAGGTCACCATTGAAGGGTCTGATTAGCATTCCAATGACCGATAGGGACACTAATTTTGCAATGCCCACTTGACCCAATGTCTAACTACGTGAGCTAACTAGTTGAATCGAATAATTTAGGTGGATCAGACTGAACTTTCCATTTTACCAGTCTCCCACCAAAGAAGTGTGTTGGCCCCAGGGGCTGCATGTGCTGCATAGGCTCAAAAACCAGATGAAAGAACAACGTGGAAATGCTTGCCAAAAATGGGGGTAGGGGTGGGAGGGTGGGTGGGGGGGAAGGGATGTAATTTGGGTGTGCACCAAAACAAGAAGCAGCAGAGGGAAGCAGGGGCCACCCTTTACCTACACTCAACCAGAGTATGAAAAGCTCCCTTACCACGTCAAAGAACCCATCACCGAGGAAAGGGTGGTATTTAGTTATTGATGTACAGTATATGAGAAATAAAAGAGGAGACCAAGTACACTACCCAGTTGAATGCCAATGTTAAATGGCAGTATGGGGAAAAGAATGAACTACAACTTTCCAGAATTTTTGTTTAATAAATAGATTAATATTTAGGTAAATCCTTATGACTTAGCATAAAATTCTCATATCCCAAGTTAGTGGAATAAAGGAATATCAGTATTATTGAGCATACCCTTTAAAGTGCACCTTAGAAGTAATATTTTCTAAGTACTGTACTTAAGTGTTAATTAGACAAAAATTAAATAGTTGTATGCTTCAAATGCAAAGAAAGATTCAATAGTGGCTTACCCCTCTCTCATCCTTGAAGGTAGGTGTCGGTGTCCGTTAGTGGTGAAAGGAAAAGAAAAGTTATGTTAGTGGTGTACTATGAGTGATGTTTCCTCATAGTAACCCACACTGTGTGGTACAAGAAATACATAAGATGTTCCGTGGAGATACAAAATGTTGAATCAGTGAAAAATACAGTAGTTAAAATATATTACCATACACACACAGCAACTCTGGTTGGAATACTTAAAGTTCTCTATGAACCATGCATAAATGAGTACAGTATATGTTTATCACAGGAAAAATAATTTAAAGACTAATATATTTTATGTTGGCGACCAAATCAGTATAAAAGGTTAAGAACCAAGACCTTATCATAATCATTTTATTTGGAAGAATTTATAAGTAGTAAATTAAAAAATAAAATTTACAACACTTGAATATTAGGTAATATCGACTAAACCAAACTACAACTTTGGTTCAAACAAGGAATTTATTTTACAGTTTTTAACTAATGGAATAAAACATTAGTTAACTCTACAGAACATGGAATAAAATGTCAGAACAATACAACACAACAGGGAGAAATTACAACAAAAAATTAATTATTATATAGTAATAATACCACCACTTGACTCTGTATTGTTATTTAGCTTGCTGTCTTGCACAAACCTAGAAAAGCATACAAAATTCTAATACAAACAGCATTGCACATGGCACTATGAAGTTAATTAACTTGATAGTATAAAATTAATCAAGGAAAATGGAATATTACTCCAATTAAAGCATGATACCACAAGGTTAGCCTCTCTCCTTCTGGGAACATCAAAAACTTCCTACACTATACAAATTAGAAAGCACCTATATACATTTTTAATGTAGCACAATATACTTAAGGTTAGACAGGAGGTGTGGGCACACGTTAAGATGATCTCCAATAACCAGTAATTATATACACCACAATAAGCTCTGCAAATCACTGCCTCTTGTGTTCTGCCCATCCACACATACTCCTTTTTGGATCAGTTTTGTGTTCCAACAATATTTTCATTATTTAATTAATGATATCCTATTTACAATATTTATAGAATTCTAATTCTAATTATTCATTGCCAAAAATTAACTTTTGGCAATTAAGTTCCTGAGACCTGGAACTTCAAGAACAAGAGGTCATAGATTTAAATTAACTAAACAAAGTTGCCAAGGAAATATACAGTACCAACCAGATTTATCTGATTTACCTGAAGGCCACTAACCCTAATGGTCTTGAAGAGGACAGGTTATCTTGAGGTTATCTTGAGATGATTTCGGGGCTTTAGTGTCCCCGCGGTCCGGTCCTCGACCAGGCCTCTACTCCCAGGAAGCAGCCCGTGACAGCTGACTAACACCCAGGTACCTATTTTACTGCTAGGTAACAGGGGCATAGGGTGAAAGAAACTCTGCCCATTGTTTCTCGCCGGCGACTGGGATCGAACCCAGGACCACAGGATCACAAGTCCAGCGTGCTGTCCGCTCGGCCAACCGGCTCCCTGTTGTACTTGCAGATACTTGTAGAACCTATGAAAATGTGGGTGCAGGAAGCCAGTGGCTTGTCAAACGTCCTCACATTTGCCTTGATGATCTTTTCCACGTAGATTTTAAAACTTAACAGTTTTGGCTTTTACGGCTTTGGCAAATAGGCAGTTCCAGAGGTTTATAACCCTGTGGGTGAAAAAGCATATTCACTTCTCTAATAAAAGCACAGTTCACTAAAGGCATTTCACTAAAATACATATTCACTTCACTTCAATAACATAGACAATTAACTATCACAAACAGAGTAGAAGGTTGGAACAAGTTAAGCGAGCAAGTGGTTTAGAATAAAACCATCAGCAGTTTCAAAGTGTTGTTTGGCAAAGAGTGCTAGGAAGATGGGACACCATGAGTGTAACTCTAATCTTGTAACTACACTTAAGTAATTACAAGTGCCTGACTTGTACACATTTACAGGCCTCAACCTCATTAGACTAGATGGCAAGTACAAACAGCAACATCCTTTTCACTTGAAAGATTTCATACAAAATACCCCATTTCCACTCAAAATAGTCACTTTTTAAGGAAGTGGTTGTGTGTGAAAGCCCTAACAACTGAGAGTCTTATGAATATGGTAGTCTAAATTACTACTGGGTGCCGGTCGGCCGAGCGGACAGCACGCTGGACTTGTGATCCTGTGGTCCTGGGTTAGGTCCCAGGCGCCGGCGAGAAACAATGGGCACAGTTTCTTTAACCCTATGCACCTGTTACCTAGCAGTAAAATAGGTACCTGGGTGTTAGTCAGCTGTCACGGGCTGCTTCCTGGGGGTGGAGGCCTGGTCGAGGACCGGGCCACGGGGACACTAAAAGCCCCGAAATCATCTCAAGATAACCTCAAGATATACCATGGTAGTAATATGGTAGTCTGCATATGGTAGTCTAGGGGTACGTTAATTGTATGGGTCCAATAACTCATGTTGCTATTCTCCTGGTGATTCTTTTTTCATAGTTAGAGATACAGTTAGATGACAGTCTCCATGGTGTAGTGGTAAGACGCTCGCCTGGAGTTCCGTGAGCGTTTTGTCCTGGGTTAGTATCATGGCCGGGAAGGATTTATTGGGTGCAAATACTTTACTGTAGCCTCTCTTTAACCCAACAGTAAAATGGGTACCTGGTTGTTAAAACGATTCTTCGCAGGTATTCGGGGTAACATAGGATTAAGGACTTGCTCGAAACGCTACGCGTACTAGTGGCTGTACAAGAATATAACAACTCTTGAATATATAAATAAATAAATAAATAAATAAATTACCATGTACTGTGCATAATGTGGTGTTAAGAATTTCAATGTGCTAGGAAATGTGGGTGCAAGAGTATGGAGATTGTGGGTACCTAGCAGGGATTCATTCTAATGATATTTATATTTAATTCCCTAGGAATATATTTAGCTATGTAACCAATGACTTTTTTGGTGACAACTGTCTGCTCATTAACTAAAAGTATTTTAAGTATTGTATTGTAACTATTGAAGTATTTCAGAATGATTTCTGAAACATAATTACTTACTCGTTAATGATGTAACTTAGTTGCTTTCCCAATTCCAGTAATAACTAGGAATTATGAACATGAAAAAAAAGCCTGGTTGACTGATTTAACCATTCTCAGAGGATAAACATGGATACAAGAAGCTCATTTATGTGATAATTAAAAGAACAGTTCTAGTTATAGTGAGTGGATGGTGACCCTGTATAGAGAGAGCTGTCTAGTAAGTTAAATAAGTCACTACGATAAAGTCATGTTAAATAAGTCACTACGATAAAGTCACTGAGGCATTAGAAGAAAAACAGAATGCTGATGTGATATACACGGACTTCGCAAAGGCTTTCGATAAATGTGACCATGGCGTGATAGCACACAAAATGAAGTCAATGGGAATAACCGGTAAAGTAGGACGCTGGATACTCAGTTTTCTGTCAAACAGGACTCAGCGAGTAACGGTCAACCATATAAAATCTAGTCCAAGTGCAGTTAAAAGCTCTGTACCTCAGGGTACAGTCCTTGCACCGCTGCTTTTCCTTATTCTCATATCAGATATAGACAAAAATACAAGTCACAGCTTCGTATCATCCTTTGCAAATGACACAAAAATCAGTATGAAAATTACCTCGGCTGAAGACATTGAAAAACTTCAAGCTGATATTAATAAAGTTTTCGACTGGGCATCAGAAAATAACATGATGTTTAACAGTGATAAATTCCAGGTACTCAGGTACAGTAAAAATGAGGACCTTAAACATAATACAGAGTACAAAACACAATCAAATGTGCCCATAGTAGGAAAACAGCATGTAAAGGATTTGGGAATAATGATGTCTGACGACCTAACGTTTAGGGAGCATAACCAAGCAAATATTGCGACAGCCAGAAAAATGATAGGATGGATTACGAGAACTTTCAAATCCAGGGATCACATCACAATGCTTGTACTTTTCAAGTCACTTGTGCTGTCCCGTCTTGAGTACTGTTCAGTACTCACTTCCCCCTTCAGAGCAGGAGAGATTGCTGAAATAGAGGGAATACAGAGAACATATACAGCACGTATAGACGCGATAAAGCACCTAAATTATTGGGATCGTCTCAAAGCTCTCCAAATGTACTCACTAGAAAGAAGACGAGAGAGATATCAAATAATATACACCTGGAAGATACTGGAGGGCCAGGTCCCAAATCTACACAGTAAAATAACAACGTACTGGAGTGAACGATATGGAAGAAAATGCAGAACAGAACCAGTGAAGAGCAGGGGTGCCATAGGCACAATCAGAGAACACTGTATAAACATCAGAGGTCCGCGGTTGTTCAACGTCCTCCCAGCAAGCATAAGAAATATTGCCGGAACAACCGTGGACATCTTCAAGAGGAAACTAGATTTATTCCTCCAAGGAGTTCCGGACCAGCCGGGCTGTGGTGGGTATGTGGGCCTGCGGGCCGCTCCAAGCAACAGCCTAGTGGACCAAACTCTCACAAGTCAAGCCTGGCCTCGGGCCGGGCTTGGGGAGTAGAAGAACTCCCAGAACCCCATCAACCAGGTATCAACCAGGTAAGTTCTACAATACTCCTAGTTACAGTGAATAGTGAGTAGTATGCAGTGGGAAGTGACATGTAAGTTCTATACAATAATTAACATCTATAATTACACCTTATTCTATATATTAATAATTAATAATAATAAATATTACATTATTCACATCGATGAAAGCAAAAAATTAAACAACTAATCACATTAAAACAGGTCACAGTACAGTATTCCTACATTTATACAGCATGATCAAAGACCAAGCCGTGAGGACGTTGGACCTCGGAATTCCCACAAGGTAGGATACCTTGAGGTTACCCTGAGATGGTTTCAGAGCTTAGCGTCCCCACGGCCCGGTCCTCAACCTGGCCTCCTAGTTGCTGGACTGGTACACCAGGCTGTTAGATGCAGCTGCTCGCAGCCTGACGTATGAGTCACAGCCTGGTTGATCAGGTATCCTTTGGAGGTACAGTATATATATATATAATCCCAGAATCTAGGTAAATTAAATGCTGGTCATCCTAATATAAATTCCTGTAATTTATATAAGTAATGAAACTAGTAAACATAAAAGTAACTTTGATATGTCTTATCAAAAGTTAAAAAAAACATAGAATATTAATTTTAAATCAATTGGAGTAAGAGCACTGATGAGTTTCCATTTGCTGGATAAAAAATGCCTATGAAATTTAAAAAAAAAAAAAAAATGGTCTCATCTTGAGTACACCTCAAACTTTCTACTCCCTGCCTCAATATTTATTAAATTTTCTTATCAAACTAGAATGTCCTAAACATAGCTATCAGAAACTATATTAAATTTAAAATATATTTCTTAATGGAATCTAAATAGAAAGTACATTATCTATAAAATAAATATGCAAAAAAAAAAAAGTGTTAACTTTATTTCATCCTACTGGGTAAAAAATATATAGAGTAATAATGCTTGTTATTGGCCTATTTTTGAGTTTTCTGTATTGGTAGGTTTTCCTGGTGCTTGCATGGTCTATGAGGTGAATCTAACTTCACAGAATCTGCCCAAAATGCTATACGTGTTAGTGGCTTTGCATGAATGTAAAAAACATAATTGTTATGTACTTTCACAATCCCATGTACCTTCTTGTATATAAGTAAATAAATTATATAAATAAATAAACAACTTCTACACTCACAGCATCCATGGTACTTGCTTGGTCTATGAGGGGCATCTAATTTCTACAAAAGAGAAGAAGATTAGGCTTAAATACATGTTAACAAAAAGCTCTTAATAATACATCCAACTGATAATGTGATGTTATCTTGTGCAATACTACCAAAATGAACAATGATAATGTGATGTTATCTCGTGCAATACTACCAAAATAAGCAACACGTAAGATTTATTAAACACACACGCACTGGTGCTATTTAAAATTAAAATGGTTACAGACACAATTTTCCTCAAAATAAGACACCAGGCCAAGTGAGTCTTATTATCTGACTGAATGCGCTAATATTTGCCTTTTCATATTACATTGATTCCTAAATCTCTTCTCACACTCTGGACACTCATAAGGCTTATCATCTGTATGCACCATATTGTGAATCTTCATATTACCAAGACGACTGACTCTTTTTCCCACATTCTGGACACTCATGAGGCTTGTCACCTGTATGCAGTAACATGACTTATTATACTGCTACGGTGTCCAAATTTTCTCCCACGCTCAGCACACTCTAAAGGCTTATTGCCTGTATGCCCCATTCTGTAAGTCTTCATAGTTCCATTATGTTTGAATTTTTTCCCACACTCTGGACACTCATCAGGTTTCTCACCTATGTGTATGAGCAAGTGTGTCTTCATATATCCAAGATGACTGAATGCTTTCCCACACTCTGGGCACTTATGAGGTTCATCCTTGGTATGTACCATCCTGTGTGATTTCAAATGTCCAACACGATTTAATTTTTTCCCACACTGGACACTCGTGAGATTTATTACCCATGTGTACCAGATATGTGAGTCTTTATGTGTCCTAACTGAGTGACACTCTGAACATTCGTGAGGTTTATCACCAGTATGCACCATCCTATGAGTCTTCATAGTTACAAGTTGACTGAATCTTTTCCCACACTCTGGACACTCATGAGGTTTTGATTATATTTATGATGGTACAGTTTGTGTGAAAGTTATCTCTTATGACTTAAATAATAGTTATCTATTATTAGTTTAATAATTCTTAGCTGACCTAAAGGTTAGCTCAGGTTGAGGTAGAATAGTGTAGAAAGGTAGAAAGGAGTGCCGGACCAACCAGGATGTGGTGGGTATGTGGGCCTGCGGGCCGCTCCAAGCAACAGCCTGGTGGACCAAACTCTCACAAGTCAAGTCTGGCCTCGGGCCAGGCTTGGGGAGAAGAACTCCCAGAACCCCATCAACCAGGAATCAACCAGGTAATAGAATAGATTAGGTTAGATTTGTATAGAGTAGTGATAACGTGGCTGGTTCAAGCATTATGCAGCTCTTAGACCCTACTCTCTCCTAAAGACACATCATTGCAACAGACTAGGATAATTAAACCTGGGTGCTATCCCATGCTTGGTGATTGAAGGTTATCTCCTCCCAATGACAACAGTTATTTTGTGATGAGGGGCATCTCAACAAATACAAACAACACATACAAATACTTATTCAGGTAAAGTACATACATACAAGGTAAAATACAAAAGTTGATGGATTTAGGGATAGGGCTAGTACATACAACGCCCTAAAGACAGCACTGCTTATGGCTAGAATAATTAGACCTGGGTATTGCCTTATACTTAATATGTTAAAGTTATCTCCTAACGATGACTGCAGGAGTTTTCTTCCAATGTACAGCGCTTCTTCTTGATAGTAGGTGCAGTTTGCATGAAGGGTTTATCTTCTTCTTACATGTCGGTAAAAGGTGTTGTTGTTGTTGTGATTACTTAGGACGTATACATTCCTGTGGTAAACTTTACATTTTCTTTTGATGGCACTTTTGGGTATACTATAATATTTAGTAGATCATCAATTGCATAATTCTCGTTGGTGGAGAGAATTATTATTATTATTAACATCTTTATTGACAAAATTAATTACAGTTTTGCCTAATCTGAGGATTTTGATAGTCTGATTAAAGTGAGGATAGCACCTCCAAAGGATACCTGATCAACCAGGCTGTGACTCTTACGTCAGGCTGCGAGCAGCCGCGTCCAACAGCCTGGTTGATCAGTCCAGCAACCAGGAGGCCTGGTCGATGACCGGGCCGCGGGGACGATAAGCCCCGGAAGCACCTCAAGGTATCCTCAAGGTAAGGAGGATAATGCTAGTATTCACTAGTATTCACAGGACAGAGGGTCATCCATAAGACAATAGGTCTAAACTGTTGGCTGAAGCACATATATATCATGGTTACAATCAATGTTTTAATATATGGATATGTGAAAACAACTTTCTACTGTGCACTGCCACACAAGGGCAGGGATGGGTTCATAAGTGATGCAGCTTAGAAGGAATATAGATAAAAATTGTTCTTCATTCTTTAAAATGGTGGAGAGAAGCGATTTTCAAGGGAAGTTCATGGGAAAGGAAACAGTAGGACAAAGAGTAGGCTGCATCAGACAGAAATTATGGTCCCCTGGTATAGATAACTCTCTATAAATCAAACATTATGTTTGCAACTATGTATGTACTTTTACCTGAATAAACATTTGATTTGATTTGCTAAACCAGTCCTGGGTTCGTATCCTGGCCGGAGAGGATTGCCTGCGCGCAATCCTTAAATGTAGCGTCTGTTCACACAGTAGTGAATGGATACATGGTTGTTATCGATTCGGCGGATCGTATTCCGAGGAAAATTAGGATTAAAGACTTGCCCGAAACGCGATGCGTGCTAGTGGCCTTACAAAAAATATAATAACGCTTGTATATTATATATATATATATATATATATATATATATATATATATATATAAAAACCATGTTGCCGCTATCATTTCTCTAGGACTATATGCTTTATAATGAACCTCCAGTCAGAACTGTATATATATAACTTTTGAAGAGAACCATGGATTTGCGATATCTAGTTATATCGATATCAATATTGATTATATACTGCTATCATATGATTTCTTATATTCTTAATATTGTTATATCTTAAACAACAGCTTGATTGACAGTTTACTTTGAATTTGTATTAGGAACATTTATCATATTGAACAGGTCGCCTCCTACCTCGAAGACCCAACACAATCCTTTGTGTCTGTATTACTAAGAATAGATTTCGTGTCTGTAGGTGCTCGCAGTTGTATTTTTAACAAAATTCGATATAATGTTTATATTGGACTGATAAAAATAATAGATAATTTAGGGTCAATAATAAACCGGCCATTACTAGAGAAGTGTTCATGTACCCCTTTAATCCCAACGCCATACACCACCTGCCACTTGGGCCCCTGTAGTA
>WNGS01160430.1:15606620-15617795 GCA_020271785.1 Procambarus virginalis
AGCGCTTCTTCTTGATAGTAGGTGCAGTTTGCATGAAGTTGCATTGCATGGGTTTGTCTCCCGGATGACTGCACCAGTACGATGTTGGTAGAGGCGTTTATGTTTGAAGATGATAAGAGATTTCTAAAAGTGCCTTGTTGCTGTTGTGCTGTAGGACAGAGGAGCGGCGACCTAAAAAACAGAAGGTGTATGTTAGAGGGAGACATTGCCGCCACGTAGTGAGCGGGTGTTTGTTTATGGCGTCAGCTGATCTTTGGTCTGGACGAGGGCACGGTGTTTTCTGTGTTTAGCTGTTTGGTCGCCAGGATATATGAACTGTGGCGCAGGGTCAGTATGTGACCACAGGTTATGTTGGTCAACTGGAGATAATTAGCCATGCTTTGACTTATTTGGTATATTTTCTTGTAAGAGGGTCACGCTCCTCCTAATATATGCTCGACTAGATACATGTCGGTAAAAGGGTTGTTGTTGTTGTTGTTGGTGATGTTACTTAGGCACCGTATACATGTCCTGTGGTAAACTTTACATTTTCTTTTGAGGCACTTTTGGGTATACTAATAATGTGATTTAGGTAGATCATCATTTGCAATACACTTCTCGTATGGTGGAGAGAATTATGCTATTATATTATTACACTTTATTACAAAATTATTACAATTTTGCCAGTAATCTGCGGATTTTGATAGTCTATTAAGGTGAGGATAATGCTAGTATGCACTGTCGTGCAGGACAGAGGGTCATACATAAGACAATAGGTCTAAACTGCCTCTGGCTGACAGCACATATACTATCATGGTTACAATCAATGTTTTAATATTAATGATATGTAAGAACAACCTTTCTACTGTGCCACTGCCCACAAAGGGCAAGGAGTGGTCATAAGTGATGCAGCTTAGCAAGGAATATAGATAAAATTGTGCTTACATATCTTTAAAATGGTGTGAGAGAAGCGATTTTCAACGGGAAGTTCCATGGGAAAGGAAACAGTAGGGACAAAGAGCTACGGGCTGCATCGACAGAAATTATAGTGTCCCCTGGTATAGATAAACTCTCTAAAAATCAAACATTATGTTTGTCAACTAATGTATGTACTGTTGTACCTGAATAACATTATTGATTTGATATGGTAAACCAGTCTTGGGTTCGTATCCTGGCCGGAGGAGGAGTTGCCTGCGCGCCAATCCTTAAATGTAGCTGTCCATGTTTCACACAGTAGTGAATGGATACTGTGTTGTTTAATCGATTCGGCGGATCGTATTCGGAGGAAAATTATGATTAAGACTGCCCGAAACGCCGATGCGTGCTAGTGGGCCTTACAAAAAATATTATAAAACGCTTGGTATATATATATATACTATATATACTAATATATATATATATATATATATATATATATATATATTAGATCATATATAGTATCTATTTATATATATATATATATATATATATACTATATATATATATCAACTATATATATATATATATATATGTCGCTGTATGCAAAGCAAACGGCGAAATTTCTGGGGGCAGAATAAGAAAACGTAATACCATATTGTGACTAACCGATTCATGGTTGCGTGCGCATCACGCTGGGGCATTTTAAAATTTTGTAATTAATTTATATTATTATTTTAAGTAATTATTATAATAAATAATAATAAATATAAGCCCCCACGTGGTGGTTTTCTTACAACCCACAGAAAATATATATAAATTAAACTTCGACCCTGGTGGAGACCTCTATGTAAGCCTAACATGTATAATACATACACTGGTTGACTGTCCCGTGACTAAATTTATTATTAAAAATAGAATCCATTTTCTTTAACTAATATATCATAGAAATCAGTTCATTGTACAACTAAAAATGTTTTTTGTGTGATTTTAATTGTTTTCTAATTATTTTTTACAAAAAAACTTTCTCTGGCCCTAAGAACCTTTCATTGGAAACTAAAATATAAATACATATATAGTTTTTTATGTGAACAACAATTTTTGTTAACATAGTTATTAATAACCTTCACACAAAAGTACAATAATGACAAATTAAAAAATAAAGAAAAATGAAAAGAAAAAACTAAATAATAAATGAAAGATAAAATAAAACAAAACATTCCTATAGGTACTGCAGTTGGAAGTTACGATATATAGTTTACCTGAGGAGCCACTAACACTATAGTGGCCTCGACGAGGACAGGAAGCCGGGCGGCTTGTCGTAGGTCCCTCCATTTGCCATGGTGAATCTTTTCCAACGTTTTTTTTTTTACACATTTCAGACAATGAAGGGAAGGAATTGTTAGGGAGAAAGCGCCAAGGCATTACGACTATATAGCATTGGGAAGGGGTCAGGATAAGATTTGGGATGAGACGGGGGGAAGGAATGGTGCCCAACCACTTAGAACGGCGGCGACTGATAGCGATCCGCTCGCGCACGACCAGCAAGTGGTTGCTCTACCGTCCAGCCCCAAATGTCTGGATGAGGCTACTGATGAAATCCTGTTCACTCACATCAGATAATTCTGGATTAGAAAAAAAAAGATAAACTGCCTGCCCGAAACGCTATGCATATTAGTGGATTTACAAGAATGTAAAAACATCAATGCTATGTACTCATTTAACCCACTATATCTTCTTGTATATGTGTAAATAAATAAATAATAAATAAATAATAAATAAATAAATAATAAATACAAAATATATTTCCTTGATGCTGTAAAAAGTTTAAATGTGAATTAACTCTTCATTAATTATACCTTTGGTTAAATTTTACGTTTAAATACATATCATTGAGGTTCATTCATGTAATAGACAGTTATAAAACAACTTTTTGCTTTAAATACTTTATTTTAAATGGCAATCAATTAATAAAGTAAGGCTGTCTATCATTACGTTGATAAAGTTGTAGAATCAACAGAATAATGAGTGATTGAATGGAGTCTCATTTGTTGTTGTTGTTAAAGATTTGCTACCTGGAACAAAAAAAATCCAAGTAGCACGGGCTATGGTGAGCCCGTATTTTATGAGTCTCATTTGTTTTCTTAGTGCTTATAACAGCGGGTTGTATAACAATCCTTTATGCGCTCATAACTCCCCCTACCAACTTCTTCTTCTCCTTTGCTTATTTAGGTTCATACTATGCAAATAATGATTTTTATTGATTATTGTATTAATTGATCATAAAAAATATAAATATAATATTGCCAGGCATAATTTAAATTCTACAAAAAAAGGATTATAACATAGTATTATAACAGTATTATCAAAAGCTTCATAAAATATATATAAATTTAACTGACAAAATAAAAATTAAGGCACTGCAGGCCTTACATACCCTGTGTTACTTGGAACATTTTGTTCCAGGCAGCGAATCTTTAACAACATAAAAATCCGCAGAAAAGTAAAGTATCATTGCCAAACATGATAAATAACCTGAGTAAACAAAGGGAAAAAAACAAAATTTCAGTGTTTAAGGCAGGCAGCTTTCAACAATTCTTGTAACTCATTTTGAATATATGTACTTTTACCTGAATAAACTTATTATTATTATTAATATTATTGTATAATATTAAGTATAGAGCTGCTGGGTTTGGTCCCCTGGTAGGCTTCACATACCGCTGTTCGCAGATCCTCTTGGGCAGCAGTCAGTTGCTCTCTTGTAATTTCTGTTTAGAAATGATTAAAATTTCTGTTTAGAAATGTATATTAAGTGTTCACGTTTCAGCTAATGGTTGCTTCTTCTCACATTTACCTAGTAAAGCTATAGAGTTAGCAAAATATTATATTATATAGGTTCAAATAAGAGTTATTTTTTGTGAGTCAAAATAGTTGAAGAGTAGTTTAAGTTTAATTTACCACATTCAGACTATTATTAAGATAAAAACAATGAAATTCTAAGTTAAAATATTATTAACATTATCCCCTATTAAATAAAAATAACAAAACGTGTTTAAGAGAACACGTCACCTTCATATAGTTATCACATAACAATGTTCTTACTGACAGACATCTGGTGTTCTCTCAATATATTATTTCTGTATAATAACAAAAAATTAAAATCTTTCCTATTCTTCGGGGGGAAAAAATTGCACATAATATATACGATATGATCAGCAATCTTTCGAATCGTTGATCAATGTATTGTCTGTTGCCTGGTGTAAGATGGTCATGAAGGAAGGAACGTGAGAGCACAGAATTGCAGGTCTTTAATCACTTTTTTTTTGCAGGGATATTCCTGCGCGGGCCCTAAGCCTCTGGCTGACCCTCTAAGTGTTACTTGTTTCTGCTTTACTTGGGCGGAGTATGAGTATTTATGACTCGTATGGTCGCTTCAGTAAGATTTTGTCTCATGTGTTTAACAACTTCTTCTGCTCTGTTGAATCTAAGTTGAAATCTTAATGGGGTTTGTAACTGTGCATTGTGTTAGATAATGTTCCAGTGGTCTTTTAATTCACTGGAGTAACAATAAAGGTAACTGGTGAGGTTTACCTCACGTAAACCCAAGCTGAGAGTCTCTGTTAATTTTTTGTTTAGTTCGATTTCTTTCAAAATTTGCAAATATTGCTTCGATGAAAAATATGATGGTCGATGTCATGCTTTTTAGTTGGGAGTTCGCAGCAAGAGTTCTATGCCTTTTATTTTTTTAATATGGGACCATGTTACCGTCTCTCCTGCCAGTATCTATACCTATATAGGTAGCGATATACCTGTTCTCGTGAATTTATTAAATATTTGAGTTAGTGGCCAACTGAGCTCCGCCTTGCATTCTTTGAGGACACGTCTGAATACCTCATCAGTAAAGAGATATAGAGTTTGTTTTAAATAGTAAGTAATATATCTTATTCGATCCAAATAAATGGAACGACATGTGGAAGAGACTCAGCGAACATATGATGTGTTATAAACACAAGAAAACATTAAGAATATATCACAGGTCCATAAATATTTACATTTTCTACCGAAGAAAAATATATTCAGAGAGGATTGACGAAATTTAGGGCCACGTCTTAAGGAGGGATTAGAGACGAGCGTGAAGGAAGTCCCTGATCACCCTGCCTTAATTAAGGTGGAAATAAATGGCTCTAGAAATGCGCAATTAGAAACAATAATTGGTTATGTAATTACAAGTATACAAGTCAAACCGATTTTCTCTTCCCACTAAGAAAATAACGTGTTATGTAATTTGACATTTATTTATATATTTGTTGAGAATAAATGACAGCTGTATTATGAATATTGTTTATAGCATATATTTAATACGAACCAAATTATCTTATAGAAAAACATTATCATTTAACAACATTTTATACCCAACATTTATTTTATTCTCCCAGCTAAGTCAACAGAACCCCCCTACTTATGGAAATACAAATGTTAACATTTATTTATTATTTATTTATTTATTTATACAAGAAGCTACATTGGGGGTTAACAGAGAACATAGAAATTAAGTTTAAATAAAGTGAACATGTTAATAAAAGTGAAGTTTTTCAGAAGAAAAAAGAAGAAATAAAAAATGAAATAAAGTGAAGTCAACCTTTAAATAAAGTGAATCAAAAGGAACTTACATTGTTGATGAGAATCCAAGGGACGTAATCAAGCCTGGCTGGAGAGTAGCTTGCAGGAGGCCCACCTGGTGTTGCAAAAGGTGACCCTCGAGCCCCGAGTAACACCTCTCTATACCACTCCACTCCACACACGTCTCATGGCACACTGAGACAGAATACAGGAGTCCCCGATCATTAAAATACACAGTACGCTGATGTTGAGGGGAAACTATTTCAAACATCATTAAATTAACCATTACCTAATGAACAAATCCACAAGGGCCGTGACGAGGATTCGAACCTACGTCCTAGAGGATCCCCGACGCTGCCTTAATCGACTGAGCTACGTGGTTAAAAAGAATTGCAACCGGAAGTTCTACTGATCCTCGTCATGGCCCTTGTGGATTTGTTCATTTGATGTATCACGCTCTTGTGATTTCTGTCCCTGCAAATTCGTATAATCAATATTGACTTATTAAATACGTGCATAGGTGACATACTAAACATAATAGTTGATTTCTGTGTGTAACCATTACATAGTTTAATCATGCTTGAAATTTGTAGATATTATACTTAATGGGTAACTGGTACAAATGGTACATAGAACAACCATTAGAGGGTCACAAGTATTTTCAACAATTTCTCTAAGAGAGAGAGAGAGAGAGAGGTGAGATGGGCAGCCTACCACAGGCCCAGAGTCAATCCCTGAGAATCTGTACATGACACATCTTGCAAAGTCGAGAAATTGGTCACTATCGTTGATGTACTTCTTGGCACATGTTAGCATGGTGTTGGCCTGGCACTCCCTGTAGCCATGCTGGCACTTGTGGCTGTAGTCAGCACCCTCAGCATATTCCTGAGAGGTTAAAGGTCATACTCTAGAGTTAAACAATTGTCAGTGATACGTATACAACATTTCTTAGCTTAAAATTTCTTTAAAATAAAATTTCTTCTCTAAGCGTTTCTGCCCGAAACGCTTTACGTAATAGTGGCTTTAGGCATTGTATGTACTAGCTCTATCTATAAATTCATCAATTTTTGTATCACCCCTTGTATGTATGTATTACCTAAATAAACATTTGAATTTTGAATTTGATTTTGAATTGAAAAACTTTAATGTGTATGTGAGCTCAATACTACAATACGCAATCCCGGCATGGAATCCGTACCACGCTAGTCTGTTGTGGCCTGCATCCTGGAACGGTCAGTAATACAGCCTTGCGGGACCTCTATATAACCCTAACATGTATATATATACACCGCTGCCTGTCCCCCGATGAAATGAATTACATGCAGGAACGTCTCAATTAAAACACAATCACTTCACAAATAAGTTGATCAAACCACACACTAGACAGTGAAAGAACGACGACGTTTCGGTCCGTCCTGGACCATTCTCAAGCCGAATTTCACAATCGACTTGAGAATGGTCCAGGACGGACCGAAACGTCGTCGTCCCTTTACTTTCTAGTGTGTGGTCTGGTCAAAATATTTCAGCCACGTTATTGTGACTCCTCGTCTGCACTTCACAAATGATATATACATATAGCATAATAAAGAACCAAAGTTACAACGCACCACAGCTTTTCCATAGGAGTAGATGTCCAGTTCCGTGATGTTCTTCAGGTCAGGCCACGCTGGGTGGAGCTGATTCAAGATAAAACGTCGACTGTGGACAAAGACTCTCGTAGACACCCAACACCTTCACCTTCACCGCCTCCTGCAGGAGAAAACCTCATTTTAAGCTTGGCCGAATATGGATTTTTTCTTGGAACAACGTATGTAGGATTGTGTTCGAGGCTCTCTCTCTCCTGGACACTGGATAGAGGCACGGCTCTCTCTCTGCTGGACACTGGACAGAGGCACGGCTCTTCTTAATGTCTTTATCTTTACTTACTTTACTTTTTTTTACTCTCATGATTAAGAAGAGCAATCAAGTTACCGAAATTCACGGTAAGGAAAATAATGATAATTGAAGGGTATATAATTTCTACAATGTTTCACTCCACTCTGGAACAACTTGAGGTAAGGAATGAATGTACAAGGTGCAACTTTATGTTAACAACACATGTTAAAGAGGTGAAGTTGCGTTGGAGTTAAGGTGAAGTAATCACAAGGTGAATAAATAAGAGGGATAATAGGGGTATGGATTCCAATTAAGTAACTTATCAGGTGAGTTAGATAGTTTTCACCTGATTGAATAACTCGTTGTTTGTGTGGAGGAGTTAGACGGCAGCAAGGCAGCACAGGTGTCTTGGGAGAACACCTGCAACACCTGTAGTATACACACCCACCAACACCTGTAGTATACACACACCCCACCAACACCTGTAGTATACACACACCCACCAACACCTGTAGTATACACACACCACCAACACCTGTAGTGTACACACACCACCAACACCTGTAGTATATACACCCACCACCAACACCTGTAGTAAACACACACCCACAACACCTGTAGTATACACCCACCAACACCTGTAGTATACACACCCACCCACCAACACACTGTAGTATACACCCCCCACCAACACCTGTAGCATACACATCCACCAACACCTGTATTTACCTCGTTACGCCTCGCTTCAGGTGCCGCACCTGATCAAACTGGCTATTTAGGTAAGCGAATCGTCCTGAAACTCAAGCACAGCCCCGCTCCTGTGCCAGGTAAGTCCGCTACGGGCTCACCATAGCCCGTGCTACTTGCCCCGCTCCTGTGCCAGGTAAGTCCACACGGGCTCACCATAGCCCGTGCTACTTGCCCGCTCCTGTGCCAGGTAAGTCCGCTACGGGCTCACCATAGCCCGTGCTACTTGCCCCGCTCCTGTGCCAGGTAATCCGCTACGGGCTCACCATAGCCCGTGCTACTTGCCCCGCTCCTGTGCCAGGTAAGCCCGCTACGGGCTCACCATAGCCCGTGCTACTTGCCCCGCTCCTGTGCCAGGTAAGTCCGCTACGGGCTCACCATAGCCCGTGCTACTTGCCCCGCTCCTGTGCCAGGTAAGACCGCTACGGGCTCACCATAGCCCGTGCTACTTGCCCCGCTCCTGTGCCAGGTAAGTCCGCTACGGGCTCACCATAGCCCGTGCTACTTGCCCCGCTCCTGTGCCAGGTAAGTCCACTACGGGCTCACCATAGCCCGTGCTACTTGCCCCGCTCCTGTGCCAGGTAAGTCCACTACGGGCTCACCATAGCCCGTGCTACTTGCACCGCTCCTGTGCCAGGTAAGTCCACTACGGGCTCACCATAGCCCGTGCTACTTGCACCGCTCCTGTGCCAGGTAAGTCCACTACGGGCTCACCATAGCCCGTGCTACTTGCCCCGCTCCTGTGCCAGGTAAGTCCACTACGGGCTCACCATAGCCCGTGCTACTTGCCCCGCTCCTGTGCCAGGTAAGTCCACTACGGGCTCACCATAGCCCGTGCTACTTGCCCCGCTCCTGTGCCAGGTAAGTCCGCTACGGGCTCACCATAGCCCGTGCTACTTGGAACTTTGTTTTTTGCTCCCAGTAGCTGAATCTTAAACAACAACAACATCATCCCACAACTCAGACACATTATTATTATATGTACTTAAATGTTCCTGTAGGCTCGGGCGCTAGCTGTTGACCCCGCCTCTCGTGCATTATCTCAATCATTTTATTGACAATGTTGGCAAATAATTGATCTTCCTAATACTGTAGTGGGACATACTGTCCATTGAAGTAACTTATGTCAAAGTTACTGTCCATTGAAGTAACTTATAAGTAGCTTCAACGGACAGTAACCATTCCTGCTTTTCACTCCAATATTCATTATACATTCTGCACTTTCATTAATACATGATGTATTCATATAATTTGCATGTTATACATAAAGTTAGACATGAGAAGGTTTTTTTATGAGAGAGATAACGTTTAACAACCATTAAATGTCAATTCACCATCGAGAGAATCTATGGTGGTGGTTCGAGGGAAGCGAGAGGAATCTTGTGGTCGAGGTGCGAGGGTCAATATAAGAGAGGTCAGGTGGGAGAGGTCACTTTGACTCTTAGATAAGTCGACTTGAGAATGGTCCAGGACGGACCGAAACGTCGTCGTCCCTTCACCTTCTAGTGTGTGGTCTGGTCAACTTAGATAAGTCTTATGGTATTCTCAGTCCCTTGAAAAACAACTCCCACCTTACCTTGCACTTGAGCGTCATAACGTTAAGGGTAAGACGTCACCGTCACTCATGACGCAGATGTGTCACTCACCAACACTGTCACTCATGACGGAGGTGTGTCACTCACCAACACTGTCACTCATGACGCAGGGGTGTCACTCACCAACACTGTCACTCATGACGCAGGTGTGTCACCAACCCTCTCATGACACATATGTATCCCCTACCAACAGTGCCACACCGTAATAACACTGAGAACCCACATTTAACATCCGTATTCTACCTCGCTGTTCTCAACGAATTTTCACACGTTTGTAATACACAACACAACTTACTGGTTCAGCAGAAGAGGCAAGAAAGCTTGACAGGTGTAGCAGCAGCAGCAGCAACAGGTGTGGCTTGGCACCTGCACCGCCAGACCCCATCGTGAGATAGTGTGTGGGAACATATCTGCCTCGCTCTCTCAACTTATATTGCCTGAGTGATGTCACTATTTGGAGGAGGAGCCATAGCAAGCCATAGCAAGCCATAGCAAGCCATAGCAAGCCATAGCAAGCCATAGCTTCATACAACTCGTAACTACTCTGATCACATTCTATGTTATGTATATATGATTATATTTAAGACAGAGTATCTGTGAATCTGTGTCCAGCGTAGGTCAGATGTCTAGGGCTAGCCTAACCAAACTTTTCAGGGTGAAACACATGGGGTATGGGGGTGACACAGGCTAAAAAAATATTGTTATACGAATCTGAGTTGAACAGGATTTTAAGCTGCTTGTCAACTAGTCTCTGATGACCAAGCCACGCGTCAGAAGATGGAGATACGACAAGGTTTCGGTCCGTCATGGACCGAAACGCACGACTTTGTTACTAAGTCGTGTGTGAAGAGAACGACTCTCGCACGACCTGATCATGATTCAGGACGTACCGAAAGATCGTCATTTCCCCATCTTCTAGTATGTGGTTTGGTCATTATATATTTAGCCGCGATATTGCGGATTCATCGTCTATAATTATAAACATCTTCTTGTGAAAAATCCAATACAATGTTGATGTGTAAGATTCGCTACCTGGAACAAAAAGTTCATAGTAGCTCGGGCTATGGTGAGCCCGCATGGACTATGTTGTTTAAGATTCGCTGCTTGGAACAAAAAGTTCCAAGCAGCACGGGCGATGGCCATGTTGTTGTTATTAAAGATTCGCTACCTGGAACATAAATTCCAATTAGCACGGGCTATGGTAAGCCCGTAGCGCCATTAGATATGGACTAGATTGATAATGATTAAGCCACCCAAGAGGTGGCACGGGCATGAATAGCCCGTAAGTGGTGGACCTTATGAGCCATTACCAGTATCGAGAGATGATACTGGAGATCTGTGGAGGGGCGACTGCACCCTGCGCTGACGGGAGATGTCTCCCGGACCAAATGGTGACCAAATGGTGGAGTAGTGACTAATATCCTTCCTGTTCTTAAGTCTATTA
>WNGS01160430.1:15626619-15640505 GCA_020271785.1 Procambarus virginalis
AAAATTTTCCAAAGTTTCTTGAAATATTAAACATTGGCCGAAGATTTTGTGGCTATTAAAATTATTGAACTGATTTAAACTTAGATTTTCTTAGAAATATTGAACGCAGGAGGACACATTCCGCCTCACTGAAACTCCTAAGTTCGCTTCAAGCAGTAAGATGTTTTTGCAAATCTTGGAAACAACTGAATAACTGGAAGAATCCTGGAAACCCTGAATTAGCTGGAATAAATTAGAGAAGCTTTAACGTCACTTAATGACCTCTGGAAGACCTCGGTGTTCGTAGATTGTTCAGATAGGGAAGAGAATTATCAGGAGAATCACTCGGCCATTACGACTATATAGCACTTGGAAGGGGTCAGGTTAAGGATTTGTGATGGGACGGGGGGGGGAAGGAATAATCCCTTCTAAGTGGCCCACACACTTAGAAGGGATTGAACATCAATCCTCGACTTCCAAGGCAAGGTCGGGATTGATGATCCCGGGTCTTCCAAGCACAAGGGAATTACTGAAATCAAGATTAAATGATTTAGGAGCGGACATATTACGAACACCAACTCTAGAGTCGTTCCTCTCATTGTTTGCTGATGATGCAAAAATTATGAGAAGGATTGAAACAGAGGATAATAGTAGGAGGCTACAATATGACCTAGACAGACTGAATGAATGGTCAACAAATGGCTACTAAAGTTCAGCCTAAGTAAATGCAAGGTCATGAAACTAGGCGGTGGAAACAGGAGGCCAGACACAGGATACCGAATGGGAAATGAAGTCCTTCATGAAACGGACAGAGAGAAAGATCTAGGAGTTGGTATCACGCCAAACCTGTCTCCTGAAGCCCACATAAAAAGAATAACGTCTGCGGCATATGCGAGGCTGGCTAACATCAGAACAGCCTTCAGGAACCTGTGTAAGGAATCATTCAGAACCTTGTATACCACATACGTAAGACCAATCCTGGAGTATGCGGCCCCAGCATGGAGCCCGTATCTTGTCAAGCACAAAACGAAGCTGGTAAAAGTTCAGAGCTATTCTACTAGGCTAGTCCCAGAAATAAGAGGCATGAGTTACGAGGAAAGGCTGCATGAGATACACTTCACGACGCTGGAAGACAAAAAGAGTAAGGGGAGACATGATTACTACCTACAAAATTCTCACAGGAATTGAGAGTTTTGATAGGGATGAACTTTTTAACGCGGGTGGTACGCGAACAAGGGGACACAGGTTTAAACTGAGTAACCAAATGAGCCACAGGGACGTTAGAAAGAATTTTTTCAGTGTCAGAGTAGTTAACAGATGGAATGCATTAGGCAGTGATGTGGTGGAGGCTGACTCCATACACAGTTTCAAATGTTGATATGATGGAGCCCAGTAGGCTCAGGAATCTGTACACCAGTTGATTGACAGTTGAGAGGCGGGACCAAAGAGCCAGAGCACCAAGCCAGCAGCGTCGACACAGACTAGCACCAAGCCAGCAGCGCCGACACAGACAAGCACCAAGCCAACAGCGTCGACACAGACAAGCAACAAGCCAGCAGCGCCGAAACAGACAAGCACCAAGCCAGCAGCGTCGACACAGACAAGCAACAAGCCAACAGCGTCGACACAGACAAGCAACAAGCCAACAGCGTCGACACAGACAAGCAACAAGCCAACAGCGTCGACACAGACAAGCAACAAGCCAGCAGCGTCGACACAGACAAGCACCAAGCCAACAGCGTCGACACAGACAAGCACCAAGCCAGCAGCGTCGACACAGACAAGCAACAAGCCAGCAGCGTCGACACAGACAAGCAACAAGCCAACAGCGTCGACACAGACAAGCACCAAGCCAGCAGCGCCGACACAGACTAGCACCAAGCCAGCAGCGCCGACACAGACAAGCACCAAGCCAGCAGCGTCGACACAGACAAGCAACAAGCCAGCAGCGTCGACACAGACAAGCAACAAGCCAACAGCGTCGACACAGACAAGCACCAAGCCAACAGCGTCGACACAGACAAGCAACAAGCCAGCAGCGCCGAAACAGACAAGCACCAAGCCAGCAGCGTCGACACAGACAAGCAACAAGCCAACAGCGTCGACACAGACAAGCAACAAGCCAACAGCGTCGACACAGACAAGCAACAAGCCAACAGCGTCGACACAGACAAGCAACAAGCCAGCAGCGTCGACACAGACAAGCACCAAGCCAACAGCGTCGACACAGACAAGCACCAAGCCAGCAGCGTCGACACAGACAAGCAACAAGCCAGCAGCGTCGACACAGACAAGCAACAAGCCAACAGCGTCGACACAGACAAGCACCAAGCAAGCAGCGTCGACACAGACAAGCAACAAGCCAGCAGCGTCGACACAGACAAGCACCAAGCCAGCAGCGTCGACACAGACAAGCACCAAGCCAACAGCGTCGACACAGACAAGCATCAAGCCAACAGCGTCGACACAGACAAGCACCAAGCCAACAGCGTCGACACAGACAAGCACCAAGCCAACAGCGTCGACACAGACAAGCACCAAGCCAACAGCGTCGACACAGACAAGCACCAAGCCAGCAACGTCGACACAGACAAGCACCAAGCCAACAGCGTCGACACAGACAAGCACCAAGCCAACAGCGTCGACACAGACAAGTACCAAGCCAACAGCGTCGACACAAACAAGCACCAAGCCAACAGTGTCGACACAGACAAGCACCAAGCCAGCAGCGCCGACACAGACAAGCACCAAGCCAACAGCGCCGACACAGACAAGCACCAAGCCAACAGCGTCGACACAAACAAGCACCAAGCCAACAGTGTCGACACAGACAAGCACCAAGCCAGCAGCGCCGACACAGACAAGCACCAAGCCAACAGCGCCGACACAGACAAGCACCAAGCCAACAGCGTCGACACAGACAAGCACCAAGCCAACAGCGTCGACACAGACAAGCACCAAGCCAACAGCGTCGACACAGACAAGCACCAAGCCGACAGCGCCGACACAGACAAGCACCAAGCCAACAGCGTCGACACAGACAAGCACCAAGCCAGCAGCGTCGACACAGACAAGCACCAAGCCAGCAGCGCCGACACAGACAAGGACCAAGCCAACAGCGCCGATAGTCTTGGAACCTGAGTTCATTAACAATGTCCTTACAAGGGTTCATATTGAAGGGCTCCTGCTTAATGATCATTGGCTCCTGTCACTCTGTCTTCACCATGTGTGCCTGCAGGGTCGAGCTGTTAGCTCCTGGACCCCGCCTTTCTAACCGTCGGTTGTGTAATGTACTGACGCCTGACTTATTTTTCCTCTCTCGTATCTAATACACACATTTCTCTCTCTGACACACACACACACACATACGCACGTGCACGCGCACATATCCCTAGGATGCACCCTGCCGCATCTATGTAACTTCCAAGTACCTATTTACTGATTCGTTGTGCGTGAAGCAAGGCCGGGTAGGGGAGACCTAGTGGGTGTAGGTAGCTAAGTGTAGTTACAGGATGAGAGCTACGCTCACGGTCTCCCGTCTTCCCAGTACTCTTTGTCGTATGACAAATTGAAACTACAGTCGGTTTTGGCCTCCACCACCACCTTCTCACTTGTTCCAATCGTCTACCACGTTAGTGTGTGTGTGAGTGAGGGAGGGAGGGAGGAGGGAGGGAGGGAGGGAGGGAGGGAGGGAGGTAGGAGTGAGGGAGGGAGGGAGGGAGGGAGGGAGAGGGGAGTGTGAGGGGGGTCGGAAAGGAGGGGGATGAGTAGGATTGAGTGTGTGTTAAGAAACAGGGGAGCCAGATTCACGAAAGCACTTACGCAAGCACTTACGAACGTATACACCTTTCCACAATCTTTGACGNTATTGTGGCTAGCCTGGGCTGCCCTGTTGCGTGGATCGAGATAAAACTGATTAGATTTAGATACTAGCTGCTTCGTATGGCCAGTAAGCTGCTGCAACTTCTTTTATTCTCGTGTTATATATATATTGAAATTTGAAGCAGTGCAAGCAGCAATATTGCAGCTAGTGCAAGAGTGAGAATGTGGTGAAGGGGGGCGACCACGGAGGTACTCTTTGTGTGTTGATCCTCACTAGAATCCAGAATCCAGATATTTATATACATTAATAGATCGTTTGTGGAGGCTGGGAGTGAAGGGAACTATCAGGGGGAAAGCGCCAAGCCATCACGACTAAATAGCACTGGGAAGGGGGTCAGGATAAGGATTTGGGATGGGACGGAGGAAGGAATGGTGCCCCACCACTTGGACGGTCGGGTATTGAACGCCGACCTGCATGAAGCGAGACCGTCGCTCTACCGTCCAGCCGCTATTATACATTTCTTTTTATATCTTGCTACGAACAGTTCTCAAAAATAATGAAACAATGTTTATTATAAACATGTTAACATTATATATTATCATTTTTTTGCAGAGTCAAGACTGTTAAGAGAAAAGTAACTATGACAATATTCTTATTTAACTCATTATTCTAATTATGTTTCATTGAATATACAGACTCATCAAATATACAGATTCATCAAAAATATAGATTCATCAAATATACAGATCATCAAATATTCAGGTTCATCAAATACAGATTGATCAAATATACAGATTCCTCTGGATATACACCGGGGTATTTGTGTGTTGTAGTTAATATAAATACACGTTAATTGAACAGCAAGTTGGAGACGTATTTAATGGGTTCTTAAGCTTTAGATCTATACACGTCGACCACTTGAGGAAGTGAAGAAACTTGCTTAAGTTGACTTTCTTGTCTTAAGATTTAATTTGGTAAATTGAGATATACTTAAGTGTGTGTGTGGTGTGTGTGTGTGTGTGTGTGTGTGTGTGTGTGTGTTGTGGTGTGTGTGTTGTGTGTGTGTGTGTGTGTGTGTGTGTGTGTGTACTCACCTAATGTGTGTACTCACCTATTTGTGCTTGCGGGGGTTGAGCTTTGGCTCTTTGGTCCCGCCATGTGTGTGTGGTGTGTGTGGTGTGTGTGTGTGTGTGTGTGTGTGTGTGTGTGTGTGTGTGTGTGTGTGTTGTGTTTGCAGTTTTTAACCAACTCATCGTTCAGTTTTTTGTTTGCAGAACAAATGCTTGTTGGTTTGCTGGACCTATAGGTCACATTGTTTGCCCTAATCCCCTGGTTACATCCTCCCCTTATTGACTGCCCTCCCTGATTATAACCCCCTATTATCTAAGCACCCCTGATTACAACCTCCTTCGTGTCAACCTCCCCTGATCAGTAAATAACTTCCCCTCCACCGTCATCTAACGTCCCCTTGGCCAGTATCCCCCTAGTAAGCCTTCCCTGTGTTGCCTGTCGCCACAGGTAGGGACGCAGCTGGTGGTGCCAGTGCTGGCCAACGTGACCCTCTACGTCGCCATCAACTTCGCCGGGATGTACACGAAGTACCTGACGGACCGCACGCAGAGGAAGGCCTTCCTGGAGACCCGCCGGGCCATGGAGATGAGGTGCCGCACGCAGAAGGAGAATGAGCGGCAGGAGAAGCTTCTGCTCTCTGGTAGGTGTTGCTGTGCCGGTGTTTCTTCAAGCTTGGCACTTGGGCTGACCACCCAAATGTCAAGCTACATGTCGAACACCTAACATGTAGTTTGGATGCTCTCGGACGTAGATTCGAATCCTCGTCACGGCCCTTGTGGCTTTGTTCATGTAGTTTGGACACTGTGGGTGATAGAACTGCCGTCTCCCGCTCTTGGAGTTGGAGGTTCGAGCCTCCTAGGAGGCCCAAGTGAATGAGCTATATTTATGCACACACATATACGGTATATATAATCCTGTGTAGTGTAAACCTTCTGTTCTATAGGAGATCAAAGCTATCTGTAAAATGTTTTGAATCAGGAGATGTGTACAGTTTTATATAATTATTCTTGGGAATGTTTAGCCTCAACAGGTCATCAAGGGTACTCGATATGACACATAAGAACATAAGAATAAAGGTAACTGCAGAAGACCTATTGGCCCATGCGAGGGAATGTGTTTTATACGTTTGGGGACACAAGTTACCCACAAGCACGGTGTGCATTTGGGGGTCAACCGCATTCCCAGATCACTCTAATACGAAGATATGGACTACCTTCAGTACTGGAGCACCATAGAGTACTAGAGGAGTACCAGGACCACAGTACTACTTACTCTTGTACTGCAGAGCTAGGGAGGGGTCCATGGGGGTGGGGGACAGTAATCCTGTGAGCGTTCACCGTGTGAGATTGGTTCACCTCTTGTCCTCATATTTACGGGTAAACTGCGTTTTTGGAAATTGTCCCAATGCTGCGAATATATATTGGCAAGATGCACCGCCTTCCTGACACCCGTGTTGCTTATTATTGTGTATGTTGATGTGGTTTGGTATTGAACACAAGTTAATACCATTTTAAGTTGCATAATTCTCTCTCTCTCCTCTCTCTCTCTCCTCTCTCTCTCTCTCTCTCTCTCTCTCTCTCTCTCTTCTCTCTCTCTCTCTCTCTCCTCTCTCTCTCTCTCTCTCTCTCATAAGCTTTCTTTGATCAGCCAGCTCTGATGAGACAAAATCTGTTGCCACTAATCTGCTTTTCTCCAGGTCACTGGCCTCAGGGTAGGGGAGAGATGTAGGGAAGGTGTGGGGTGAGGTGTAGGGAAGGTGTGGGGTGAAGTGTAGGGAAGGTGTGGGGTCAGGTGTAGGGAAGTGTGGGGTGAAGTGTAGGGAAGGTGTGGGGTCAGGTGTAGGGAAGGTGTGGGGTGAAGTGAAGACAGTAAACAGAGCTGGGATATAAGGCCATGATTTGTGTGTTATAATTTGGCTTATCTATACTACAAGAGAATGTTCAAAGTTCGAGGCCTGATGCTTGGGGCTAGCCTCATTAAAATTTGCAAGGGTAGTGGGGGCTTGAATGGTCTGGGGTTACGGGACGATATAGGCTGGTCAGGGTAGGCCTACGTTAGATGATTTAAGCAATATAGCCTATAAAATAATGAATATAACATATAGCCTGTAACCCACACCCTTGAGTGATTTTCATGAAGTTGGAAATGAAATCAGGAATGTTTGGTCCGTAGAGTGTTGACGTTACTCCCACCGTTTACCCGAGCATTTGCATGATTTACTTTATATGTAAAGGATGTCTTTGTTGGAGGAGGGTGGGTAGGGAGCGGAGGAGGGGGTATGGTAGGTAGAGAGGGGAAGGTTAGGGAGAAGGGAAGGGTGGAAGAGGGAGAGGGGGGGGGGGAGAAGAGGGGAAGAGGGGAAAGGGGGGGACTTGGGGAGAGGGGGGAAAAAGAAGAAGAGTGGAATGGGGGTGGTGGGAGAGGCAGACTCTCGCGGGTACCCCTCCTGGTGACTTATAATCCAAAATTGGTTTTATTTATTATAATTTTGTTTATTCCAATATATAACACAATTAATTAACCCAGTATAATTGTTTAATTCTGCACAAAATCTGAGACAAGAGATTTGGCACGATTTAAAAGGCCAACATTCGCCTTTTGAGGTGATGTGAGGAGCAAGGAGGCGCGGTAAGAGGTTCCCTTCCGCCTGAAGAAGCACGGGCTAAGCAGCACGCACAAACCAAGCACCGCTGATTATATGTCAATATTACTGCCAGTGTGAGGAGCTGAGGCCTGGTGGTGTACCGTCGACCCGAGGTGTACCGTCGACTCGAGGTGTACCATCGACCCGAGGTGTTCCGTCGACCCCGAGGTGTTCCGTCAACCCGAGGTGTACTGTCGACCCGAGGTGTTCCATCGACCTGAGGTGTTCCGTCGACCCGAGGTGTTCCGTCGACCCCGAGGTGTTCCGTCAACCCGAGGTGTACTGTCGACCCGAGGTGTTCCATCGACCCGAGGTGTTCCATCGACCCGAGGTGTTCTGTCGACCCGAGGTGTTCCGTCGACCCGAGGTGTTCCATCGACCCGAGGTGTTCCGTCGACCCCGAGGTGTTCCGTCGACCCGAGGTGTTCCGTCGACCCCGAGGTGTTCCGTCAACCCGAGGTGTACTGTCGACCCGAGGTGTTCCATCGACCCGAGGTGTTCCATCGACCCGAGGTGTTCCGTCGACCCGAGGTGTTCCGTCGACCCGAGGTGTTCCATCGACCCGAGGTGTTCCGTCGACCCCGAGGTGTTCCGTCGACCCGAGGTGTTCCGTCGACCCCGAGGTGTTCCGTCAACCCGAGGTGTACTGTCGACCCGAGGTGTTCCATCGACCCGAGGTGTTCCATCGACCCGAGGTGTTCCGTCGACCCGAGGTGTTCCGTCGACCCGAGGTGTTCCATCGACCCGAGGTGTTCCGTCGACCCCGAGGTGTTCCGTCGACCCGAGGTGTTCCGTCGACCCCGAGGTGTTCCGTCAACCCGAGGTGTACTGTCGACCCGAGGTGTTCCATCGACCCGAGGTGTTCCATCGACCCGAGGTGTTCCGTCGACCCGAGGTGTTCCGTCGACCCGAGGTGTTCCATCGACCCGAGGTGTTCCGTCGACCCGAGGTGTTCCGTCGACCCCGAGGTGTTCCGTCGACCCGAGGTGTTCCGTCGACCCCGAGGTGTTCCGTCAACCCGAGGTGTACTGTCGACCCGAGGTGTTCCGTCGACCCGAGGTGTACTGTCGACCCGAGGTATTCCGTCGACCCCGAGGTGTTCCGTCGACCCGAGGTGTTCCGTCGACCCAAGGTGTTCTGTCGACCCGAGCTGTACCGTCGACCCGAGGTGTTCCATCGACCCGAGGTGTTCCGTCGACCCGAGGTGTTCCGTCGACCCGAGGTGTACTGTCGACCCGAGGTGTTCCATCGACCTGAGGTGTACTGTCGACCCGAGGTGTTCCGTCGACCCGAGGTGTACTGTCGACCCGAGGTGTTTCATCGACCCGAGGTGTTCCGTCGACTCGAGGTGTTCCGTCAACCCGAGGTGTACTGTCGACCCGAGGTGTTCCATCGACCCGAGGTGTTCCGTCGACCCCGAGGTGTTCCGTCGACCCAAGGTGTTCCGTCGACCCCGAGGTGTTCCGTCGACCCGAGGTGTTCCGTCAACTCGAGGTGTACCGTCGACCCGAGGTGTTCCGTCGACCCGAGGTGTTCCGTCGACCCGAGGTGTACCGTCGACCCGAGGTGTTCCGTCGACCCGAGGTGTTCCGTCGACCCGAGGTGTACCGTCGACCCAAGGTGTTCCGTCGACCCGAGGTGTTCCGTTGACCCGAGGTGTACTGTCGACCCGAGGTGTTCCGTCGACCCGAGGTGTTCCGTCGACCCGAGGCCCCAGGTGTACCATGTTGGCTCAGCCAGTTCTGAACATTGGTAATTAAGACGTATTTCTTACCTTGGGCTCAGTCACGGGACCCTGCTGGCAATTAGCACGCGATGGTTCGCCACAGGCAGTTGGTAAGACTGTGTGACGAACCTCGGCGCCATCTATGATCCAGGTTCCGAGTTGAAACAGTTAACCCTCCTATTAGTAATGTTTAGGACGCCTGTGCTAGAGCGCACTAGCGAGAATGCTAGTGGAGTGCTGGAAGACTTCCTCTTTGGAGCGTGCTAGCAAGAGGGCTAGTGGAGCGCTGGAAGACTTCCTCTTTGGAGCGTGCTAACAAGAGGGCTAGTGGAGTGCTGGAAGACTTCCTCTTTGGAGCGTGCTAGCAAGAGGGCTAGTGGAGTGCTGGAAGACTTCCTCTTTGGAGCGTGCTAACAAGAGGGCTAGTGGAGCGCTGGAAGACTTCCTCTTTGGAGCGTGCTAACAAGAGGGCTAGTGGAGTGCTGGAAGACTTCCTCTTTGGAGCGTGCTAGCAAGAGGGCTAGTGGAGCGCTGGAAGACTTCCTCTTTGGAGCGTGCTAACAAGAGGGCTAGTGGAGCGCTGGAAGACTTCCTCTTTGGAGCGTGCTAGCAAGAGGGCTAGTGGAGCGCTGGAAGACTTCCTCTTTGGAGCGTGCTAACAAGAGGGCTAGTGGAGTGCTGGAAGACTTCCTCTTTGGAGCGTGCTAGCAAGAGGGCTAGTGGAGTGCTGGAAGACTTCCTCTTTGGAGCGTGCTAGCAAGAGGGCTAGTGGAGCGCTGGAAGACTTCCTCTTTGGAGCGTGCTAGCAAGAGGGCTAGTGGAGTGCTGGAAGACTTCATTATTTGAGCGTGGTAGCCAGTGAGCTAGTGGAGCTCTGGAAGATTTCACTGTGTGTAGGTGTAATTAATAATAAGGGATATTTTTATGCTCCATTTCATTTGTCTTGCCTTGAGCATTACACTGCATTTTCACCGAGGTTATGGATCTGTGGACTTGAAAAGGATTCATAGAGTTTCAAAGAACCGGGTTACAGCTGAGTTCGTAACAGACTGTAATTTGGGGAAACTTGGCTTCAGAACCCCTGTTGTCTTGGGTACAAGACTGGTGAACCAACATTAGAACCCTTGTTGTACAAGTTAGGTGAACCCATATTAGAACTCCTGTTGTACAAGTTAGGTCAACCAACGTAAGGCTGAGCACTCTAGCGTCTCGCGAGCCATTTAGTCTGGGTTCGATCTCTGGCTAGAGAGGGTTGACTGGGGCACCAGTTCTTAACTGTTGGCCCTTGCTCACCCAGCAGTATTTTGAACCTTGGTTGTAAACCGATTAGAGAGTCGACTTCCGCTGTAAATTGGCAAGGTAAAGCCTAACATGAAACTTAGCAAGAGAAAGCTCTTGCATTTCACCCTCAGCACCCCCAACTTCCCCCCCCCCAGCACCCCGTAGCTCCTCCCTCCCCAGCACCCCGTAGCTCCCCCAGCACCCTGCTCCTCCAGCACCCTGCTCCCCCATCACCCAGCTTCCCCAGCTTTTCCCAAGCACCCAGCTAACCACATACACATCTCGACAGTGTTGCCGAGGTTCGTGGCGCTAGAGATGATCCGAGACATTGCGCGGGAAGACGAGAGAGGAGAGTTCCAGCCCTCACAGTTCCACAAGATCTACATCCACCGCTACGAGAACGTCTCCATTCTCTTCGCTGACATCAAGGGATTCACAGGTTAGTGGATCCGGACTATCCGGATTGTCCGGATTATCCGGATTGTCCGTATTATTCGGATTGTCCGGATTATCCGGAGTATTTTTAGATTTCATTGATCCGGATTGCAGATTACGTAAAAAAAATGCAGCTTTTTTTCCTGTCATGAAATGTGCGATCCCAAGCAACCCACCTAATGCATCAAGACCGATGTACGGAAAACGTCGGTATTACGGTGTTTTAAGTTGTACCAATGCGTCACATTTTTAACGGATTAGTCAGTTCTGTGAACGAAATAGATGTATTAGCTGCAAGGATTAGTTGGACGAGCTCATATTTTGTAGTTTTTCTATATCTGGATTGATTTATCTGCAGGTGTTGGTTGCAGGTGTCTGGCAGGTGTTGCTGATGAGTGTTAATGGTGTCCTTTTATCGTTCTCGCAAACTATGACGACGGGATCAATAGGAATGGTGCAGATGTTTCCGAAAAGAAAATTGAAGCAATGAGCTTTTATCCTTCATCAACGTATCTGAAGCCTTTTTCCCCCAACAAACTCAATTATTGATGAGCTTATTTGTCGTTTCCAATCAGGAATAAACCTTATATTCTGGGCTAAGTTAGTCATGTGAGTTATGGAATAATCTGAAGGTGTGTGCCAGAACCTTCATATAGTCTATTGATTGAATATCACACAGTCATCTACTTGTTAGGCGAACAAGTCGCTTTATGAAGAAACGATGACTGATAATGCGATGATTTTAAGCAAAGTACAGCCAGCCAGCGCTGTTGATGGCTGAAAGTCTTAAGTTGTGGTCGCCAACTTGGTTGTCCGTCAAGTTGGGCTTGCTGGGAAGTTTGAGAACATTGGTCTTAGACATACAATTAAGTTCACCAGCATCTCGCCGGTGTTGAAGGCTCTGATGTTCCGACCAGTCTAGCCAGACGGGGTCAAGACTAGAGGCAAGACTTCTTACATGATTCTCTAAAATGTCCATAATTTGGATAACTGATGTAGATCAGGGGTCAGGTTCACGAAGCAGTTACGCGAGTACTTACGAACGTGTACCTATTTCATCAATCTTTGACGGCTTTGGTTACATTTATTTGAAGCAGTTTACAAGCATTAAAACTTCCGAAATTAAATGCTATTGTTATAAACAATCTCCTGGTACTTCGGAGCTCATTAACTGTTTAATAATTGTAAACAAACCCGCCAAAGATTGAGAAAAGATATAGGTTCCTAAGTGGTTCGTAACTGGTTCGTGAATCTGGCCCCAGGCCTTCAAGGAGTGGTGCATACTCACATGAATATCTTGCTTGCTCCCATCTTAAGATTTTGCAATCTCTACTGTCGAGACTGTATAAAATGCATCTTAAGGCTGTAATATTCTTGCTGTTCTGTTAGTTGTAGCACTTGGCTCTTCGTCGTAAAACAACCGTCTTGGGATATCTATTAAAAATTATCCTTATTTTTAAATATACTAAAAAAAAATGATCCGTTTTTTTATGTGTCCTTTAAATTTACCGTTTTCTTCTTTCCTTCTTGTTGATCACGCATATAATTTATGAGCCAATTTCAGGGATATAAATCATGGCTATAAAAGTCTTTATGTAATGAATATATTATTGGTAGGATTTTGTCGAAGGTTTCATTGGCTTCAAACGCTGTGGGGGTCTGTTCGTACCCTGCTTCTGTCTGTGTCTGTGTCGGGTGGGGTAGGCCTTATGTTGAGGTGCTGTCTGTCTGTATGTCTGTTTGTCTGTCATTTGTCTGTCTGTCTGTCTGTCTGTCTGTCTGTCTGTATCTGTCTGTCTGTCTGTCCTGTCCTGTCCTGTTTGTCGTCTGTCCTGTCCTCCTGTCCCGGTCGTCCCTCATCCCGTCTCTCTGTCTATCTGTCTCCTGTTGTTCCGTCAGTGTTACAGAGACGCAGTGTGGTGTAGAGGCGTGGGTGTGGGGGGAAGAAGGAGCTAAGCCCCTTGCAGTTGGTCACATTGCACCATTAGCGCAAACCAATCAGTTGCAACTTGGAGAAGAAATATTTCGGCAATCCCATAAGGGCGATGGGGGACAAGGGCATCCAGCAGATTAAATACTCTGCAGACAATCCATAACTATCGAAGGTGAAGGAACTGTCAGGACGAGGGCCCGGGGCGGCGCCCCCAGGGCCCGGGGGGGGGTGGGTGGGGGGGCGCCGGCCCCCAGGGGTCAGGGAGCGCGCCCCCAGGGGCCCAGGGCGGCGACCCCAGGGGTCAGGGCGGCGCCCCCAGGGCCCGGGGCGGCGACCCCAGGGGTCAGGGCGGCGACTCCAGGGGTCAGGGCGGCGACCCCAGGGGTCAGGGCGGCGACTCCAGGGGTCAGGGCGGCGACCCCAGGGGTCAGGGCGGCGACCCCAGGGGTCAGGGCGGCGCCCCCAGGGGTCAGGGCGGCGCCCCCAGGGGTCAGGGCGGCGACCCCAGGGGTCAGGGCGGCGACCCCAGGGGTCAGGGCGGCGACCCCAGGGCCCGGGGCGGCGACCCCAGGGCCCGGGGCGGCGACCCCAGGGGTCAGGGCGGCGACCCCAGGGGTCAGGGCGGCGACCCCAGGGGTCAGGGCGGCGACCCCAGGGGTCAGGGCGGCGCCCCCAGGGGTCAGGGCGGCGCCCCCAGGGGACAGGAGGCGGCGCCCCCCGGGCCCGGGGCGGGCGCCCCCAGGGCCCGGGGCGGCGACCCCAGGGCCCGGGGCGGCGACCCCAGGGCCCGGGGCGGCGCCCCCAGGGCCCGGGGCGGCGCCCCCAGGGGTCAGGGCGGCGCCCCCAGGGCCCGGGGCGGCCGCCCCCAGGGCCCGGGCGGCGCCCCAGGGTGTTCAGGGGTTTCTCCTGGCGGCCTAAGGACTGACTGGGGGGGGGGTTGGGGAAGACCTCTTCTGAGAGGTCGGTTATCGGGACGGAAAAAGGCCGTCGTTAC
>WNGS01160430.1:15647974-15663858 GCA_020271785.1 Procambarus virginalis
ATTAATCAACTAATACGTTATCGGACATGTCGTGTCCAGCGTCAATGGTTTTGCGAACAGGATAGATCATATTCACTACTTTTCAACTTGATTCCCGTTTTTTAATTGCAACAATAGGCCTAGCTACATACAAATCAATGTCATATACACAAATTTATATCTGAGGAAATGCTAAGTCCAAAGTGGGGATGGACTGGGCTACCTTTCCCTTTGAATAGTGGTTTGTTTATACATTTTGACCAAGGACTAAATACCAGATCATAAGAGCTGGGAGAGGCTGAATAATGGCGCCTCATCCCAGAGGAGAAAATTGCTTTTCCCTCTCGTTATACCACAGAAATAACCGCGTTGTTATTCCAGCGTTCCCCTCGTTGTTAACAAGTTGTGAGAGCCGTTCCAACCTCTCGAGGGACAAGTTAACGACATACACGCACCTTTATTTTATTTTCTGTGTGGCTTCGAACCTCCAAGTGCCTCCATGATGACCCTTTGGCACTTTGGGTCGTCCCCATTACGTCCCGGCTCCCAGTTACTCTACACACAGTTACTATTTTGTAGGGTCATCGGAAGGTAGGTGCTTTTACTCCAATCCATTGTAGACGGCATTGTTCGGTTGGAGCTGGGATACGAGGACCAGAAGCTGGGATACGAGGACCAGGAGCTGGGATACGAGGCCCAGGAGCTGGGATACGAGGACCAGGAGCTGGGATACGAGGACCAGGAGCTGGGATACGAGGACCAGAAGCTGGGATACGAGGACCAGGAGCTGGGATACGAGGACCAGGAGCTGGGATACGAGGACCTGGAGCTGGGATACGAGGACCAGAAGCTGGGATACGAGGACCAGGAGCTGGGATACGAGGCCCAGGAGCTGGGATACGAGGACCAGGAGCTGGGATACGAGGACCTGGAGCTGGGATACGAGGACCAGGAGCTGGGATACGAGGACCAGGAGCTGGGATACGAGGACCAGGAGCTGGGATACGAGGCCCAGGAGCTGGGATACGAGGACCAGGAGCTGGGATACGAGGACCTGGAGCTGGGATACGAGGACCAGGAGCTGGGATACGAGGACCAGGAGCTGGATACGAGGACCAGGAGCTGGGATACGAGGACCAGGAGCTGGGATACGAGGCCCAGGAGCTGGGATACGAGGACCAGGAGCTGGGATACGAGGACCTGGAGCTGGGATACGAGGACCAGGAGCTGGGATACGAGGACCAGGAGCTGGGATACGAGGCCCAGGAGCTGGGATACGAGGACCAGGAGCTGGAATACGAGGACCAGGAGCTGGGATACGAGGACCAAGATCTGGGATACGAGGACCAGGAGCTGGGATACGAGGACCAGGAGCTGGGATACGAGGACCAGGAGCTGGGATACGAGGACCAGGAGCTGGGATACGAGGACCAGGAGCTGGGATACGAGGACCAGGAGCTGGGATACGAGGACAAGGAGCTGAGGCAAAGAAGGAGGGATATACCACCATATACCAATTATAGTATGTGATATACCCATATCAGAGTCGCAGTTTAAGCTCTGTTCCTCCAGATTTATACAAATCGCCTCAATTATATCTCGACATCACAGACATATAGACATGATTTTTTTCTCGTATAAATTGACAAACACGCCCTTCAATTAGTGAAGAGAAACACGAATTTACAAAAACATAGCGGGCTATATTAGCCAAATATAAATATTAAAATAATTTGCTTTTCCAATTAATTACAAGGGGGGGGGGAATATAGCATAATATATATTCTTGATAGACATAAATTTGAGACTTGAGGACAAAGTTAATACCAGGAATTAGGAAGTTTTTTATGATATCATCTTTATGATATCTATAAGATATCTTCTCAAGATATAATGGGACATTGTAAACCTTAATTTACATCATCTAGAAGGCGAAGAGTAGAGGTATATAATTCAAGTATAAGAGTATAATTCAATGTGATTGAATTATATAGGTGGATGAAAGGGTATGACAAACTTGGGGATATAAATATAATCCTCAATATCCCAACACGAAACAATGGTTATCAGTTGGATAAGTTTAGATTCAAGAAAGACCTGGGTAAATACTGGTTTAGATTCAGGCAAGCCCTGGGTAAATACTGGTTTAGATTCAGGCAAGACCTGGGTAAATACTAGTTCAGATTCAGGAAAGCCCTGGGTAAATACTTGTTCAGATTCAGGAAAGCCCTGGGTAAATACTGGTTCAGATTCAGGAAACCCTGGGTAAATACTGGTTCAGATTCAGGAAAGACCCGGGTAAATACTGGTTTTGAATATGGGGTTCTTGATAAATGGAACAAATCGCCAGGTCACATAATAGACGTGGGATCGCTGGATTTGTTTCAAGCGTAGGCAAGACATTTATATCAATGAGTTTGGGTAGATTTAGATAGGAGCCGGATCTAATAGGTCTATCTAGACCTTCTGCAGTGTACTATATTCTTATCATAAGTAGGATTTACTAAGCTGTTTAGGTTGGCATGATCTCTGTCACTCTTTGAGCACTGTAACTTGTTACTCTGTCTACTGTCACCTTAAACAGCATAAGCTGTTACTACTGTCACCTTAAACAGCATAAGCTGTTACTACTGTCACTTTAAACAGCATAAGCTGTTACTACTGTCACCTTAAACAACATAAGCTTTTATTCACATAATTTGTATCATAAAAAACAGACTGGCCCAATTGATCCCCCGAGGCACTCCTCTCGTAATATCTGTCCAGCCTGACGGGTGGACGGGGTCCTTAACTGTCTGGAACTACACTTTGTTTGCCTCCAGATAACACAAAAAGTTATAGGTCGTTTCCGTACTAATAACAACAATAACTTATCGGTTGTTTGCGTCCTGTTACCACAAAGAACCATTTGTTTAATGTGTTATAGTAGTTTGGTTGATGATTTGTATCAAATGAGCAAATACTGAAGTTTTACAATGGGATCGAACCCGCGTCACTGGTCTCTCTCCAGGCTTATGCACGAGGGTTCAATCCTATCGCATCAAATTCTCTCTGAAAGTCCGGATATATATATATAATGTTCACCGCCTTTTGTAGAATATATTAATAAAAAAAATATATAACTAACATTAACTACGCACAAATGATTTCCGAGAATGTGGGGCACTAAAGCCCTTGTCGGTTTTTTTACAAAATTTGCTTTTTCAAAATGTAAAATTTGTCGTGAATATTTTTTATATTAAATTTGATATTGAATGTGATTTCATGACAGTTGACCGGCGACACGATTTTCACGACCTGAGTTATTGATCCAATCATTATATTATCGTCCAATACAACTGTTATATTTAATAACAACATAACCATTATATTTAATAACACAACACAATTATTATATTTAATAACACAACACAACCATCACGTTTCTCCTAACTAAGCCTAGCTGCCTCAGGTTCCAGAACTCTGAACAGAATCTATCATCAGTAGAGAGAGAGAGAGAGGAAGAGAGAGAGAGAGAGAGCCGGAATCTTAATCGCGACGTACAAAATACTGAGACGGGTTAAGATGTATGTGGAAAAAAACGAGATGATAAAAGTGAAAGCTAGAAGTGTATGTGTGTGTGCGCGTGCATGTATGTGTGTGTGTGTATATCCAGAATGCACCTGGATATAATTTTCAAGAATTTAGTGTAATTTTTACGACATTTTTACGACCAAGATTGATCCTTTGTGTTAGAAAGACTGTGAGTTATGTAGGAAGACTGTGAGTTTATGTAGGAAGACTGTGAGTTATGTTAGAGTCGGCTCTCTTGTTCTCATCCGGACAGTACCGGATACCTCTGCAACAAGGACCCTCATATAATACGCCGTTCATATACGTAAGGTAAGCTACCCTTCCTCCTGTTATCGTTGAGTAAAATTAGCTACTTGTAACAAAAAGTTGCAGGTAGCACGGGCTATGGTGAGCCCGTAATGGTCTTACCTCGCACAGGAGAGGGGGCTCGTACTCTTCCTTCCGCGAACTGTTCACTCGAGCATACATACACAGTTCAGACTGGAGAGGTGTCGGTGCCCCTTCGGGATACAAGGACCAGGAGCTGGGATACGAGGACAAGGAGCTGGGATACGAGGACCAGGAGTAGAGGGAACGTAGCGGCGCAGGGCGGCGTCTCCTTCGCCGCCGTCACAAATTTCTCTGGTTCGATCCTATATACGCGTAATGGAGGTTGAGCTGGTGGCCTCTGGCGACATCAAAGGCCACAAGTGGATCAGTTCTCGATTGGATACTCACTCAAATATCACCAAGTTTTACTCTCTCCTTTGATGTGTGAGTCCACTTGTATGTATGTGTGTGTGCACACGTGTGCCCGTGTGTGTAGGTCAACACAGTGTGTGGGTGTGTGTGTGCGGACTTGAGTGTCCGCTCTGGTGGACACCGAAGAGCTCAATCAGCCTGATAATGCCACAAGAGGACGCTTGATGCAAGAGACACCAAGGACAGCACCGGAATGGGCCGCCTCACACAAGCTCTGTGATCTACCCGGAGAAACGACGGTATTGCCACTGATCTGCGACATTCAAGTGGCCAGTCAGGTCTAGCTCCTAGCCCCAGCATCTTCCTCAGCTCCTAGCCTCCTAGCCCAGCTTCCTAGCCCAGCCTCCTTAGTTATCCCAGTAGCCAGTGTAGGTTAATGGCAGATCAAATATCAAGGTTAAATGAGAGATAAGGTTAAGGTTAAATTGGGGCTAAGTTAGCATTATCCCCACCATGACAAAACACTTGATGGGTCCAGGGACTGAACACAGCATTTATCATGTAATTACAGCAGTACAGCAGCATTTTTAGTTTCAAAATTCTTTTTTTGTTAATTTAGTTGTTTAATTGTCGATTTAGTGGGAATGAATGGTATGGGAGGTAGCCAATCCTTATGAATCAGGAATTGGGCTGTATCTATATTTGGAGGCCTGGTCGACGACCGGGCCGCGGGGTCGCTGAGCCCCGAAATCACCTCAAGGTAGGTCACTGGTACAGTGTCGTCTGTCACGGCTACACTGTCGTTCGCATCTCCCTCAGTTCTTTTCAGTTTGTGAGTTCAACGTCCTGGCCAGCGTTGCCAGAGCTGAACCCTGAACACCTTTCGTGTTGGAGAGCGAGAGAAGTATTATTCATGGCTTCAGCCTCTTATTTTGTCATCTGTTGCTTTCAGGATTAATTTAAAAATGAATAGGCTCAAGGTCTCCATTATGTCATTCTTTTTCTGTAGGATTCTGCCTTAAATTACTTCGGGACCTGTTTGTATTCAGTGGAGCATTCATCTCGCTGGTTAATCTCCACCCCGTATATTTCCCGAGCGGCCGGTGTTAGGGACTGGCATTCATTGTGACGCTGTTTTGTCCATCCCTGGCTGTTGGCGTCGCTGTTCTGTCCATCCCTGGCTGTTGGCGTCGCTGTTCTGTCCATCCCTGGCTGTTGGCGTCGCTGTTCTGTCCATCCCTGGCTGTTGGCGTCGCTGTTCTGTCCATCCCTGGCTGTTGGCGTCGCTGTTCTGTCCATCCCTGGCTGTTGGCGTCGCTGTTCTGTCCATCCCTGGCTGTTGGCGTCGCTGTTCTGTCCATCCCTGGCTGTTGGCGTCGCTGTTCTGTCCATCCCTGGCTGTTGGCGTCGCTGTTCTGTCCATCCCTGGCTGTTGGCGTCGCTGTTCTGTCCATCCCTGGCTGTTGGCGTCGCTGTTCTGTCCATCCCTGGCTGTTGGCGTCGCTGTTCTGTCCATCCCTGGCTGTTGGCGTCGCTGTTCTGTCCATCCCTGGCTGTTGGCGTCGCTGTTCTGTCCATCCCTGGCTGTTGGCGTCGCTGTTCTGTCCATCCCTGGCTGTTGGCGTCGCTGTTCTGTCCATCCCTGGCTGTTGGCGTCGCTGTTCTGTCCATCCCTGGCTGTTGGCGTCGCTGTTCTGTCCATCCCTGGCTGTTGGCGTCGCTGTTCTGTCCATCCCTGGCTGTTGGCGTCGCTGTTCTGTCCATCCCTGGCTGTTGGCGTCGCTGTTCTGTCCATCCCTGGCTGTTGGCGTCGCTGTTCTGTCCATCCCTGGCTGTTGGCGTCGCTGTTCTGTCCATCCCTGGCTGTTGGCGTCGCTGTTCTGTCCATCCCTGGCTGTTGGCGTCGCTGTTCTGTCCATCCCTGGCTGTTGGCGTCGCTGTTCTGTCCATCCCTGGCTGTTGGCGTCGCTGTTCTGTCCATCGCTGGCTGTTACCGTCTCTGATCTACCCGTCCACGGCTGTCAAATGTCGTGTAAGCTTCGTTAATCTGTCAGTCTCCTGCAGTTCATTACTGACAGTATAAATCGTGCGCGTTTGTTTATGCGTGTGTGTGTGTGTTTACAGTTGTGGATGTGCGGCCAGCACAGCATTCAACATATGCGGTCTTGTAAAGCGGGCCGGTGACCAGGAGCTATCGCTTCCACTGTCGTCTCCGCCAGGGGGAGGGTGTTGGTGGAGGCTGGAAGCCAGTTTAGGCTGCGATATCTCCCATCACTCTGGCAGCACTCCACTTGTCACTTAGGGATTGTCTCGCCAAGATCGTACTTCTCCCATTCTTGTCTGCAGGAGATAGTGGCTCGGAGATGTGTGTGTGTGTGTGTGTGTGTGTGTGTGTGTGTGTGTGTGTGTGTGTGTGTGTGTGTGTGTGTGTGTGTGTATTCAGCTATTTGAGCGGGCGGCTCCAGAGTAAGGCTTGGGTGTTGTGTCTACTCCCTGGGAGATAGTTTTCCCCTTCAATGTGTACCGTCCTTCTGGTCTCCTGATACCTCTTCCCAGTTTCATAATCATACACTTGCTGTTGTTGAACTCTAGAGCACTTGAAGCTCTGTCGTTTGCCCAAGTCATCTTTTGAGTATTTTTACAGTCCTCATCCGTCACTGCTCTTCCCATCAATTGTGCATGGTCTGCACATATATAATAGGTTATTAAAATGAGGAATAGTACGGTTCCCTGCACTTGTGACTCTGGCTACTGTCAGTTAGGTACTCTCTCCACCATGTCATTGTTCTTCCATTTACTCCAGGTTTGCCTCTCAAGTTTGCACTGCAGTCTCTGAGGCAGAATTGTGTCAAATGTTGCTTGTCGATGCAGAAATACGCATTGTGCCCAGTGTATGTCCTATCTTCTCTGTCCTGACGAACCTGCTCGAGTTCTATGGCATAACGTCAATGATATCACTCGCAAGGGAAGAATAGGTTAGCTGCACCTTCCTAGATTGGCAGAAAGCTTTTGACAGAGCTCCACACAGGAGACAGATGTATAAACCTGGGAAGCAAGACGGAGTAGCTGGTTACGTGTTGAACTGAATGATGGGAATTCCTTTCCAACAGCGAGCAAAGGATATTAGTGCCACACGAACCACTAACAGGGCCTCGTACTCTCTTGATCACGTCAGTACCTGAGGAGATCGGAGTCTCCGACCCTCCTCAGTCTCCGACACGAGTCCCTTCGTGTCTTCGAGACACGAAGGGACAGAAAAGTATTCCAGAACACTCATGGAGAACCTGGACAAACTGCATGGATGGTTAGTGAAGTAACTGGCTAGAATTAATGGAAAAAAATGCATGATATGTTACCTCATCATGGTAAGCTGAGCAGGCATGATATGCTAAATCATATGCTGAGCCATCATAAGCTTATTCAGAGGTCAGCCACATGGAGTCAAGCCACCCCAGAGGTCAATCACCCAGAGGTCAACCACCTCAGGTATTAAACCTGTTTTCTACTTCATGAATGAATACTTTGTTGACGTCACAAAATATCATTTTTCCTCGTTGAACTTTTCTGATATCTTCAAAGGAAGATTTTGTTTTCCCATAATATGTCATTCACATCCGGTTTATGTTCGTGCTTTTCACAGAAATATTCACATTGATATCTTTCATCCACACATCCACATGGACATCTTTCACGCCCACACATCCACATGGATATCTTTCACGCCCACACATCCACATGGATATCTTTCACGCCCACACATCCACATGGATATCTTTCACGCCCACACATCCACATGGATATCTTTCACGCCCACACATCCACATGGATATCTTTCACCCACACATCCACATGGATATCTTTCACTCACACATCCACATGGATATCTTTCACCCACACATCCACATGGATATCTTTCACTCACACATCCACATGGATATCTTTGTTTACAAGCTCGTGAGCGAGTCTCTAATTTGAAGCTTTATAGAACACTTTCTGGCAGTTAAGAAATCTACAGCATGACTACAAACTCCTAAGTCAGTCAGGCCGTACAGTGCCCCCCCCCAGAAACCGCAGGTTCGATCCCATTCCACTGCCTCAATAGTTTGGTGTAGATACGCAAAGTTATTTAATTTCATTGTTTGAGGGACCGAAAGACTTCTTTGATATGGTGTTCCTTGGGAACTATGCTCGAATTTTGACCAATCAGCGTCTGGGGTTTGTCGAGGTTTCCCCCCTAGGCCAATGACTGAACTTCCCTTGGATGCAGCAACGCAAGAGGTACCTAACTAACTACCATGTATCTGTAGATTGCTATGGGTGAACAGACGCACCAGGTGTAAAGGAACGTGGCCAGATGTCTCGCTTGATCTGTGTTCGGGGTCCAGTCGGTTGTAATTCGGCTTCGCTAATCACCTAACTTTGTGGGGGGGGGAGTGTTCTGAGGATCAATATCATCGCTTCTCGGTCATTAAGCAGCCCTTCTGATTGGTGGAGGGGTTCGCCAGGCCTCCTGATTGGTGGAGGGGTTCACCAGGATGTTAGACGCCGCGGCTCGCGGTCTAACGCATGAATTATAGCTTGTGTGATCAGGTATCCTGGCCTATAATTCATCGGTATACTCATCACTCGTCTCCTTGTTGAGTAGAGAGATGTATACACACCTTGGTAGACGGGTGGCCGACTCTAATTAGGTTGGGCTCCAGTTCCGGGCCTCCAGAACCTCCCAGTGAATTCAATGGAGCTCTGGGATGGGCGGCTTTTGTCCTATCATGGCGAGGGCGTTTAAGGCAGATGTTTGGGAAGCAACAGAACGCTAGTTCGAGTCATTCCACTGCCTCAAAAGGCTTTTCTTGTGTGTGTGTGTGTGTGTGTGTGTGTGTGTGTGTGTGTGTGTGTGTGTGTGTGTGTGTGCGTGATGCCCTGTGATTGCAGACTGGCGCCCCCTGGTGTTAGGGGGCAGAGGTAGGGAGGTAAATATGAAAACTGGAAGGGAATATTTTTAGCAAGCGTAGAGTGTGCAGGGAAAGGAAGATCCTAGGGAAATGTTGGCAGGGAAAATAGGGAGAGGGAGAGGGAATTGGGAGAAGGGGAAGGGTCGAGGGTAATGGTGAAGGGAGGGGAGAAAGGGGGGACAGGAAATAGTGAAGGGAACGAGGTCAGAACACGGAACTAGACAGCCTGAGATATTACGCCTGTCATCTGGGATTGAATCCGTCAGGCAGGATAAACATCTGTCAAATATGTTGTACTGTCTTGAGAGAGAGAGAGAGACAGATGCCTGTCAGTGGTGAAGATGAGGGGAACACAGAGGGAGACAGAGACGGAGTGTGGTGTGGGGGGGATTAATATGGTTGGATTAAGTTCATAGTCGGTTATAGAAGGAGCTATAGATCCCCTAGCGGCGAAGCCCGTAGTTGTGTAATGGATTTATCCGGCTCCACTATACACGAATTTATGTCATACAGTAAACGTCGTCCCCCCCCCCTCTAATGACCACTGCAGTAATTAGCTCCTGCGCATATTAATACCACTCTCTGCTAGATTATTGCTCTCTCTCTCTCTCTCTCTCTCTCTCTCTCTCTCTCTCTCTCTCTCTCTCTCTCTCTCTCTCTCTCTCTCTCTCTCTCTCTCTCTCTCTCTCTCTCCCAAGCCTGTATGTATGGAAACCCAATTAACAGCTGAAGTTGTAATTGAATGACAAGCTTAATCTCTCAATTGTCCTCATCAGTCCATTCACTATTTAATATGAATTAATATCTCAAAGCTCGTTCATATAGAGGTGATACTGGTCTCCACAGGTGTGTGTGTGTGTGTGTGTGTGTGTGTGTGTGTGTGTGTGTGTGTGGTGTGTGTGTGTGTGTGTGTGCGTGTGTATTGTGTGTGTGTGTGTGTGAAGATACACACACACACACTACCTTGTGGCGTTTTCTGAGACAGGTGTACTAAGAAGTGTTACAGGTGTACTGAGACAGGTGTGTGGGTACCACAAGCGTACCAAGCCAGGTGTACTGACACAGGTGTTTTTGTTTTACAGGGTGCATCTCGCAGGTGGTGAACGGCGTGAGGGAGGACCTATCGGAAGGGAGCGCGGAGGTGGAGAGCGAGAACCAAATGTGGTACCTGTTGTTCATCGTGTTCGTCACCTACTCCATGCTGCCCTGCCCTTACGCTGGGGCATCTTGGCTGGCTCCTTCACCGCCCTTACCCACCTCGTCCTCACCTTCCTCATCTTCTACCAGGTGAGTTATGTCTCTCTCAGGTGTCGCATGTGATCTTACATGTGAGTTATGTGTCTTTGTGTCTTACAGGCAAATGTAAGACACATACCTCTGGTTTTAGGAGAGGTCACTTTAGTACGTCAGTTTCTTGACGTTGGAATATTCGCGAGAACGTCCGGGCTGCTGGAGCACCACCAGCAGGTCTTGAGTACCACCAGCAGGTCTGGACCACCACCAACAAGTCTGGACCACCACCAACAGGTCTGGACCACCACAACAAGTCTGGACCACCACCAACAGGTCTGGACCACCACCAACAAGTCTGGACCACCACCAACAGGTCTAGACCACCACCAACAAGTCTGGACCACCACCAACAGGTCTGGACCACTACCAACAGGTCTGGACCACCACCAACAGGTCTGGACCACCACCAAGAGGTCTGGACCACCACCAAGCAGGTCTGGACCACCACCAACAGGTCTGGACCACCACCAACAGATCTGGACCACCACCAACAGGTCTGGACCACCACCAACAAGTCTGGACCACCACCAACAAGTCTGGACCACCACCAGCAGGTCTGGACCACCACCAACAGGTCTGGACCACCACCAACAAGTCTGGACCACCACCAACAGGTCTGGACCACCACCAACAAGTCTGGACCACCACCAACAGGTCTGGACCACCACCAACAGGTCTGGACCACCACCAACAGGTCTGGACCACCACCAAGCAGGTCTGGACCACCACCAAGCAGGTCTGGACCACCACCAACAGGTCTGGACCACCACCAACAGATCTGGACCACCACCAACAGGTATGGACCACCACCAGGCATGTCCCCTTCAAAGCTGTGGCACCCGACTATCACCTTGAAGGCTCCCGTGCACGACCGAGCAATAAAATAGTGATCCAAGCAATGGATATTACTTAAGTTTATTACAAGGATTCCCTCAGGGTGGAGGCGTCCCAGCAGTCATTAGCACCAGGCACCGCCTGCTGCCTCCTGCTGCTGCTGCTGCTCCAGGGCATGATAGTGAATATATAATTCCTTCAGGTATCTACTAATGAATTATGAATAGTTAAATATGCGGTCCAGGTGTGTACTACGGCAAGGTCGAACACACCTGTGCTCATTCAGCCGGCGTCTGCCCTCAGGCCAGGCTTGTTATTGTACATTAATAAGCTTCTCATATATAATTAAATTACACAGGGAAATCACTTTATAACGTGATATATCAATGGGCAAATTCACAAGGGCTATGATGGCGATTCGAACCTGTGAGCTGGATGTGTAAATTAATATTGGTATGATATATTAAAGTATTTTTTTTATAATTAGGTGCAGGTTCAACCCGTCCTCGACTCAAGTCCATTACATTCAGCGGTCGACCCCACAGACGCATTCATAAATTTTAACATACTGTTCATTCAAAACGGGAATTCCTCAAGTATAAATTAATATTATAATATATTGGCATATTGTGTATATATAGGCATAGGATAGGTTAGGTCAGGTGTTTAGGTTCTGTTGGCGATTATTTGTATTTGTAGTACGTGGGTGAAGCATTTATAGCGTTGTGATTCGAACACAAGTCGTCAGTGAAGCACTTGTTCCGGAAGTGTTCGAACGTCATCAGTTGTGAGTCGTGTAAATCGTTTTTCATTCATAAACAGTTGGGGTTTGGCGGATGCATGGAATGGTCTTTGGGTCTTTGCTTATGAGGACGGGCTGATTAACGGGAATTCAGGCTTTGTTTATGAGGCTGAGCTGCTTAGTAGAATGCGAGTGTTGGTGCATATAGAGCCCAGCCGGACCGACCCACAGTTTGAGCGGGAACTGTTTTGTCTGGAGTAAACAATACACAAGAGGCAGCCCATCCTCATCAACAATGGCGGTAGTGGAGATGTGTCACCACTGTCAACCTGGGGCCAGATTCACGAAGCAGTTACTCAAGCACTTACGAACCCGTCCATCTTTTCTCAATCTTTGGCGGCTTTGTTTACCATTATTAAACAGTTAATGAACTCCGAAGCACCAGGAGGCTGTTTATAACAATAACAACAGTTGATTGGGAAGTTTTCATGCTTGTAAACTGTTTAATAAATGTAACCAAAGCCGTCAAAGATTGAGGAAAGATGTACACGATCGTAAGTGCTTGCGAAACCTGATTCGTGAATCTGGCCCCAAGTTGATAGTGGTGAGTTGACCAATCCACACACTAGAAAATGAAGGGACGACGACGACGTTTCGGTCCGTCCTGGACCATTCTCAAGTCGACTATTACGATCATATAGTCATTGTTAGGCGGTCAAAGTGTACCTGATCTGTCACTGATGTTAATCTCCATTTGTCGTGGAGTCGCGCCAGAGTCGGTCTGTGTCCTCGCGAGAGGAGGGAGGTAATTCTCAGGGGAAAAGCACCAGGTCATTACGACTATATAGCACTGGGAAGGAGTCAGGATAAGGATTTGGGATGGAACGGGGGGGAAGGAATGGTGCCCAACCACTGTGGACGGTCGGGGGGATTGAACGCCGACCTGCATGCCGCCAGACCGTCGTTTCTACTGTCCAACCCAAGTGGTTGGGTGTCCTCGCAAGGGGAGACCTCCATCATTCAATGGAAAATAGACGGCCGTCGTCACCGAGGGGAAAGAATGACCATAAAAATACAATCCTAGGACGGCTACAGTTGAATGAGATACAGCTGATGCAGTTATCCTATAACGATAACGACAATGGGGATATGTGGAATATCGCAGGAGACATCGTTACTTGTACGTTGTTAGGGGGGGGGACTACAGTTACCACTGTGTTGTGTGGCCAGGATACCCAGGCTTGCCGTAGGGTGGCCAGGATAGCCAAGCATGCCGTAGGGTGGCCAGGATAACCAGGCTTGGTGTACGGTGGCCAGGATACCAGGCTTGCCGGAGGATGGCCAGGATAGCTAGGCTTGGTGTAGGGGGCCAGGATAACCAGGCTTGGTGTAGGGTGGCCAGGATACCCAGGCTTGCTGTAGGGTGGCCAGGATAACCAGGCTTGGTGTAGGGTGGCCAGGATAACCAGGCTTGGTGTAGGGTGGCCAGGATACGCAGGCTTGGTGTAGGGTGTGGCCAGGATACCCAGGCTTGGTGTAGGGTGGCCAGGATAACCAGGCTTGGTGTAGGGTGGCCAGGATAGCCAGGCTTGGTGTAGGGTGGCCAGGATAGGCAGGCTTGGTGTAGGGTGGCCAGGATAACCAGGCTTGGTGTAGGGTGGCCAGGATACCCAGGCTTGGTGTAGGGTGGCCAGGATAGCCAGGTTTGGTGTAGGGTGGCCAGGATAACCAGGCTTGGTGTAGGGTGGCCAGGATAGCCAAGCATGCCGTAGGGTGGCCAGGATAGCCAGGCTTGCCGTAGGGTGGCCAGGATAACCAGGCTTGGCGTAGGGTGGCCAGGATAACCAGGCTTGCCGTAGGGTGGCCAGGATACACAGGCTTGCCGTCCTCAACAGCGTGATCATCAGGGATACCAACCTTTCCCCAAGTGCCGTCGATATTTCCTGTGTCCTTTCCCGCCATTTTTAATTTCCAAATGAAAAACTTCAGTTGTTAGGGACTTAACGACCTTCTCATTAGCTCTTTTACAGGCCAAGTTTGGGCGGTTCATGTCCCCGGCTATCAGCTTGTCCCTGATATTGTAGAATTAGTTGGAAGTTCTGATTGAATTGCTTGTAAGACGATTATAATGGCTTCAGGGATTATGTCTGTGGGTTGGTGGCTGTGTCTTAGCGTACTGGAGTGACATAGAAGGAGGTCTGGCTGTGGGACCTTAGACCTTTCTTTAGTCAAAACTTGTTCAAGGGGGGGGGGTACAAGTCTTTCTTTTACCAAGACTGGAAGTTTGTTATTTCTAGCGGATACAATAATGGTTTCATCAAATTATCTGGTGAGCTGATGTTGGATAACAGCTCTTGCTTGCAGGTTGCTCAGAACTTGAATGACATTCGTAATGAACTTAAAAAAAAAATGGGAGTTTTAAAAGTTAATAAAAAAGAATGGGAGATATCTCTCTCTCTCTCTCTCATCTCTCTCTCTCTCCTCTCTCTCATCTCTCTCGTCTGGGGCGGCTCTCTCACTCTCTTCCTCTCTGTCCTCTACTGTCATCTACCTGTCTCTCTCTCAGCTCTCGCTCTCTCTCGCTCTCTCCTCACACTCTCCTCGCCTCGGGGCGTCAGTCGTCTCCGCACATTCTCGACTCGGTCCCGGGCTTCCTCAAAGTCCGTCGCATCTCCGCATCGGCCCTCAGTCTCACTCTCATCGGCCGTCTCCTCTTCATCTCTCTCCCGGCTACGCCCCAGGGCCAAGCCTCACCTCACAGCCCGTCTCTAAACGACTCGTCACGCTCCACCCTCCGCTCCATCGCCGGGACCCGTCTCACCGTCCCCTGGGCTCCGCAGCTCTCGCCTCCGCTCGCCGCTTGGCCACGCTCCGGGCCTCGCTATCCTCCTCCGCGAGCCTCTCGTCATCCCTCTTCCTCTACTGTCTCTCTGCTCGTCTTCTCTCTCGTCGTCCTCCCTCGCCTATCGTCTCTCCGTCTCTATCGCGACTCTCAAGTCATCTCGCTCGCTCGCAACTCTCCTTCTCTCTCTCTCCTCGTCGCTCCTCTCTCCAAGTTCTAGCTCTTTCATTTCAACCTTCCTAATTCTCTTATCTTGTTAATTTTGTCGTTTTCCGCTCGTATTCCGCTTTTCCTTGTCTGGCTCTCCATTAATAATCCTGCCTGTCACTGCTCGTACCTGGAGGGAAACCCCACCTCCCTCCAAAACGCTACGCCTCTCTTCCTCTCCAGCCCTCTAGCCCCCTATCCCCCCCCCCCTCCTTGAACCTATCCCCGTCCCCCCCACCGACCCTATCCCCTCCTTCCTCGCTCTGTGGTTTCTTCATATGTGGAATTTTGAATGCAATTTGGCCCTGTCTCGATGAGGGCGCTGTTGCACAAATCAAGAAATATGGGCGCCACCGCGTCATTTGCCAGCGGCGCCTTCCTCATGTGGGTCCCCGGTTCAGTGCCTCAGTTTCCCCTTCTTCCTCACCAGTCCCCCCCTGCCCCACATCCGGTAGTTGAGGGGGAATTGTATTCGCTCCAGGTGGAGAATTAGAATCCGTTCGATAATCCACCCCCCCCCCCCCCCGAACACACAGAATGCCTCCAGAACACCCTGGCCTCTTTGATTATAGAGCAACATTTCATCAGATATTGGTAATTGTTAGAGGGTATTCCCTTGTTGCTATGCGTGGTTTGGTTGGCTGGGGCGTGGTTGCCGGGTAACGAGCCATAGCATAGGTTCGACATCCTCTTCACACCGGCTTCTATACGGTTTTTTCATTGGTGCAGTTTACGTTAGGGAGGGTGATTACTTCTCTCCGTGTAGTCGATAGTTCAGGTG
>WNGS01160430.1:15687030-15697505 GCA_020271785.1 Procambarus virginalis
TCAAAGTGTCCAATGAGGATCCACAAGGTCTTCTCTGAGTACTCTTTATTTTCTTCTCCGAGGCTATGGGTCCCTACACTTGCACCAGAGGTGGTACCCCTTCTATATATATATATATATATATATATATATATATATATATATATATATATATATATATATATATATATATATATATATATATATATATATATATATATATATATATATATATATATATATATGTTAAACATATTTTGTTGAAAACGACATTAAGTTTTAATTTTATGATTCTGGCATGAATCTCCTCAATATTTCTTAAGTTTTTCTTCACTTGTGCAAAAAAGTTGAAAACTCTCAAAAGTCCATTTTCACTTTTTATTTTGTCTGACGCTTAGTGACGCGTTTCGTAAATTCACTCCTCACATTATCAAAGACAAATTCTACTGTGCTTAGCACCTAGTTATTTCCTCTTATGTGAGGTGGTTAGGTAACATATGGATGAATGGCATTACATAGGAGATATTGATAATGTATTAAATGTATCAACAGAGTGTGACATGTTGGTAGCTTATGGTGTTCTGGCTGCTTCCGTTCCTGTTGCAGGGTCATTTGGTCATGCTTCTGCGTTGGCTCCGGGTCTTGAAATGGGTAGAGTGTAATTGTGTATTAGCTGGTTATTGATTGTTGGTCTATATTTCTTGATATTAGCTGGTTATTGATTGTTGGTTTATATTTCTTGATATGCAGCGCCTCACTGATATCTAATCTTCTATTGTAATTGTATCTATTTGTTTCGGTGTTGCTCCGACCCAAAAAAAATTCTGAGGGTTACGAGGAATACAACAGCCGAATTAAAAATAAAAAGTAAACAAACTGATCGAAACTGTCAATTCGAAAAGTCCACACTACAGCTATTAAAAATCACTGGAGAATACAGACAAAAAACCCACAAACCCGAGAACCCACTGAGGCCAATTATCAGCCAGTTACCAACACCCACGTACAGTCTGGCTAAACGACTCAACTCGCTGTTGGCACCCTACGTACCGAGAGCGTTTAGCCTAAGGTCGCCGAAGGAATTCGTTGACCTGTTGAGAGGATCACAGGCTGCAGGTGTAAGAACCTCCCTGGATGTGGAGTCACTGTTCACTAATGTGCCCGTGGACGAGACTATCGGAATAGTGATGGACAGAGTGTATCGAGATCCGACTAGCACTTCTCTAGACATACCAGAGAGCATATTTATAAAACTGCTTGAAGCTTGCACAAAAGAGGCACCCTTCTTAAGTCCTGATGGACACACGTATTGGGAAGTGGACGGCGTCACCTTGGGCTCTCCGCTGGGTGTCTTGTTCGCGAACTTTTACGTGAGTACAATTGAGCAGAGAGTTCTGGTCGGCTTAGACCTAAACCCCACCATCTACTCAGGATAACATCAGCGGCGTATGCAAGGCTGGTGAACAAAAAACTGCCTTCAGGAACATGTGTAAGGAATCATTCAGAATCTTGTATACCTCATATGTCAGACCAATACTGGAATACGCGGCTCCAGCGTGGGGTCTCCATCCAGTAAAACAAACACGAACTTAGAAAAAGTTCAGAGGTATGCTACCAGGCTAGTCCCCGAGCTAAGAGGAATGAGCTACGAGGAAAGATTACTGGAACTGACCCTCACGATACTGAACAACAGAAGAGTTAGGGAAAACATGATCACTACCCATAAATTTTTCAGAGGAATTAACAGGGTAGATAAAGATAAACTGTTTGGCACGGATGGTGCAAGAACAAACGGACACAGGTGGAAACTGAGTACCCAAATGAGCCACAGGGGCGTTAGCGAGAACATTTTCAGTGTCAGAATAGCTAACAGATGGAATGCGTCAGGCAGTGATGTGGTGGAGGCTGACTCCATACACAGTTTCAAATGTAGATATGATAGAGCCCAATTTACTCTGGAATCTGTACTCCAGTTGATTGACAGTTGAGAGGCGGGGCCAAAGAGCCAAAGCTCACCCCCCCCCCCGGCAAGCACAACTAGGTGAGTACAACTAGGTGAGTACACACATCTGGAGGTCTCCATGGCCGAGTACTCGAGAGTCGTAGTCTAAAGGGCCTGCGTTCGATTTCCGGTTGAGGCAGAAACAAAATAGCAGAATTTCTCACATCTAATGCTTCTGCTCACCTACCAGTAAATAGCAACCTGAGTCAGACACCTGTATTGTGACGCCTCCGGGGTGTGTATGTATGTGTGTGAGAGATAGATATATACTGAGTAGATATGATAGAGAAAAAATAGTTCGCGGGAAATTACACTAGACAACCGACAGTTTAAAATGTGGGGCGGAAGTGCTATTTTTTTTTATTTTTTTTTATTTTTACATGCAAGCATGCAAGGTAAAGACAATAAATGCAATAAAATATCACAGAAAACAAAATAAGAAGCCACCGGCCTGAAGGACCGACAGCACAGGACAACAATTAGCAAAATGGAGGAACGCATGAGAAACACAGCATACATCAAGACAAAATATAAAACAATAACAATAACAAACAAGTAAATAATGTAAGCAAATAAACAAAACTTAGGAACAATATAAAACAAAACAAACAAGCACCGGCCGGAAGGACCGACAACAAAACACATCATAATGTATAAAATGAAACATAACACAAGTCAATGCACACAAACAAACCATAAACATAAACAAAAGGTAAATAGAAAACACAATACAACTGGTATTACATGAAGAGAATACACACTCTGCAAAACACCGACCCCTCCACAAACAAAGGGAGAGGCACGGGCACAGAAGACAGTTGGGCAAACAAAACGCCAGAGGGGCACACAACACTACAAATAGCAAAAAAAAAAACAGGGAACCAGCGAACATACTTGCCCAGGAACAAGACCCGTGGGAATCGCACGTTGAACGCCTCCCAACGTAACCACCCCCAAGGGTCTCGTTCACCCACCGTGGACGCCATGTCATCCGGAACCCTAGCAACAAACACCCATAAGCAGGGGACCCAAATGGTATCACTTCTGATGCGAGTAACTGCCACAATCCCCCACATCATGGGAACACACCCACCATAAAATTCCCCTGGCTCGTCATTCATCAGTAACTCAGCAATCGCCGACCAGTGACCCGGCGGCATCACCGACGCCGGCAACACGTCCCCCAGGTCCCTAACACGTACCCTCACAGGAGGGGGCCGGATACAGGACATCACCACCGGGGCACCAGCGGCCACGGGCACACCACCAGACGACTGCAGGGAACCAGGGCGGCGCGCATCCATCCGTAAAGTCACAACCAGGCCACGCCCAGCACCAGTAACCACACCATCCCTGGGAGCAGGAGCCACAACCTCCCACTGAGGAGAGTCCCCAGGCGGAGAAGGAACGGAAGGCACCCCCGAGACCCGGGCACCAGCATCAGCAGGCACATGAACCTCTGCTGCCACCAACCGGGGAGACAGCGACACATCCGGTTCCACACCGTCAACTCCCAAGGACCCACAGTCACCGAATTCCCCAACATCGGCCCAGGCAGACGACGAACGCCTGGAATGCTTGGGCTCCGGCCGGAGATCGTCAGAGCCGGAAGTGGACCCAGAAAAACGGGTCCCACCTGCCGGACGAACCGACGCCCGACGCAGAACGGCAGCAGTCTCTACCACAGGGGGAACCGGCCCACACACAGCAGGAGGCTCTGCAGCCACCCCAGCACATCCGGGACCCGAGGCGAGAACACAGGGCCAGGCGCAGCAGCCGAAGACGAGGAAGAAGATGGCGGCGCGTCACAACGATCACCAGGAAGGCCTTCAGGAGCAGCGGAGACAGCGACAGGAACACGTAGACCATCCGATGGCACTGCAAGACCCGGAGGAGAGTCTGCAACAACCGGAGGAACGTCCGGCGATGTATGGGGAGCCGCATTCGCTAACTGAACGCTCACCTCCTCATCCCCAGAGACCTCCTCCAGAGGGAGCGGCGGGAAATCCTCTTCCCGGAACAAGTTGACCAGAGCAACCGGATCCGCAGTGCATCCGGCAGCCTGATGCCCCAACATGCCACACCGGAAACAAGTACGGGATTGCCGGGCATAATACACCCACACGTAGTACCCTAAAAGTCGGACAGAGGATGGAATGTCCGACCTCAGGCGCATCCCGAGGGTACGAATGTTCGTCTTCACCCCCGCATATTTTCCAGAAGATAGCTTGTGCATCCTCACACTGACGACGGAGCCAAATCTCTGGAAGAATCGCTGGAGAAGGGACTCAGGGAATTCATTGGGGGCCCCATGGACGCTCACATACATCACGGCACCACTCCGATCAGAAATGGCCACAGAACCAGTGCCATCCAACAACTTCAAGGTACGGCCTTCGTACCACCGGAGAAATCCATGGTACGCCTCCTCACCCACAAACTTGATGATAACCCGGTGAGCAGTCACCAGCTCAACCCCGTAGACCTCCACGACCGGGACATGTAACACGTCACACATGACCTGCTCTACGAGAGGATACCCTGCACGGCAAGTAAATTCCAACCCCACGGAGTTTACCCTCTCAACAGGAGGAAGATGGCCGCTCATCGCAAAAGCGCCACGTCAACACCAGTCAGGGACAGCAGGGAGGGTAGAGACACCCACACCCCCTGCTGGCGAAAAGGGCAACCTTCCCAAACTGCCGGAGCGGTCAGACGACACATCCTCATCCTACGGCAGCTCAGGTTGGACTCATTGAAGTGCTAATTGGTCGCTCCTGCAGGCACAAGTAGTAAATACACACACACATATTACACAATTCTCGTTACGGGAGGTATTTAAACGATGCTATTATATATATCATACTGTTATTGGTATATGCAAAAATTCAAAACAGCGAGAGAAAAGTCTTATAGAAGAAAAACACAATGACTGTTTACTAGTATTGTATTCCTCCTGCCTGAGGTACAGGGAGCACGAAACACCATCACCACCGAATCCACTCCTCAAGAAGTTAAATACGAAATTGTATATAGTCAGTGGTGTAGAATATTGCTGAAGTGAGAGATAAGAGAGTGCCAATAAGAAGGAAAACATAGAGGCGTCGCAGATAATAATAAATTATCGTCGTAGATAAAAATAAGTTGCTCAGATGAGCCAATGAGAGGTCATAAATAATTTCTTTAACTTACAGTTGTTTGTAAATGAAAGTACAGGAGTTTGTACAGGTTAAATCAATCCAAGTGTTTAAGGTTTATATGTTAAAATTACATGCAGTTAGATGGCAGATACAGACGCTTAGATTCAATGCATCCAAATGCCGCTGAAGAAGAACACAAAGCAGCGCTCGTCATCTAGACAATGCAAGCTTCACAGGACTTAAAAATAAATCTCATTCTTTATACTTTATAGAGGAAATACTGAAGTCCGCACCGACATGACTCCGTCCTCAGAAGCGTGCCAAGGCCTTACACGATTAATTCTGATTCCTGCTCCCCAACCCCGCCCCCACTGCCGCACCCACAAGAAAAATAGAGCAGTATTTTCACGTTACATCCAAGAACTGGGTGATTTTTCACCAGCAAGTCATTCATAGTCACACAAAGTCTTAATTTATACCACCCAGTGATCTAAGCCGGCATACTCCTGTTACACATCACTTTACAGTGAGAATGATGGATTGAACTGCAGTGTAGCACTATAATGACAGTGTGGAGGTGTGAGTGAGTAGTGCCAGGGTGTGGCTTTGTGTGTACCAACACACCCGCCATCACTCTCACAGTATTGCTTCAGAGCACATACACCCGGCTACAAGGTAAGTATTTATTTAAGAACATTCCATATATATACATACGTGTATATATATATATATAAATATATATATATATATATATATATATATATATATATATATATTATATATATATACATATAATATATATATATATATATATATATATATATATATATATACATATATATATATATATACATATATATATGTATATATATATATATATATATATATATATATATATATATATATATATATATATATATATATATATGTCGTACCTAGTAGCCAGAACGTACTTCTCAGCCTACTATGCAAGGCCCGATTTGCCTAATAGGCCAAGTTTTCATGAATTAATTGTTTTTCGACTACCTAACCTACCTAACCTAACCTAACCTAACTTTTTCGGCTACCTAACCTAATCTAACCTATAAAGATAGGTTAGGTTAGGTTAGGTAGGGTTGGTTAGGTTCGGTCATATATCTGCGTTAATTTTAACTCCAATGAAAAAAAATTGACCTCATACATAATGAAATGGGTAGCTTTATCATTTCATAAGAAAAAAATTAGAGAAAATATATTAATTCTGGAAAACTTGGCTTATTAGGCAAATCGGGCCTTGCGTAGTATGCCAAAAAGTGAGTTCTGGCTACTAGGTACGACATATATATATATATATATATATATATATATATATATATATATATGTATATATATATATATTATATATATATATATATATATATATATATATATATATATATATATATATATATATATATATATATATATATATATATATATATATATATATATATATATATATATATATATATATATATATATATATATATATATAGACATATGTCGTACCTAGTAGCCAGAACTCACTTTTTGGCCTACTATGCAAGGCCCGATTTGCCTAATAAGCCAAGTTTTCCTGAATTAATATATTTTCTCTAATTTTTTTCTTATGAAAGGATAAAGCTACGAATTTCATTATGTATGAGGTCAATTTTTTTTTATTGGAGTTAAAATTAACGTAGATATATGACCGAACCTAACCAACCCTACCTAACCTAACCTAACGTATCTTTATAGGTTAGGTTAGGTTAGGTAGCCGAAAAAGTTAGGTTAGGTTAGGTTAGGTAGGTTAGGTAGTCGAAAAACAATTAATTCATGAAAACTTGGCCTATTAGGCAAATCGTGCCTTGCATAGTAGGCTGACAAGTGCGTTCTGGCTACTAGGTACGACATATATATATATATATATATATATATATATATATATATATATATATATATATATATATATGTATATATATATATATATATATATATATACATATATATGTATATATATATATATATATAAATATATGTATATGTCGTACCTAGTAGCCAGAACCCACTTCTCAGCCTACTATGCAAGGCCCGATTTGCCTAATAAGCCAAGTTTTCATGAATTAATTGTTTTTCGACTACCTAACCTACCTAACCTAACGTAACTAACTTTTTCTGCTACCTAACCTAACCTAACCTATAAAGAGAGGTTAGGTTAGGTTAGGTAGGGTTGGTTAGGTTCGGTCATATATCTACGTTAATTTTAACTTCAATAAAAAAAAATTGGCATCATACATAATGAAAAAGGTAGCTTTATCATTTCATAAGAAAAAAATTAGAGAAAATATATAATTCATGAAAACTTGGCTTATTAGGCAAATCGGGCCTTGCATAGTAGGCTGAGAAGTGCGTTCTGGCTACTAGGTACGATATATATATATATATATATATATATATATATATATATATATATATATATATATATATATATATATATATATATATATATATATATATATATATATTTGGTGTTGAAACCAAAACACGCATCAAAGAACCAAAGCTCAACCCCCCACAAGCACAACTATGTGAGAGCACACACACACACACACACACAACTAAGACTAACATACCTGTTTACCATGACAGAGTGACTGAGAGCCGCCCCTGGTCTTGTCTTCCTCAGAGCTGGAGGGTGAGGACACAGAGATGTCCTCACGGGCCACGCCCAAGGACCCACGACGGAATCCTCGACGCGGGGTGTCCAGACTCCTGCTGGCGCGGCGTTCCCCGGGCACGATCAACGTGTCCTTGGGCTTGGAACGGAGCTCCATACGTTCTACCTTTATACGTGGTTTGGATTCCTTGCCGTCATTGCTGTTTTCGTCTTCAGGAAGTTCCTCTTGGATGTCGAGGCTAAAGGGCACCCCTCGGTGTGGCCCGCGGGCTTCTAAGCGCTGAAAGAGGCGAAGTCGCGCAGGATCTGCAAGAATGTTACCATCGCTTAGGGACTTCGAGACAAACTTTCTGGATGGCGTGATTGGGGGACCATCTGAGCAGGTAATAGGCGACTTCGACCCGTCACTGGAGCTCTGAGAGACAGCATCGGACGTTTCCGCGTTGTCGGACACGCTTGTGTCTTCTGCTGGAACCCGTATTTCTGAATTGGTGCTTAAGGTTTCTGGCGATTCAAGATGTCTGCTTGTTCCCGTCGACGAATCGACAAGGACCTCCACTTTGTCTGCGCCTTGCAGGGGCCCGTTGTGTCCGACTGAGCCAAGGTGAGTCAGTTTCATCTGAGACTCGCTGGTCGTCTCAGCGTCGCTTCCTGCTGCCGACATTCTCTCTTTGTCCACAACAACGCTCTCTATCTCTAACTTTATCGCATCAATTTCCGCACGTCCACTTTCTTTTGTCTTCGACTTCTCAGATGAGGTTGAGGAGACATCACTCTGTCTGTCCATCTTCCACTAGAGACGTCTGCAGCTGCGTTGTCTTCGCCTCTCCTGTTATCTGCTCATTCAACCTCTTCTCCGGGGATTCAGATGTTCCTTTCGGACCAAAGTTTGGATATTTTTTTCTTTCTCTGTGTTTCTTGTCCAACTTGGTGCAGTGTTTGCTGGATCCTGGATCACCTCCGTCTACGTTAATGGTCTCTAGGTTATCATCGACTTCAGTGATGGGGAATTGACTTTCCCAACTTTTTCCTTCCACGAGAATTTTACCAGACGCGTCCTCTAAAACTTTACTAGACTTGTCATGTAAAACCTTATTAGACGAGTCCTCTCCTGCTTCTATATCATCGATGTTTATTAATAATCTTTCTGTACATAAGTATTTGTTCGCGTCCGTACTCCTTAGGGGCGCGTGGGGATGAGCTCTCACAGAGCTCATTCGGTCCCCAGCAGCAGCGACTCGGTCGACGACATCATCGCCGCTGTGGATGCCACTATCGGTCTCGTGGGCGTCGCTGGCCTGCCAGTCCTTGGCGCCAGCCTCACCACCGCTCACAAAGCGACTCCCGCCATTAACCCGCAAGTCGCCCATTGTCGTGCCCGTGTGCTGGCTGGCTGGCTGCGCGCTTCATGTCTCCACTTTAGCAAGTTTAAAGAGGGATCTTAGCAAGCACATTGGCCATGTTGATTGCTACATTAACACCGCAATATCTACATATATCTTTTTCTTCTTCTGTACAGTCAATTGAAGCAGTTTGATATCCTAAGAGTAGGTCATAATTCGCTTGTCCATGTTGGACACAGCCGCAGCCATACTAGTCAGACATGGAGATATGGCGGGTGGTGTGGGGCGGTCTACCCTCTGCCCTGCCAGTCGTGGGCGGCGCCCAACGCCAGCAAACATCAGGGACAACTTGCACCTCGGCCCAGCGTCATCCTCCGCCTCGCCCGTCACCTGCAAAAGGAAAATAACTGCGAGTCAATGTCAAAAATAAGGGTTTTGGCACATTCTTAAAACTGAAAAATGCTGAAACATAAATTTGTAATATACCTGATGTTTAACAGTGATAAGTTACAGGTACTTAAGTATGGTGGAAACGAGGAACTTAAACAAAATACAGGACACACTCACACCTACTCATACAAGGAAAACAACATGTAAAACATCTGGGAATTATGATGTTTGACGACCTGACATTTCATGAATAAAATATAACACACATAGCGGCGGACAGGAAAATGATAGGATGAATTATGAGAACGTTCACATCCAGAGATCTCTCAGCAATGGTAATACTATTTACATCACTGGAGCTGTCCCGTCTTGAGTATTGCTCGGTACTCACTTCCCCCTTCACAGCAGGAGAGATCTCTGAATTAGAGGGAATACAGAGAACATATACGGCACGCATAGACACTATAAAACATCTAAATTATTGAGACCGTCTCAAAGATTTCAAAATGTACTCTTTGGAAAGACGAGAGTGGTATTAAATAATATATACATGGAAGATACTGGAGGGCCAGGTCCCAAATGTGCACAGTAGAATAACAACATACTGGAGCGAGAGATACGGAAGGAAATGCAGAATAAAACCAGTGAGGAGTAGAGGTGCCATAGGCACAATAAGAAAGCGCTGTCTGAACATCAGAGGTCCACAGTTGTTCAGCACTCTCTCAGCAAGCATTAGAAAGCGACCTCTCCAGGGCACAAAGCCTGGGTAGGTTCATACGGGGGGAGAAGCTGTCACCCATGCAGCAGGTCACCCCCACCCTCACTCTCCACGGCTCCGAAAGTCTCCAACAGAACGGCAAACACCAATACGATTGGCTCCAGCGCCGTCGCTGGAACTGCTATCAGAACGAGAACGATATACATACATATACATATATAATATATAT
>WNGS01160430.1:15701790-15712510 GCA_020271785.1 Procambarus virginalis
ATCACCATCTTCTCTCTATATCGCCGCCTACATTCTCCTTCATCATCTCCCTCCTCTCCACACACTTCTCCACCATTGGTCTCCTTCATTAACCCTTCACCATCAGCCTTGCCCTTCACCACCTTCCCTACCCTTCACCACCTTCCCTGCCCTTCACCACCTTCCCTACCCTTCACCACCTTCCCTACCCTTCCCTACCTTCCCTGCCCTTCACCACCTTCCCTACCCTTCACCACCTTCCCTACCCTTCCCTACCTTCCCTACCCTTCACCACCTTCCCTACCCTTCACCACCTTCCCTACCCTTCACCACCTTCCCTGGCCCTTGCACCACCTTCCCTACCCTTCACCACCTTCCCTACCCTTCACCACCTTCCCTGCCTTCACCACCTTCCCTACCCTTCACCACCTTCCCTACCCTTCACCACCTTCCGCTACCCTTCACCACCTCCCTACCCTTCACCACCTTTCCTGCCCTTCACCCACCTCCCTACCCATCACCACCTTCCATACCCTTCACCACCTTCCTACCTTCACCACCTTCCCTACCCTTCACCACCTTCCCTACCCATCACCACCTTCCCTACCCTTCACCACCTTCCCTACCCTTCACATACCTTCCCTACCCTTCACCACCTTCCCTACCCTTCACCACCTTCCCTACCCTTCCCTACCTTCCCTTCATCACTGTATCCATTGTCTAATATAACGGTTCTCTTAATAAATACAAACTATTTAGTCATCTTGTCTTTAGCTTGAAGGGTAGGGAAGGTGGTGAAGGGTAGGGAAGGTGGTGAAGGGTAGGAGGTGGTGAAGGGTAGGGAGGTGGTGAAGGGTAGGGAGGTGGTGATGGGTAGGGAAGGTGGTGAAGGGTAGGGAAGGTGGTGAAGGGTAGGGAAGGTTGTGAAGGGTAGGAAGGTGGTGAAGGGTGGTGAAGGGTGAAGGTGGTGAAGGGTAGGGAAGGTGGGTGAAGGTGGTGAAGCAGGGAAGGTGGTTAAGGGCTAGGGAAGGTGGTGAAGGGTAGGAAGGTGGTGAAGGGTTTAGGCAAAAGGGGGGAAGTGGTGGGAAAGGGTCGGGAGGTGGGAACAATGGTGGTGAGGGTAGGGAAGGTGGTGAAGGGTAGGGAAGTGGGATGGGTTAGGGAAGGTTGCGTGAGTAGGGAGTGCAGTGGAAGGGCGGCAGGGAAGTAGGTGACAGATGGTAGGAAGGGTAGGGGGAAGGTGTCGATTAAGTTAGCTACTGTGATGATGTGAGTAGTGAAGATTATTAATATGATGATGATTAAGTCTGTAGTGGAAGACGGTTACTGTGATATGAGGAACGGGAAGGGAATTATCCAGGGGAAAGCACTGTGATGTGGTGACTGATGATGACATGATGGTGACATAAAGTATGAAGAGAAGTCGGTAAGATAGGGTGTAGTGAAGATGCGGAGTCCGGCACCCGAGCAACGCCGGGTACCATCTCCATAGGGTAGCTATTTAATCTACATAAATACATACATAGACTTACATATATATACATGCACACAATGATCACAGCCTCTCTCACACACACACACACACACACACACACACACACCACACACACACACACACACACACACACACACACAACACACACACAACACAACACACTGAGAGGTATGAGCTACGAGGAGAGACTACGGGAATTAAACTCACGTCACTGGGAGACAGAAGAGTTATAGGGGACATGAAACCACATAAAAGATTCTCAGAGGAATTGATAGGGTAGATAAAGACAGGCTATGTAACACAAGGGGCACACGCACTAGGGGACACAGGTGGAAATTGAGTGCCCAAATGAGCCATAGAGACGTTAGAAATATTTTTTTTCAGTGTCAGAGTAGTAGACAAATGGAATGCATTAGGCAGTGATGTGGTGGAGGCTGACTCCATACACGGTGTCAAGTGTAGATATGATAGAGCCCAATAGGCTCAGGAACCTGTACACCAGTTGATTGACAGTTGAGAGGCGGGCAGAAAGAGCAAAGCTCAACCCCCGCAAGCACAACTAGCTGAATACATACACACACAAACTACTGGCCAAGACCGTCAGTAGTTTCAAAGCGTTATATGACAAAGAGTGCTGGGAAGACGGGACACCACGAGCGTAGCTCTCATTATGTAACTACACTTAGGTAACTACACTTAGGTAATTACACACACACACACACAAAATAATAAGACTACTTAATAGTTGAAAATAAAAGATATTGACTGTATAAATCTATAAATAAATCATAAATGATATTCCCTTCGAACATAACAACAAGAAATAGACCATAAAAGCCTCACACGGTGAGAGCACCAATGTCCGTGGAGGCGCCCTCCGCTGTCTCAGTAAATTGGGAATATGACCGGACGACCCAGTACTAATTCCTTTAGGAACTGTATGGGGAAGTACTGGTGGAGTCTCGTCGTAAATTGTGGCATCACAGACGTCACCATAAGTCGGAGGGCCTGGCTGTAGGTGGGTGCGGGCTGGTCCTGGTCGCCTATCTCCACCACCACATCCTTACTTCCTCCACTGGTGTCTGTGGTGGTGTCCGTGCGGGTAGGAGGTTCCACTTAGAGTTATCCGGTGGTGTCAGGTCCAGACTCCACGTCGTCGGGGTCGGAGGAGGTCCTACGGTGTGCCCTGCTGCAGTAACTATAAATGGACGTGAGACTTGCCACCCAAAGCCGTATTACTTTAAAAGCATACAGCCAAAATGCTGTACTATGACTGATGCCTTGGAAATCGTATACAGGTGTGCCGCCAGTGGCTTCTATTATTAGTTATACCTGTATGTAATATACAAATTGCAGTGCTGATTGGGAGTGGTTGTCGCCCCAGATGACGGCATACAAGCTCCATGCGCCAATCACAACAACAAAGAAATAAAACTTAACAATACAAAAACTCAGAAGCCAAAAGACAAATAGTGATCCAAATATAAACCCATAACTGACCAAGTCTATTAAAATGGCGTCCCAATACTCCTCACTGATTTCTTTATAAAGAAAACCTTCCCAACTAACATTGAGTTTTTCATCACTCTTCAGAAGATTTTCCGACTCCGTGGTCGATAGATTCACGTTCTTCAAGACCTTCTCAATATTGGTAAGATTTTCCGACTCCGTGGTCGATAGATTCACGTTCTTCAAGACCTTCTCAATATTGGTAAGATTTTCCGACTCCGTGGTCGACAGATTCACGTTCTTCAGGACCTTCTCAATATTGGTAAGATTTTCCGAATCCGTGGTCGACAGATTCACGTTCTTCAGGACCTTCTCAATATTGGTAAGATTTTCCGACTCCGTGGTCGACAGATTCACGTTCTTCAGGACTTCCTCAACATCGGTAAAACTTTCCGTACTGTTGAAGAGACTTTCTTTGAAGTCTGATAGGTCGTACATCGCGTAGAACAAACACCCGAAGTCGACCACAAGTTGAAGAAGGAACACCACCTCCCCGATCCACACGTACCAACGCTTTCCTTCAAACATCATAAACTAACTTAACCAAACTAATAAAATTACTAAAACAAATCCTTGTAGTAAATAATTGTACCAAACTATCGGTGCTGTTCCCCCGATCTGGTCCACATATCATACATGGAAATAATATAGTCAGGTTGGAATATGTACACTGCAGGGGTCGTAATATAGCCGGATTAGAACTTTATGAACTTAAAGTGTGTGAACTTTGATGTGTGTTGTGGTTAAGTTATTATATCTTGAGCCAAGTTATTGTGACTCCTCGACTTGCTGTCATGTGGGGGAACCTTTGTTTATTGAGTTGAGTACAGCTTAAGCTGCAGGCAAAGATAGAATAAGTGTTGAGTAAGATTAAGCTGTCGGAGATAAACGTACAGAAGAAGATAACAGAATTGGAGATGAATGTGATACCAAGAGGAGTGGAAAACGGAGTTGACTAGAGAATAATGAGTGCGGGTATTTACTAGAAAAGAATGAGTATTTGGAGGGTGAAGACACACTCATTCACTCACAAGGAGGTTGTGGCCACAATTAAGGTGAGGGTGCTGGTGTGAGTGACTGTTGGAGTGTGTTGATGCTTGTCTGTCCCAGACAGACGCTGTATAATGTGAATGTTATCATGAATGAACCAGTAATATTTGTGAATGATTGTCAGTTAATAAACCTTTAACTTCCTCTGCCTACATTAATGAGGCAGAGTGCCTCACTGTGAGGCATTACCTCCTTCTTGTTGCTACAACTTTGTGGCAACAACATGGAGGTGATGCCAGCCTCACAGTGAGGCACTCTGCCTCAACAACATGGAGGTGATGCCAGCCTCACAGTGAGGCACTCTGCCTCACAGTGAGGCACTCTGCCTCATTTATATAGTATATTTACTCATTATAATCACTTACCCAGCCGCATGTCGGGAGGTATTCACACTCATGTTTCCTCACACACTCATCATGTCCGGGATTCTCCTCACCTTCACATTACTCATTCACTCAACATTTCCTCATCATCTCACATTACTTTCCTCCATCTTTTCCTTCTCTTGACATTTACTCCATATGTCTCTTAATTACTTTCTCAATAGTTTGTTCCTATCATCACTTCTTTTGGTAATGACTTACTGTCTAACATCCCACAAGCGTCTCAGTCTATCCAGTTCTACTGTTCTAAGTCGGGATATTTCACCTTTAAGATGTTCCACTGTGTCCCAAGTGTACAGGTAGGCAACTCCTTCAAATAGTGACGGAGGATGTGCGAATAATTTGGTTTACACAGTTTACATTTGGTCAGGTCTACTTCAGCAGGTAGTGAAAATTCCCAGAGATACTTAGATCCGAGTCTAAACAGAGACTCAGAGACCTAGATGTAGTAACTCACGTTTGGATGTTGTAACTCAAACTCCTAGATATAGTAACATCTAGGCGTCTGCTGATTTTATTGGCTGATCGACAGGTGTGTGGCTCCTCTTGCATGATAGTATGATGAGAGGGGAAATTATTGGGTGTCGATTTGCCTCACTTGTACAGGATTTTGTTGAAGTTCTTAGTGTACAAGTGCTCTGAGACTGCTTATAGGCAATTCAAGGTTATACTCAACTCCTTTGAAGGCAGCTTCTTTAGCTAACTCATCGGCTCTTATCATGCATTATGAGGCCAACATGAGATCAGATCCAACATGAAATGGACTCTTGTTACCATTATTAATAATTTTGTTGTATCTATATCTAGCACTCCAGATATGAACATGTTTCAGCTGTGTCGTAAAAAAGAGTTGAGGGTATTTAAGGATGGGAATCACCTACAATTAATGTGTCAAGTTTAAGGACTTGTACACCTGTCAGTGTAAGACGTGAAGCAAATAGGGCGAGCTTAGAGTAGAGGCCTCACGTATTGTCAGGACAACTGCCAAGTAGCACGGGCTCACCATAGCCCGTGCTACTTGGAATTTTGTTCCAGGTAGCGAATCTTTAACAACAACAACAACATGCACCCGTGGGGCGGTGTAGGTAGAGAGAGGGGGAAGAGGCAGAGAGAGAGAGAGAGAGAGAGAGAGAGAGAGAGAGAGAGAGAGAGAGAGAGAGAGAGAGAGAGAGAGAGAGAGGGGGGGGGGGAAGGGGTGATTAGGGGAGGGAACGGGGGGTCGTATGCACCACGGTGAGTGATAGTCTCGTCTGTTGCTTATGCTGCTCTTGGCCAGCTACGTAGCGTCCCTTACAAGGACGCATCTCTGCTATTGGCGCTTCCTGATACACTCCATTAGGTCCCAAACCTGCTACATTAAACCCTTAACCAACCACGATGATAAGATTAGAACCTCGTTTGTGGGGGCAATATGTTTGCTGGGGCAGGAGAGGGGCGGGGGGGGGGGGACGACCTGGTGAGTGGGGGTTGGGGGGCGGGGGTGCTTTTGGGGTGTCGAACGGGTAAAGAGAGGACGCACCACCTACGCCACCTAGATGGGCGTTGGTGGAAAGGTGGCAAGAGCTGGAAAGACTTATAAAACATTTTGTAAGTATATATTCTTAACTACAGTCAACATCACATTCACTCGGGCAATGGGAGCCTCGAACCAGCGACCACCAGAGCGGTAGCCCGTTGCTCTAGCCACCTGGCAACTGATCACCCATAATACTCCAGTGGCACTCCCCGGAGAGGGTGCCACTTGAGTATATTCAGATCTACATACTCTGAATATATATATATATATATATATATATATATATATATATATATATATATATATATATATATATATATATATATATATATATCGTTCTCGTTCTGACAGCAGTTCCAGCGACGGCGCTGGAGCCAATCGTATTGGTGTTTGCCGTTCTGTTGGAGACTTTTGGCGCCGTGGAGAGTGATGGGGGGGGGGGACCTGCTGCATGGGTGACAGCTTCTCCCCCGTATCAACCTACCCAGGCTTTGTGCCCTGGAGAGGTCGCTTTCTAATGCTTGCTGAGAGAGTACTGAACAACTGTGGACCTCGGATGTTGAGACAGCGCTTTCTTATTGTGCCTATGGCACCTCTACTCCTCACTGGTTTTATTCTGCATTTCCTTCCGTATCTCTCGCTCCAGTATGTTGTTATTCTACTGTGCAAATTTGGGACTTATCCTTCCAGTATCTTCCATGTATATATTATTTAATACCACTTTCGTCTTTCCAAAGAATACATTTTGAGATCTTAGGGACAGTCTCAATAATTTAGATGTTTTATGGTGTCTATGCGTGCCGTATATGTTCTCTGTATTCCCTCTAATTGAGAGATCTCTCCTGCTGTGAAGGGGGAAGTGAGTACCGAGCGATACTCAAGACGGGACAGTACCAGTGATGTAAATAGTATTACCATTGTTGTGGGATCTCGGGATGTGAACGTTCTCATAATCCATCCTATCATTTTCCTGTCCGCCGCCATATTTGCTATGTTATGTTCATGAAATGTCAGGTCGTCAAACATCATAATTCCCAGATCTTTTACATGTTGTTTTCCTTGTATGAGTAGGTGTGAGTGTGTCTCGTATTTTGTTTAAGTTCCTCGTTTACACCACACTTAAGTACCTGTAACTTATCACTGTTAAACATCATGTATATTACAAATGTATGTTTCAGCATTTTTCATTTTTAAGAATGTGCTAAAACTCTTATTTTTGACGTTGACACGCAGTTATTTTCCTTTTGCAGGTGACGGGCGAGGCGGAGGATGACGCTGGGGCGAGGTGCTAGCTGTCCCCGATGTTTCCTGGTGTTAGGTGCCGCCCACGACTGGCAGGGCAGAGGGTAGACCGCCCCACACCACCCGCCATATCTCCATGTCTGACTAGCATGGCTGCGGCTGTGTCCAACATGGACAAGCGAATTATGACCTACTCTTAGGATATCAAAATGCTTCAATTGACTTTACAGAAGAAGAAAAAGATATATGTAGATATTGCGGTGTTAATGTAGCAATCAACATGGCCAGCGTGCTTGCTAAGATCCCTCTTTAAACTTGCTAAAGTGGAGACGTGAAGCGCGCAGTCAGCCAGCACACGGGCGCGACGATGGGCGACTTGCGGGTTAATGGCGGGAGTCGCTTTGTGAGCGGTGGTGAGGCTGGCGCCAAGGACTGGCAGGCCAGCGACGCCCACGAGACCGATAGTGGCATCCACAGCGGCGATGATGTCGTCGACCGAGTCGTTGCTGCTGGGGACCGAGTCGCTGCTGCTGGGGACCGAGTCGCTGCTGCTGGAGACCGAGTCGCTGCTGCTGGAGACAGAGTCGCTGCTGCTGGGGACCGAATGAGCTCTGTGAGAGCTCATCCCCACGCGCCCCTAAGGAGTACGGACGCGAACAAATACTTATGTACAGAAAGATTATTAATAAACATCGTTGATATGGAAGCAGGAGAGGACTCGTCTAATAAGGTTTTACATGACAAGTCTAGTAAAGTTTTAGAGGACGCGTCTGGTAAAATTCTCGTGGAAGGAAAAAGTTGGGAAAGTCAATTCCCCATCACTGAAGTCGATGATAACCTAGAGACCATTAACGTAGACGGAGGTGATCCAGGATCCAGCAAACACTGCACCAAGTTGGACAAGAAACACAGAGAAAGAAAAAAATATCCAAACTTTGGTCCGAAAGGAACATCTGAATCCCCGGAGAAGAGGTTGAATGAGCAGATAAAAGGAGAGGCGAAGACAAAGCAGCTACAGACGTCTCTAGTGGAAGATGGACAGACAGAGTCATCTGATGTCTCCTCAACCTCATCTGAGAAGTCGAAGACAAAAGAAAGTGGACCTGCGGAAATTGATGCGATAAAGTTAGAGATAGAGACCGTTGTTGTGGACAACGAGAGGATGTCGGCAGCAGGAAGGGAAGCTGAGACGACCAGCGAGTCTCAGATGAGACTGACTCACCTTGGCTCAGTCGGACACAACGGGCCCCTGCAAGGCGCAGACAAAGTGGAGGTCCTTGTCGATTCGCCGACGGGAACAAGCAGACATCTTGAATCGCCAGAAACCTTAAGCACCAATCCAGAAATACGGGTTCCAGCGGAAGACACAAGCGTGTCCGACACCGCGGAGACATCCGATGCTGTCTCTCAGAGCTCCAGTGACGGGTCGAAGTCGCCTATTACCTGCTCAGACGGTCCCCCGATCACGCCATCCAGAAAGTTTGTCTCGAAGTCCCTTAGCGATGGTAACATTCTTGCAGATCCTGCGCGACTTCGCCTCTTTCAGCGCTTAGAAGCCCGCGGACCACACCGAGGGGTACCCTTTAGCCTCGACATCCAAGAGGAACTTCCTGAAGACGAAGACACCAATGACGGCAAGGAATCCAAACCACGTATAAAGATAGAACGTATGGAGCTCCGTTCCAAGCCCAAAGACACGCTGATCGTGCCGGGGAACGCCGCGCCAGCAGGAGTCTGGACACCCCGCGTCGAGGATTTCGTCGAGGGTCCTTGGGCGTGGCCCGTGAGGACATCTCTGTGTCCTCACCCTCCAGCTCTGAGGAAGACAAGACCAGGGGCGACTCTCAATCACTCTGTCCTGGTAAACAGGTATGTTAGCCTTGTGTGTGTGTGTGTGGTGTGTGTGTGTGTGTGTGTGTGTGTGTGTGTGTGTGTGTGTGTGGTGTGTGTGTGTGGTGTGTGTGTGTGTGTGTGTGTGTGTGTTTGGTGTGTGTGTGTGTGTGTGTGTGCTCTCACATAGTTGTGCTTGTGGGGGGTTGAGCTTTGGCTCTTTGAGTTCTGTTTTGGTTTTAACACTATATATATATATATATATATATATATATATATATATATATATATATATATATATATATATATATATATATATATATATGTCGTACCTAGTAGCCAGAACTCACTTTTTGGCCTACTATGCAAGGCCCGATTTGCCTAATAAGCCAAGTTTTCCTGAATTGATATATTTTCTCTATTTTTTTCTTATGAAATGATAAAGCTACCCATTTCATTATGTATGAGGTCAATTTTTTTTATTGGAGTTAAAATTAATGTAGATATATGACCGAACCTAACCAACCCTACCTAACCTAACCTAACCTATCTTTATAGGTTAGGTTAGGTCAGGTAGCCGAAAAAGTTAGGTTAGGTTAGGTTAGGTAGGTTAGGTAGTCGAAAAACAATTAATTCATGAAAACTTGGCCTATTAGGCAAATCGGGCCTTGCATAGTTGGCTGAGAAGTGCATTCTGGCTACTAGGTACGACATATATATATATATATATATATATATATATATATATATATATATATATATATATATATATATATATATATATATATACTCATTTCACTAGCCTTCCTTACTGCTAATGCCTAATGTAATTACAAGTTCCGCTTTTAGCTTGAGCCTTACATCAATACCTAATGTAGGGGTCGTGTGTATAAATAATGGGATGACAGGAGGGAGGAAGAAGGGGGAGATAATATCGCTACTATTACACTCTTGTTTATATAACAAGGGGGGGTCGTAATAGCAGGTGTTAGTTTTCAGCACTCCGGGGTACGACCTCTCCCAAGGCCAGCAACTGGACCATTTGAGTCCTTAATTACCCTCAGAGACGAAGTCGTTGGAAGCTGCCTTCCCTTCCAGTCTCCACTACCTTGCATTTATCCGGGTTAAAGTCTAAGAGCCATTGCAGAGACCATGTCTTGAGAGAGAGAGAGAGAGAGAGAGAGAGAGGGTTAGTAGTGTCGCTCCCTGAGGTATCCTAAGAGGGCATCCCTCCATCATGACACTGCTACGAAGGAGGGAAGGACCATGCTCTCGCTCGCCTTTAAGCTTTCTTTCCGACCTGCAACAGCTGGCCTGAGTTTGACGAAGCTGTCGATTAAGCTCACACTAACACGGCTCCCAGCAGCAGGGCTCCACAACGGCGAAAATAATTACAAGTTGGGGGGAGACTTTTGAGATCTTTGGTGGGAGGTGTGTGCAATCATGGTGTGTGTGTGTGTTAGAAATATATGTAGTAGACGTAATAGATAAAATACGTTAGTAGGAAGGCGGGGTCTAAGAGCTAAGAGCTCGATTATGCAGGCACAAATAGTATATACAAACACACACACATGCACGCAAACTATCACCCACCCCGATCTTTCACACACTCAAACAATAATATATTAATATATATATATATATATATATATATATATATATATATATATATATATTATATATATATATATATATAATATATATATATATATTATA
>WNGS01160430.1:15722308-15735449 GCA_020271785.1 Procambarus virginalis
AATTCAGATGTTTTATAGTGTCTATGCGTGTCCAATATGTTCTCTGTATTCCTCTAATTAGAGATCTTCCTGCTGTGAGGGGGAAGTGAGTACCGAGCGATACTCAAGACGGGACAAGCAGCAGTGATGTAAATAGTATTACCATTTCTGAGAGATCTCGGGATGTGAACGTTCTCATAATCCATCCTATCATTTTCCTTGTCCGCCGCTATGTGTGTTATGTTATGTTCATTGAAATGTCAGGCCGTGAGACATCATAATTCTCAGATCTTTTACATGTGTTTTCCTTGTATGAGTAGGTGTGAGTGTGTCTCGTATTTTGTTTTAAGTTCCTTGTTTTCCACCCATACCTAGTACCTGGAACTTATCACTGTTAAACATCATGTTATTTTCCGTTGCCCAGTCGAAGACTTTATTAGTATGGACGTGTAGTTTTTCAGTGTCTTCTTCAGAGGTAATTTTCATGCGATTCTTATATTAGTGGTAAAGGATGACACGAAGCTGTGAATAGTAATTTTGCCTATATCTGAGATAATGAGAAATAGCAGCGGTGCAAGGACTGTGCCCTGGGGTACAGGGTGCAAGGACTGTGCCCTGGGGATACAGTGGTGCAAGGACTGTGCCTTGGAGTACAGTGGTGCAAGGACTGTGCCCTGGGCTACAGAATCTTTCACTGCACTTGAACTTTATCTTATTTGATTGACTGGTACTCTTTGTTAACCCGCTCTCTGTAAACCCTCTCACCTCTACCCCCTCCCACCTCATCAACCCCCCATCATCAACCCCCCACACCCTCACCCCATCACCACAATACCCCTCCCACACAGTCAAATCAGCAACCGTGTCGTTTCAAGTAATGACTCCCCAGGTAGCAGTGATAATATTCCATTACCAGCTTGAGCAAGATCGGCACTGTTGGAATATTGGTGTTGGGAGGCATATGGGGAGGAGGTGATGGTGGTGGTGGAGGGGGTGATGGTGGTGGTGGGGGGGTGATGGTGGTGGTGGAGGGGTGATGGTGGTGGTGGAGGGGGTGATTGTAATGGAGATGGAGATGGTGGGGCGAGGGTTAATGCTGTGGGGAGAGGATGATGGGGAAGATTGTGTTGAGGGTGGGCCACGATCTCCCTCCACATAGTAGGGGAGATTGTGGCCCCCTCTCCAAATAGTGGGGGAGATTGTGGCCTCTCCTTATACAATACAATCAGGACATTACTGATACATCCTTTGCAAGTGTGATTTGTACATATACTGTACTTCATTTTAGTTGATACAGGTTAGTGTGGCGGTCATACAGGAAGGGTATGATACAGAGCTTACAGTGCTGTATCTCGTGAGTTCGTCAGGAAATGGTTCGAGTCTACCTGTGATGTATTGACCCCCATTTCAAAGCAAAGTTTGCTGGTTCAGCTGATTCAAATGTTATTTTAAGGGCCAGAGAAGATCTGTCAACCTTATCAAACATGTAATTCTGATTTGCTTTGAGTTCATATCTTATCATGAATTCTTGAATTATATCGGATGTTTTTATGGTCGTAAATGTTGGGAGGGTTTGAGTCTTAGTTCGAAGTGTGTCTTGTCTGCTTTTGAAGTGCATCAGGTCTGCTTGAAGTGCATCATGTCTGCTTGAAGTGCATCAGGTCTGCTTGAAGTGCATCGTGTCTGCTTGAAGTGCATCATGTCTGCTGAAAGTGCATCAGGTCTGCTTGAAGTGCATCATGTCTGCTGAAAGTGCATCAGGTCTGCTTGAAGTGATCGTGTCTGCTGAAAGTGCATCAGGTCTGCTTGAAGTGCATCATGTCTGCTGAAGTGCATCAGGTCTGCTTGAAGTGCATCGTGTCTGCTTGAAGTGCATCATGTCTGCTGAAAGTGCATCAGGTCTGCTTGAAGTGCATCGTCTGCTGAAAGTGCATCAGGTCTGCTTGAAGTGCATCGTGTCTGCTGAAAGTGCATCAGGTCTGCTTGAAGTGCATCGTGTCTGCTTGAAGTGCATCAGGTCTGCCTGAAGTGCATCAGGTCTGCTTGAAGTGCATCATGTCTGCTTGAAGTGCATCATGTCTGCTGAAAGTGCATCATGTCTGCTTGAAGTGCATCATGTCTGCTGAAAGTGCATCAGGTCTGCTTGAAGTGCATCATGTCTGCTTGAAGTGCATCATGTCTGCTGAAAGTGCATCATGTCTGCTTGAAGTGCATCATGTCTGCTGAAAGTGCATCATGTCTGCTTGAAGTGCATCATGTCTGCTGAAAGTGCATCATGTCTGCTTGAAGTGCATCATGTCTGCTGAAAGTGCATCATGTCTGCTTGAAGTGCATCATGTCTGCTGAAAGTGCATCAGGTCTGCTTGAAGTGCATCATGTCTGCTGAAAGTGCATCAGGTCTGCTTGAAGTGCATCGTGTCTGCTGGAAGTGCATCAGGTCTGCCTGAAGTGCATCAGGTCTGCTTGAAGTGCATCATGTCTGCTTGAAGTGCATCGTGTCTGCTGGAAGTGCATCAGGTCTGCCTGAAGTGCATCATGTCTGCTGAAAGTGCATCAGGTCTGCTTGAAGTGCATCATGTCTGCTGAAAGTGCATCAGGTCTGCTTGAAGTGCATCGTGTCTGCTGGAAGTGCATCAGGTCTGCCTGAAGTGCATCAGGTCTGCTTGAAGTGCATCAGGTCTGCTTGAAGTGCATCGTGTCTGCTTGAAGTGCATCAGGTCTGCCTGAAGTGCATCAGGTCTGCTTGAAGTGCATCATGTCTGCTTGAAGTGCATCATGTCTGCTGAAAGTGCATCATGTCTGCTTGAAGTGCATCATGTCTGCTGAAAGTGCATCAGGTCTGCTTGAAGTGCATCATGTCTGCTTGAAGTGCATCATGTCTGCTGAAAGTGCATCATGTCTGCTTGAAGTGCATCATGTCTGCTGAAAGTGCATCATGTCTGCTTGAAGTGCATCATGTCTGCTGAAAGTGCATCATGTCTGCTTGAAGTGCATCATGTCTGCTGAAAGTGCATCATGTCTGCTTGAAGTGCATCATGTCTGCTGAAAGTGCATCAGGTCTGCTTGAAGTGCATCATGTCTGCTGAAAGTGCATCAGGTCTGCTTGAAGTGCATCGTGTCTGCTGGAAGTGCATCAGGTCTGCCTGAAGTGCATCAGGTCTGCTTGAAGTGCATCATGTCTGCTTGAAGTGCATCGTGTCTGCTGGAAGTGCATCAGGTCTGCCTGAAGTGCATCATGTCTGCTGAAAGTGCATCAGGTCTGCTTGAAGTGCATCATGTCTGCTGAAAGTGCATCAGGTCTGCTTGAAGTGCATCGTGTCTGCTGGAAGTGCATCAGGTCTGCCTGAAGTGCATCAGGTCTGCTTGAAGTGCATCAGGTCTGCTTGAAGTGCATCGTGTCTGCTTGAAGTGCATCAGGTCTGCCTGAAGTGCATCAGGTCTGCTTGAAGTGCATCATGTCTGCTTGAAGTGCATCATGTCTGCTGAAAGTGCATCATGTCTGCTTGAAGTGCATCATGTCTGCTGAAAGTGCATCAGGTCTGCTTGAAGTGCATCATGTCTGCTTGAAGTGCATCATGTCTGCTGAAAGTGCATCATGTCTGCTTGAAGTGCATCATGTCTGCTGAAAGTGCATCATGTCTGCTTGAAGTGCATCATGTCTGCTGAAAGTGCATCATGTCTGCTTGAAGTGCATCATGTCTGCTGAAAGTGCATCATGTCTGCTTGAAGTGCATCATGTCTGCTGAAAGTGCATCAGGTCTGCTTGAAGTGCATCATGTCTGCTGAAAGTGCATCAGGTCTGCTTGAAGTGCATCGTGTCTGCTGGAAGTGCATCAGGTCTGCCTGAAGTGCATCAGGTCTGCTTGAAGTGCATCATGTCTGCTTGAAGTGCATCGTGTCTGCTGGAAGTGCATCAGGTCTGCCTGAAGTGCATCATGTCTGCTTGAAGTGCATCATGTCTGCCTGAAGTGCATCAGGTCTGCCTGAAGTGCATCAGGTCTGCTTGAAGTGCATCGTGTCTGCTGGAAGTGCATCAGGTCTGCCTGAAGTGCATCAGGCCTGCCTGAAGTGCATCAGGAGGGTTGAGAGATAGGTTCTTCTGTTTGAGGTTATTGGTGTTGTCTCAAGATGGTAATTGCGACAAGTCATTATTAAGAACGGCTCCTTTGATGACCTCTGAGATATCTCTCTGAGCGCTATATGAGTTTGTCTGTGTGTTAGTCAATATCTCTGACATTTCTCATAGGTTGTGTTAATGACTCTGACTGTGGCTGCCATTGTCTTGGGTGATGTGTTGAGACTCTCCTTGAGGTTACATTTTGCTTATTAGCAAAAAAACTGATTGTTAAAAATTTGACCCAAAACCTGTGGAGGTTTGAAGGAATAAACCTAATTGAATGGAGTGCATGGAGAGTTGAGGAAGGGGGAATAGTTGATTGTCAACTGTACCGCAAGGTACACGTAGGGGAATGGCAACTGCTGGAAAGGGATTTTGGAGTTGATATAATTCCAACACTTGCCACAGGCACACATAAACAGGGTACCATCAGTAGCATGTGAGACGCTGGCAAACATTAGAACATTGTTTAGAAACCTAATTCAGGGCTTTTTCAAGGCGATGTACACAACATTGGTTAGGACCAATACTGGAATTCGTATACTGGAATATACGAATCAAGGTTAGTGCCAGAACTAAGAGTTTTAAGCTCTGAGGAAAGGTTCAGGAAACTGAATGATAGAATCAGACTGAAGAGATAAGATAAAGTAATTATTAGGAGAAAGTGTTAAGCCATTACGACTATATAGCATCTGGAAGGAACGACGAAAATGGTTTAGGATAGGACGGACGTAAGGAATGGTGCCCAACCACTTGGACGGTCAGGGATTGAACTCCGACCTGCAGGAAGCGAGACCGTCGTTCTCCCGTCTAGCCGAAGTGGCTGGGCGAACCACAGAGATGAAATAGACATGATCTCAACATTTAAGGTACTAAGGGGAATAGACAAGGGTAGTAAGGACCCTTAAAATAGAGAGATATACCAGGACGAGAACATAAGAACATATGAACAAAGGCAACTGCAGAAGGCCTATTAGCCCATACGAGGCAGCTCCTATTTATAACCACCCAATCCCGCTCATAACAACTTGAGAAGAATTGACTTGAGAATGGTCCAGGACGTACCGAAACGTCGTCATCCTTTCACCTTCTAGTGTGTGATCTGGTCAAGATACTTTAGCCCCGTTATTGTGACTCCTCGCCTGCACTTGGGACCAGAGTCTACAAAGAATTAAAACGTCGAATAGTTGAATTATATGGCAACAGGTAGAGGAAGGCTGTAAGAGGCGGGGCATAAAGATATCGACCTTACGTCCTCGTAATCACTGATGGGAAGGTCAATATTGACCTCATATTGGGTCAAGATTACGTCTAAGTGTTGCTGCTGGAGTTCCCTTTCCCTTGTGTTCCTTCTCTGTATAGACACAATCAACTGGTCGAAGGGAAGGAATGGTGCCCAACCATCTGGACTGTCGGGGATTGAACGCCGATCTGTATCACGCGAGACAGTCGCTCTACCGTCCAGCCCAAGTGGTTGGGCCATAAACAAAAGAGTGTTGGAGAACTGGTGGTAACGTGTACTCTCCACTCCTCACATTAAACATAGCTACCCCGGTATCTTTTGGATGTTGCGGATTAAGGACTTCGGCTTTTAATAGAACATGAACTAATGAATACTTAATGATCAATTGGAATACAGTATTTCATCTGTCTGATTATTGCTTGATCTGGTTGCTAACCAGTCTGCCTCTAATGGCTTTGATCAGAGCTCGTTGAGAGATAATTGCATTAACTAATTATACTTGTTGTTATAACTAATTATACACTGTTGTTTAAATTTTGTTGGTTCTGAAAAGTTGTTCTATTATACATATACCATGGAATGTGTTATACCAGAACAATTGACTGATACATACCTCTATAATCACACATAATACCCATTGTACATTACATGAAATTGCAGACTTGGCCTCTGTACAAACAGCGTTTTTTTCTGTACCTGACAAGTACAGCACATTACATAACTATAGCTGGTAATGCTTTGTATAACACATCTCCCTGGTTTTCCTCTTGAAGTACCGCAATCACTTGAGTTGTTGCATGTTGAAGTCTGCAAGTCTTGAGCGACGTCGCTCGTTAGCGAGCCAACCTTGTACGGAAAGGTGATGTAATTGGGTCTTTGGGTTATTTTAAGCGTTGGTTGCATATGTATTTGAAAGACTTTAGGCGGATTTAAAAAGGTACTGCCTCGTATGGACCAATAGAAGCTGCCTCGTATGGACCAATAGGAGCTGCCTCGTATGGACCAATAGGAGCTGCCTCGTATGGACCAATAGGAGCTGCCTCGTATGGACCAATAGGAGCTGCCTCGTATGGACCAATAGGAGCTGCCTCGTATGGACCAATAGCAGCTGCCTCGTATGGACCAATAGGAGCTGCCTCGTATGGACCAATAGGAGCTGCCTCGTATGGACCAATAGGAGCTGCCTCGTATGGACCAATAGGAGCTGCCTCGTATGGGCCAATAGGAGCTGCCTCGTATGGACCAATAGGAGCTGCCTCGTATGGGCCAATAGGAGCTGCCTCGTATGGACCAATAGGAGCTGCCTCGTATGGACCAATAGGAGCTGCCTCGTATGGGCCAATAGGAGCTGCCTCGTATGGACCAATAGGAGCTGCCTCGTATGGACCAATAGGAGCTGCCTCGTATGGACCAATAGGAGCTGCCTCGTATGGACCAATAGGAGCTGCCTCGTATGGACCAATAGGAGCTGCCTCGTATGGGCCAATAGGAGCTGCCTCGTATGGACCAATAGGAGCTGCCTCGTATGGACCAATAGGTGCTGCCTCGCATGGGCCAATAGCAGCTGCCTCGTATGGACCAATAGGAGCTGCCTCGTATGGACCAATAGGAGCTGCATCGTATGGACCAATAGGAGCTGCCTCGTATGGACCAATAGGAGCTGCCTCGTATGGACCAATAGGAGCTGCCTCGTATGGACCAATAGGAGCTGCCTCGTATGGACCAATAGGAGCTGCCTCGTATGGACCAATAGGAGCTGCCTCGTATGGACCAATAAGAGCTGCCTCGTATGGACGAATAGGAGCTGCCTCGTATGGACCAATAGGAGCTGCCTCGTATGGACCAATAGGAGCTGCCTCGTATGGACCAATAGGAGCTGCCTCGTATGGACCAATAGGAGCTGCCTCGTATGGACCAATAGGAGCTGCCTCGTATGGACCAATAGGAGCTGCCTCGTATGGACCAATAGGAGCTGCCTCGTATGGACCAATAGCAGCTGCCTCGTATGGACCAATAGGAGCTACCTCGTATGGACCAATAGGAGCTGCCTCGTATGGACCGATAGCAGCTGCCTCGTATGGACCAATAGGAGCTGCCTCGTATGGACCAATAGGAGCTGCCTCGTATGGACCAATAGGAGCTGCCTCGTATGGGCCAATAGGAGCTCCCTCGTATGGGCCGATAGGTGCTGCCTCGTATGGGCCAATAGGAACTGGCTCGTATGGACCAATAGGAGCTGCCTCGTATGGACCAATAGGAGCTGCCTCGTATGAGCCAATAGGAGCAGCCTCGTATGGACCAATAGGAGCTGCCTCGTATGGACCAATAGGAGCTGCCTCGTATGGACCAATAGGAACTGCCTCGTATGGACCAATAGGAGCTGCCTCGTATGGACCAATAGGAGCTGCCTCGTATGGACCAATAGGAGCTGCCTCGTATGGGCCAATAGGAGCTGCCTCGTATGGACCAATAGGAGCTGCCTCGTATGGACCAATAGGAGCTGCCTCGTATGGACCAATAGGAGCTGCCTCGTATGGACCAATAGGAGCTGCCTCGTATGGACCAATAGGAGCTGCCTCGTATGGACCAATAGGAGCTGCCTCGTATGGACCAATAGGAGCTGCCTCGTATGGACCAATAGCAGCTGCCTCGTATGGACCAATAGGAGCTGCCTCGTATGGACCAATAGGAGCTGCCTCGTATGGACCAATAGGAGCTGCCTCGTATGGACCAATAGGAGCTGCCTCGTATGGACCAATAGGAGCTGCCTCGTATGGACCAATAGGAGCTGCCTCGTATGGACCAATAGGAGCTGGCTCGTATGGACCAATAGGAGCTGCCTCGTATGGACCAATAGGAGCTGCCTCGTATGGACCAATAGGAGCTGCCTCGTATGGACCAATAGGAGCTGCCTCGTATGGACCAATAGGAGCTGCCTCGTATGGACCAATAGGAGCTGCCTCGTATGGACCAATAGGAGCTGCCTCGTATGGACCAATAGGAGCTGCCTCGTATGGACCAATAGGAGCTGCCTCGTATGGACCAATAGGAGCTGCCTCGTATGGACCAATAGGAGCTGGCTGTATTCACAACTTAGCGAGTTCAACTTGCAAATGTTGCAGAAGATTATGCACATATTTTATACACATCCGTGTGTCACTTGCCGTATATTTCTTGTGAAGGTCAACCGCCCCCTCGTGCCAAATGTATCATTATGTGTCTTTTTACGCATGTATCATTTTACGCGTGATACAAGCGTACATATACTCATGGATTTCGAGGAAAAAAGTGAAGTCCAATTTTACGACAGACCTGAATTTGGTAAAATAGATTATTACCTCACAATTCTAATTACCGTCAGCGAACCCAGCCTCGTGATGATTGGTCCTGCGTCAGACCTGCGTCAGACCTGCGTCATCCGCAGCTGGCGGTGACGCAGGCTGCTTCCCACAACAGCTGACTCTCTCGTCAACAGTAGAACACAGTCAATGATCTTTGTACACCAAAATGATTTTCTCCACAATATAACGTTATTTCAAACTCTTCACTCCTGGGGCTAGATTCACGAAGCAGTTACGCAAGTACAGGGGCCAGATTCACGAGGCAGTTACGCAAGTACAGGGGCCAGATTCACGAGGCAGTTACGCAAGTACAGTGGCCAGATTCACGAAGCAGTTATGCAAGTACAGGGGCCAGATTCACGAAGCAGTTACGCAAGCACTTACGAACGTGTACATCTTTCCTCAATCTTTGACGGCTTTGGTTACATTTATTAAACAGTTTACAAGCATGAAAACTTGTCAATCAACTGTTGTTATTGTTATAAACAGCCTCCTGGTGCTTCGGAGCTCATTAACTGTTTAATAATTGTAAATAAAGCCGCCAAAGATTGAGAAAAGATGGACAGGGACATAAGTGCTTGCGTAACTGCTTCGTGAATCTGGCCCTTGTACTTGCGTAACTGCTTCGTGAATCTGGCCCCTGTACTTGCGTAACTGCTTCGTGAATCTGTCGTCTGGGCGTATAATATATAAATAGGACTATTAACTATTATATCACCGTCCTTACGGCACAGTACTGTGTGCTGAGCGTTTAAATCACACGAGGGAAAAGTTTTATCCGTGTCTCAACTAACTTTGAATGATTATGTATAAATAAATAACTTTTATATATGTATAATCCCTCCTGGTTGATATATTCTTTCCCGCCATGTTCAGGAAGACGTACGGAGCCTGACCGGTTCCCTGCACGGGGTAAAAGACGTTTTGTTAAGCAATTTTCTTCAATACTCCATTTCTAGTTTTCGTCCTATATTCTAGACTTGAATCTGAGGTGAGAATCTTCGCATTTTCTGCCCCCCAGCTTCAGATTCGTGTGTAAACCGGATCTGAAGGAGGGAGAGAAAGAGAGAGAGAGAGAGAGAGAGAGAGAGAGAGAGAGAGAGAGAGAGANTATATAGGGTGGTTGATGGGGTAGCAATTGATGAGTGGTGGACGATGGATGGGTAGGCATTGATGATAACATAAATTAATTCAACGGGAACAGGAGTAATGTTGATTTCTGAGAGGTTTGATGCTGGATTACGACTCCCGTGCGCTGTCCACTCGACCACGGGACCTGTGTGTGTGTGTATGTGTTCAGTTCTCTCCTGGTACCTTTGTTTTCACCAGTGTCTTGTTACTGGAAGCTTTCAGCCGATGATTTGACTCTTGATGAGTTATAAGCTGTTTGAAGATGCTCCTCTGTTGCTATGGCAACCTCTCCACCCGCGTGTGGCTCTGTAGGGGGGGGGGCGTGTGATGGTGAGGCTCTGTACAGCCTTAAAGGTGTACTTAAAGTACTTAAGCTGTAAGCTGTACTGTACCTTAAAGCTCTGGTGAAGCCTTAAGTAAATAATGCTACTTATAATGTAGCCAAGATTTTAAGGATTTTAAAGTAACACCAAATTTGATGATGATCTTGAGGTTATCATTTCGGGGCTTAGCGTTCCCGCGGCCCGGTCCTCGACCAGGCCTCCTTTTTGTTACACACCTCCCCGAAGGAAGCAGCCTATAGTAGCTGTCTAACACCCAGGTACCTATTTACTGCTAGGTGAACAGTGGCAACAGGATGAGAGAAACATTTTGCCCACATGTCTCCGCCTCCACCGGGGATCGAACCCGGAGCCTCAGGACTACGAATCCGAAGCGCCGTCCACCCAGCTGTGAGTTAACTGTTAATAAGAAACTAAGTAAATGTAAAATCAAAAGATTGAGAGGCAGTTTGTACCATACGCAGACGAGGAGTCACAATAACGGGGCTGAAGTATGTTGACCAGACCACACACACTAGAAGGCGAAGGGACGACGACGTTTTGGTCCGTCCTGGACCATTCTCAAGTCGATTGTGATTGGTCCAGGACGGACCGAAACGTCGTCGTCCCTTCACCTTCTAACATCTTAAGAAGACCCGTAGTTCAGTCTTGAGTGGAAGAGCCAAGTTGGAGCTGTTCCTTGGGAGGTGTTGGGCAGTTTAGCTCCGTGCTGAGTGTGATTGGTGAGTGAATTGGGCTGTTGAGACATATGTACTTTAAGTGGCAAGTGTATAATTTAATGGTGTGAGAGGAATATAAGAAGGTGTGACATGTAGCCAGGCTAGAGCGGGCGGGCTACAGTTCATATGGTCGGGGGGTTCGAGGCTGCGATGGTCCAGGTGTGTGTGTTTTGTTGTTGTTGTTTAAGATTTGCTACCTGGAACGAAAAGTTGGAAGTAGCACGGGCTATGGTGAGCCCGTAGTGTATATAGTACCCATGATATGCTGGTTTAGTTAACTGTCGTGGGGGTTGTGTTCCGTGTGACTTGGATACAAGCCTCAAGTATATCTATGTACACATGCTTCCTGTCCCCACCCCCCAGCTGACAACTCTAGCCACAATTGTCAATAGAGAGGTGTGCCACAGCGGTGCCTGGCACGCTGACCCTGAACACTGCCGGAGCTGTGATGACCCTGGCACTGGTTCGCTGTGGACCAATAACAAGGAGCTTAGTGACAATCCCTCAGTCCATCCTTATTGTGGCCCATCTCTCATCTCTCACACGGAGACAATCGCTGGCAAGATGTCACTCACCTTGAGTGGTAGAGGCAGCCATCTGGAGATGGAGGCACCTGGCCTCCAAGGTCCTGTGAACCGCTGTTTTGGTTATATACGGAATAACAATATATTTTGTATTCAATCATAAACATTAAACATGCTTTTGTTACATTGAACACAACTAAAGTCATGTTTATGACATGAGAGGAGCAGACTGTGGTGGTAGATTAGCCAGACATGAGAGCCACTTTCAGATGTATACCTGGAACATACTTGGAACATACTTGGAACATACGTGGAACATACCTGGAGAGAGTATAGGCAGATCTTCAACTCCCTGAGCCCGGCCTGAGGCCAGGCTCGACTTGTGATAACTTGGTCCAACAGGCTGTTGCTTGGAGCGGCCCGCAGGCCCACACATCCACTACAGCTTGGTTTGGTCCGGTACTTTTTGCAATAACTTATCTAATTGCTTCTTCAATACATCCACCTTTGTTCCGGCAATATTTGTAATGCTTGCTGGGAGAGTACTGAACAACTGTGGACCTCTGATGTTCAGACAGTGCTTTCTGAGTGTGCCTTTGGCACCTCTACTCCTGACTGGTTCTATTTTGCATTTCCTTCCATACCGTTTGCTCCTGTATGTTGTTATTCTACTGTGTACATTTGGGACCTGGCCCTCCAGTATCTTCCATGTATATATTTGACACCTCTCTCGTCCCTTTCCAAAGAGTAATTTTGAGATCTTTGAGACGGTCCAATAATTTAGAGTTTTATGGTGTCTATGCGTGCCCGTATTGTTCTCTGTATTCCCTCTAATTCAGAGATCTCTCCTGCTGTGAAGGGGGATTGAGTACCGAGCAATACTCAAGACGGGACAGCACCAGTGATGTAAATAGTATTACCATTTCTGAGAGATCTCGGGATGTGAACGTTCTCATAATCCATCCTATCATTTTCTTTCCTGTCCGCCGCTATGTGTGTTATGTTTATGTTCATGAAATGTCAGGCCGTCAGACATCATAATTTTCAGATCTTTTACATGTTGTTTTCCTTGTATGAGTAGGTGTGAGTGTGTCTCGTATTTTGTTTAAGTTCCTGTTTCCACCATACCTCAGTACCTGGAACTTATCACCTGTTAAACATCATGTTATTTTCCGTTGCCCAGTCGAAGACTTTATTAGTATGGACGTGTAGTTTTTCAGTGTCTTCTCCAGAGGTAATTTTCATGCTGTTTCTTATATAGTGTAAAGGATGACACGAAGCTGTGAATAGTATTTTGCCTATATCCGAGATAAGAATGAGAAATAGCAGCGGTGCAAGGACTGTGCCCTGGGGTACAGTGGTGCAAGGACTGGCCCTGGGTACAGTGGTGCAAGGACTGTGCCCTGGGGTACAGTGGTGCAAGGACTGTGCCTTGGAGACAGTGTGCAAAGGACTGTGCCCTGGGCTACAAATCTTTCACTGCACTTGGAACTTGATTTATTTGATTGACTGGTACTCTTTGTTAACCCGCTCTCTGTAAACCCTCTCACCTCTACCCCCTCCCACCCCATCATACCCCCCATCATCCAACCCCCCACCCTCACCCCCATCACCACAATACCCCTCCCACACAGTCAAATCAGCAACCGTGTCGTTTCAAGTAATGACTCCCCAGGTAGCAGTGATAATATTCCATTACCAGCTTGAGCAAGATCGGCACTGTTGGAATATTGGTGTTGGGAGGCT
>WNGS01160430.1:15761704-15771841 GCA_020271785.1 Procambarus virginalis
GGTGATGGGTAGGAAAGGTGGTGAAGGGTAGGGAAGTGGTGAGGGTAGGGAAGGTGGTGAAAGGGTAGGGAAGGTGGTGAAGAGGTAGGGAAGGTGGTGAAGGGTAGGGAAGGTGGTGAAGGAGTTAGGGAAGGTGGTGAAGGGTAGGGAAGGTGGTGACGGGCAGGGAAGGTGGTGAAGGGCAAGGCTGATGGTGAAGGGTTAATGAAGGTGACCAATGGTGGAGAAGTGTGTGGAGAGTGAGGGAGATGATGAAGGAGAATGTAGGCGGCGATATAGAGAGAAGGTGATGATGATGGTGGTGTAGATGCTATAGTGATGATGACAGTGTGTAGTGAAGATGACTACAGTGACAAGAGACACTGCGTATACCGAAGGTGGCTGCATTGACAATGTGTAGTGAAGATCATCAGGTCAAAGGGAGGGAAAGAGTGCCCAAACGTTCCGTCTTCCCCCTCCCCCGTGAACGAGCCTCGCATCTTCGGCAGCCGCATGCCAGGTCCGTTTGAAGATCTCGTATCCCACGAGACGTTTGGCCGCCAATGTATTCAGGTTCCCCGCAGCCAAAAAAGGAGGAGCCCAAGAGCTCACGTTCGCCCCTGTACCCCCCACATATAGCTAAGGGGGTGACCCTTGGGCCAGCGACCTTGTGACGTCCCATAGTGCTTGTGGCTAAACAGACAGACAGACGTGAATGTTTCAGATCAAAATATGTCTCTGATCGACTGACTGTCTATGTGTGTCTAGGATTAGTCCATACCTGTCTAGGACTAACCGTCCATCGTCGACCGCGTGTTCAAGACAGTTACCGAACGAATTCTTCCTACGTTCGAAAATTCGTCGTTCGGAAAATACATAGTAAATTTTCAAGTCTATAATTAAACTTTCAGCAATTTTAAAGCTGTCATAATGACAAAGTGATTCTTTTTCAACGCCATTGTTTATTTTCTCATCGCATTCTGTGGAGTGTTTGCAAAGTTGATTAAAAAAACTTGGGAGAGGGTTGATTGTCTCCCTTCTCTATCCCTCTCCTCTCTATCTATCCCTTCGCCCCTACCGTCTATCCTGGTCACCCTTGAGGTACGCCACCGTCTATACTGACAGCCCCCTGAAAGCCCCTGAAAGCCCCTGAAAGCCCCTTTCAAAGCTGGAGAAATTGCTGACCTGGAGAGCGTGCAGAGATCCTTTACTGCTAGAATGCAATCAGTAAAACATCTAAACTATTGGGACCGACTAAAGAGCCCAAATCTGTATTCTCTTGAGCGCAGGCGGGAGAGATACATAATAATTTACACATTGCAAATATTAGAGGGCCTGGTCCCAAACCTGCACACAGAAATAACATCACATGAGACCAGAAGTCATGGCAGGATGTGCAGAATACCCCCGTTGAAGAGCGAAGGTGCAACAGGTACTCTGAGAGAGAACTATCAACATCAGAGGCCCGAGACTGTTCAAGACGCTTCCACTACATATAAGGGACATAACTAGCCGACCCCTCACAGTGTTCAAGAGAGAACTATCAACATCAGAGGCCCGAGACTGTTCAAGACGCTTCCACTACACATAAGGGACATAACTAGCCGACCCCTCACAGTGTTCAAGAGAGAACTATCAACATCAGAGGCCCGAGACTGTTCAAGACGCTTCCACTACACATAAGGGACATAACTAGCCGACCCCTCACAGTGTTCAAGAGAGAACTATCAACATCAGAGGCCCGAGACTGTTCAAGACGCTTCCACTACACATAAGGGACATAACTAGCCGACCCCTCACAGTGTTCAAGAGAGAACTATCAACATCAGAGGCCCGAGACTGTTCAACACGCTTCACCTACACATAAGGGACATAACTGGCCGACCCCTCACAGTGTTCAAGAGAGAACTATCAACATCAGAGGCCCGAGACTGTTCAACACGCTTCCACTACACATAAGGGACATAACTAGCCGACCCCTCACAGGTAAATTCAGGCAAATCAACTCATCCGATCATTTGCCATTCCGAATTTTATTTATGAAAAGAAAGCCAATGATGAGGAGAGCGGCCGCGAGGGATGAGATCCTCTAGCTGTTTAACACTCGAATGTTGAGTGAGTGAGTGCACTCAGGCGGTCACGGGCTGAGTGTATGTTGAGTGAATAAAGGTCGCACAAGGTACAGCCTCCGTGACAGCCACTGTCACGGCTGTCACCACTGTCACGTCCACCAATCACTTTTCGTGTCCCAATAAAAAGGTTCAAATATCTCCCCAATAACACAATTTAAACCTCTATTTTGAGAGAGGAATTTTGGGAAATCTATGACGTCACTTGTCAATTCACTCTAGTAGTTGATTGTAGTTAATTCACTGGTTGGGACGGCTAGATATGCCGCTACCAATCACCTGAAGCCAGGGAATTACTGGCCAATCAATAAGCCGCAATTGGCACGCCACTGAATCTGTGTTAACATCATCCCATGGAATATATAGGCTAGTTCAACTGAATTCCAATCCAAGAAATTCGATGAAATTAGCACACACAAAGAAAGGGAAAGTGTACAAAATACAGATGAAAGAGAAGAACGGCAAACAGAATAAGGAACACATACATGAACACAAGAATATCACAAGTATGGAAATTATATTGCATGAGTGTGTTTTAGAATATCAACACCAGGACATGAAAGCACTAGAAAATATAAATAAATGAAACCTCAAAATGGCCTATTGGTCCATACAAGGCAACTTCTATTGTTCGATGCGAATCGGTTCCTATTTATATCCATACCAAGCGCATTCATATGCATGTCTAACCTACGCTTGAAACTATCTATCAATTCCCTCGGTAATGTGTTGCATAAATCAATCACCCTGTTTTCAAACCAGTATTTACCCAGGTCTTTGCAAAATTTAAACTTATCCAATTTATATCTATTGTTTTGAGTTCTATGTTGATGATATAGAAGTTCAACCGTGATGAACAACGTAACTCTTAGACCACTTTTTGTCATAATTTCAAAAAGTAGACATGATAGGAAATTGAAACGATACATTTGACAACAGGTGCCGGGTCCAAGAGCTAAAATGCTATCCTGCAGGGCACCAGTACGTGTGCAGAAATACGTGAATTAAACGTTACGTAAAATTTTAAAGGGTTAAAAAGTTAAATCAAAGTTTTAAAGGCTAAAAATGAAATGAAGTTTTTAATAGTTCAATATAAATTTTAAAGATTAAACGATAAAGGACAATTTTAAAGACTGAAAGTTATATGATAGTTTTAGAGATAAAAGATCATGGGAAAAGATTTATTTCGTGATTGTGAATGTATTTGAAATCAGACCACCATAAAAACAGCGCCTAATCGCTTTGAGTGAATCAAACTCGGCTTTGATCCCGCAGTATTTATAAGCCGCGTCTGTAGTCGTAATATTTAATGGGGGGAATGGCGATGATAAATCGGAAATAGTGATGGTAAATTGGGAATGGTGATACTAAATGGGGAATGGTGATTGGTACGTTGCCAGAGGCTGCAATATCATATTGAAGTGACGTTATCTTGAGGTTATCTTGAGATGATTTCGGGGCTTTTTAGTGTCCCCGCGGCCCGGTCCTCGACCAGGCCTCCACCCCCAGGAAGCAGCTCGTGACAGCTGACTAACACCCAGGTACCTATTTTACTGCTAGGTAACAGGGACATAGGGTTATCTTGAGGTTATCTTGAGATGATTTCGGGACTTTTAGTGTTCCCGCGGCCCGGTCCTCGACCAGGCCTCCACCCGCAGGAAGCAGCCCGTGACAGCTGACTAACACCCAGGTACCTATTTTACTGCTAGGTAACAGGGGCATAGGGTGAAAGAAACTGTGCCCATTGTTTCTCGCCGGCGCCTGGGATCGAACCCAGGATCACAAGTCCAGCGTGCTGTCCGCTCGGCCGACCGGCTCCCTAATTGATTGATTGAAGATGTCAATGGAATCGAACACCTGGTAAATATACTCCACTCGGCCAGCTGTTATCTGCAGTCATGTGTGTGTGTGTGTACTCATCTAGTTGTGCTTGCGGGGGTTGAGCTTCAGCTTTTTGGTCCCGCCTCTCAACTGTCAATCAACTGGTGTACAGATTCCTGAGCCTACTGGGCTCTTATCATATCTACATTTGAAACTGTGTATGGAGTCTGAGTCCATACACAGTTTCTAGTCCCAGAACTGAGAGGGTATGAGCGACAGTCTCGCTTTATACAGGATCTTGCAGGATATCACATTTTGAATCATGCTGGATATCACCTTTTGAATCTTGCAGGTTCTCCTTTTGAATCTTGCAGGATATCACCTTTTGAATCTTGCAGGATATCACCTTTTGAATCTTGCAGGATATCACCTTTTGAATCTTGCAGGATATCACCTTTTGAATCTTGCAGGATATCACCTCCTAGATGGTACCTTGTGTTCAGCCTTCTGCTCTCTTCGCCTAATTTCATTAATTTACACTTTCCTGAGTTAAACTTTATTAACCATTTTGTTGACCAATCCTCCAGCTTGTCCAGGTCATCCTCTAGTCTCTGTCTAGCTTCATCAATCTTGATTCTTCTCATAATTTTTGCATCATTAGCAAACATTGAGAGGAATGAGTCTATACCCTCTGGAAGATCGTTTACATATATCAGAAACAGGATAGGTCCAAATACAGAGCCCTGTGGGACTCCACTGGTGACATCTCGCCACTCACATGTCTCTCCCCCCCCCCCTCACAGTTTCTTGGCCTCTTGTGTGTCGTTGCATCGTTAGTCCATTACGACCCACAGGATGATAATGGGAACCCCCACTACCACCCACGGGATGGGTCTGGGGACCCACTACCACCCACGGGATGGGTCTGGGGACCCACTACCACCCACGGGATGGGTTTGGGGACCCACTACCACCCACGGGATGGGTCTGAGGACCCACTACCACCCACGGGATGGGCCTGGGGACCCACTACCACCCACAGGATGGGCCTGGGGACCCACTACCACCCACGGGATGGGTCTGGGGACTCTCTACCACCCACGGGATGGGTCTGAGGACCCACTACCACCCACGGGATGGGTCTGGGGACCCACTACCACCCACGGGATGGGCCTGAGGACCCACTACCACCCACGGGATGGGCCTGAGGTCCCACTACCACCCACGGGATGGGCCTGAGGACCCACTACCACCCACAGGATGGGCCTGGGGACTCTCTACCACCCACGGGATGGGCCTGAGGTCCCACTACCACCCACAGGATGGGCCTGAGGACCCACTACCACCCACGGGATGGGCCTGAGGTCCCACTACCACCCACAGGATGGGCCTGGGGACTCTCTACCACCCACGGGATGGGCCTGGGGACCCACTACGACCCACGGGATGGGCCTGGGGACCCACTACCACCCACGGGATGGGCCTGGGGACCCACTACCACCCACGGGATGCATATGAGGTACATAACAATTGAACAAACCCAATATCAATCACGTATCCTTCATTGACATTGCATTATTCATGCAATAATGCTTTTGCAAGATGCGCTCACCGCCAGGCCTCCAGCTGGGGGCGAAGTACCACAGCTGATAAGGAGAGAGACCCCATCCTTCCTCTACCTTGTTCCTAATCATACATAGTGCCTTGTTATGTGTCCCCCTGTGTTATGTATTCTCGACAGGTTGCACTTGCCTAGGCAAATGGCGTATCGAGGCGGCCGGAAGCAGACAATGGCTCCGATCTCGCTGCTTTGGGGGGTAAATTGTTTACCTGTTACGCTCACAATGGGGGAACTGAATGTCGTGAATTCTTTGTGCACTTTTTAGATGAGTCTGTTGACCAAATTTGGGAATGGTTTACATTATGGAGTTGTTGTTTCCGTGTGCAGGAAGGTTGGGTCTTATGTGGGTATTTTTATTTAGGCTGTTATGACAGAGGAAGACAGACAGACAGACACAGACAGACAGAGACAGTCAGACAGGAGACAGAAAAACAGTCAATAACTTGCACGGGAAGACTGACAGCAGAGAGAGAGAGAGAGAGAGAGAGAGAGAGAGAGAGAGAGAGAGAGAGAGAGAGAGAGAGAGAGAGAGAGAGAGAGAGACAGACAGACAGACAGAGACAGACAGACAGACAGACCGAAACAGGAAGAATGACAATAAACACACAGACACCTTCAGACAGAGAGAGACAGATCTACGGTGCCCCGGGCACTGCCGGGTACTCCAGCTAGTAACATGTTAAACCTCCCTACATATTAAACTGTCCCATATGTGGGAAATATATATATATAAAACTCCACAGCCATATGTATAGAGCCACATATACACGTGACAGACTGGTCCAAAAATGTATCCTGACTGGAAACAAGGAAACAAAGAACATAAACAGTGTGGCTTCTAGGGTTAATGACTAATTGTTGTAATTGTTGTGTTTGCCAGAGAGTGTGTTGAGTGAGAGTTGCGTGAGGAGAGTGCGTGTGTTGAGTGCACTCGGGGGGGGGGGAGGTGTTGGAGTTGCGGTTCTGGCGCTAATCTTGTTTTTTAAGTTCATTTTGGGCTTCATAAGGTTGTAATGATAGCCGGCGTTGCATATGCTGCTGATGTTACCCAGTTTATGTGTGCCTCTGGAGATAGTGTTGGAATTATATTCACTCCCAAATCCTTGTCTGTCTCCCCGGCTGTTGTAGCTGCTTTTCCCGTGTGGTGTAAATGCGTTCTGGTCTTCTCTCTCTCTCTCTCTCCCTTTCCCATCTCCATTACCTTACATTTGCTGAGAGTGAATTCCAGCAACCATTTGTCTGACAACTCCTGGAGTTTATCAGATCCTCTTGTAACTTTCTGCAGTCTTCATTTGTTTTCACGTTCCAGGGAGCCGGTCGGCCGAGCGGACAGCTCGCTGGACTTGTGATCCTGTGGTCCCAGGGTCGATCCCAGGCGCCGGCGAGAAACAATGGGCAGAGTTTCCTTTCACCCTATGCCCCTGTTACCTAGCAGTAAAATAGGTACCTGTGTGTTAGTCAGCTGTCACGGGCTGCTTCCTGGGGGTGGAGGCCTGGTCGAGGACCGGGCCGCGGGACACTAGAAAGCCCCGATCATCTCAAGATAATCTCAAGATAGTCTCATCCGCTCCACATCATCTGCAAACATTGACTTGTCTGAGCTCAGTCTCTGAGATTGGTCGTTCCCATCAATTAGAACAGCAGTGGTCCCCAGGACAGAGCCTTGTGGGACCCCTTGTTACATTCCTCCAGCTTGAAACCTCCTCTCTCACTATGACTCTCTGTTCCCTCTATCGTTCAGACCCCTTATTTCCCCAGTCAGTTTTCCCCTGTTAACTCACAGCCTGGGTCTCCATCGTGGCAGGTAAATTTTTCACATTCTTAAATCCATGCTGATTTTTTTTGTTTCTGAGAAAGTCAGTCCCCTCACAATGCTCCATGCCATCTCGACCTGATTATTTGGTACAGTGACAGGGTGAACAACCCAGCGGGTTTTTCTTCCTATTGGGTGCGTGTATTGTACATGCTCTATGGCGGTGTGTCCACTCACAGGATGAGTGGCGCTGCCCAATACTGTCACTATGGCGGTGTGTCCACTCACAGGATGAGTGACGCTGCCCAATACTGTCACTATGGCGGTGTGTCCACTCACAGGATGAGTGGCGCTGCCCAATACTGTCACTATGGCGGTGTGTCCACTCACAGGATGAGTGGCGCTGCCCAATACTGTCACTATGGCGGTGTGTCCACTCACAGGATGAGTGGCGCTGCCCAATACTGTCACTATGGCGGTGTGTCCACTCACAGATGAGTGGCGCTGCCCAATACTGTCACTATGGCGGTGTGTCCACTCACAGGATGAGTGGCGCTGCCCAATACTGTCACTATGGCGGTGTGTCCACTCACAGGATGAGTGGCGCTGCCCAATACTGTCACTATGGCGGTGTGTCCACTCACAGGATGAGTGGCGCTGCCCAATACTGTCACTATGGCGGTGTGTCCACTCACAGGATGAGTGGCGCTGCCCAATACTGTCACTATGGCGGTGTGTCCACTCACAGGATGAGTGGCGCTGCCCAATACTGTCACTATGGCGGTGTGTCCACTCACAGGATGAGTGGCGCTGCCAATACTGTCACTATGGCGGTGTGTCCACTCACAGGATGAGTGGCGCTGCCCAATACTGTCACTATGGCGGTGTGTCCACTCACAGGATGAGTGGCGCTGCCCAATACTGTCACTATGGCGGTGTGTCCACTCACAGGATGAGTGGCGCTGCCCAATACTGTCACTATGGCGGTGTGTCCACTCACAGGATGAGTGGCGCTGCCCAATACTGTCACTATGGCGGTGTGTCCACTCACAGGATGAGTGGCGCTGCCCAATACTGTCACTATGGCGGTGTGTCCACTCACAGGATGAGTGGCGCTGCCCATACTGTCACTATGGCGGTGTGTCCACTCACAGTGAGTGGCGCTGCCCAATACTGTCACTATGGCGGTGTGTCCACTCACAGGATGAGTGACGCTGCCCAATACTGTCACTATGGCGGTGTCCACTCACAGGATGAGTGGCGCTGCCCAATACTGTCACTATGGCGGTGTGTCCACTCACAGGATGAGTGCCGCTGCCCAATATCTGTCACTAGGGCGGTGTGTCCACTCACAGTGATGAGTGATGGCTGCCCAATACTGTCACTATGGCGGTGTGTCCACTCACAGGATGATGTGCGCTGCCCAATACTGTCACTATGGCGGTGTGTCCACTCACAGGATGAGTGGCGCTGCCCAATACTGTCACTATGGCGGTGTGTCCACTCACAGGATGAGTGGCGCTGCCCAATACTGTCACTATGGCGGTGTGTCCACTCACAGGATGAGTGGCGCTGCCCAATACTGTCACTATGGCGGTGTGTCCACTCACAGGATGAGTGGCGCTGCCCAATACTGTCACTATGGCGGTGTGTCCACTCACAGGATGAGTGGCGCTGCCCAATACTGTCACTATGGCGGTGTGTCCACTCACAGGATGAGTGGCGCTGCCAATACTGTCACTATGGCGGTGTGTCCACTCACAGGATGAGTGGCGCTGCCCAATACTGTCACTATGGCGGTGTGTCCACTCACAGGATGAGTGGCGCTGCCCAATACTGTCACTATGGCGGTGTGTCCACTCACAGGATGAGTGGCGCTGCCCAATACTGTCACTATGGCGGTGTGTCCACTCACAGGATGAGTGGCGCTGCCCAATACTGTCACTATGGCGGTGTGTCCACTCACAGGATGAGTGGCGCTGCCCAATACTGTCACTATGGCGGTGTGTCCACTCACAGGATGAGTGGCGCTGCCCAATACTGTCACTATGGCGGTGTGTCCACTCACAGGATGAGTGGCGCTGCCCAATACTGTCACTATGGCGGTGTGTCCACTCACAGGATGAGTGGCGCTGCCCAATACTGTCACTATGGCGGTGTGTCCACTCACAGGATGAGTGGCGCTGCCCAATACTGTCACTATGGCGGTGTGTCCACTCACAGGATGAGTGGCGCTGCCCAATACTGTCACTATGGCGGTGTGTCCACTCACAGGATGAGTGGCGCTGCCCAATACTGTCACTATGGCGGTGTGTCCACTCACAGGATGAGTGGCGCTGCCCAATACTGTCACTATGGCGGTGTGTCCACTCACAGGATGAGTGGCGCTGCCCAATACTGTCACTATGGCGGTGTGTCCACTCACAGATGAGTGGCGCTGCCCAATACTGTCACTATGGCGGTGTGTCCACTCACAGGATGAGTGGCGCTGCCCAATACTGTCACTATGGCGGTGTGTCCACTCACAGGATGAGTGGCGCTGCCCAATACTGTCACTATGGCGGTGTGTCCACTCACATGATAGTGCGCTGCCCAATACTGTCACTATGGCGGTGTGTCCACTCACAGGATGAGTGGCGCTGCCCAATACTGTCACTATGGCGGTGTGTCCACTCACAGGATGAGTGGCGCTGCCCAATACTGTCACTATGGCGGTGTGTCCACTCACAGGATGAGTGGCGCTGCCAATACTGTCACTATGGCGGTGTGTCCACTCACAGGATGAGTGACGCTGCCCAATACTGTCACTATGGCGGTGTGTCCACTCACAGGAA
>WNGS01160430.1:15783257-15798464 GCA_020271785.1 Procambarus virginalis
AAAAGGTGTCGTGGCAGCACGGAGTCTCCTTCCACGGTGGACGGAGTCCGTTGGATTATAATTCACCTCCCATTTGTATTATGACTTTGAGAGCAGAACAATGACAGCTGAAGGAGGGTGGCTGGCTTGTAGACGCTTCGAAAGAGTAAGGTGACTGTGAGATTTGAGGTGACGCTGAGACAAGTTGTTCCCTGGATATCAAGGACGAAGACATGAGTGAAAGCAAAAATGTTTTGCTCATGCAAGAGGCGGATCAGCCTTGTGCAAGGTCAGGCTGCCAGCGTAACAAATTGGATCATGAACACATGCGCGAACGTCAGAAATTATGCGGGAAACTAAAACAGAACACTGATATGATCTTATGAAGGGCAGCGCCACTATGTTAAAGTCAGTGAAGGAATTAAACACGTGACTGACGAGGAAATTAACATTGAACAAAGAGACCTAAAGTCAGATTCACAAACCAGTTACGCAAGTACTTACGAACGTGTCCATCTTTCCTCAATCTTAGACGGCTTTGGTTACATTTATTAAACAGTTTACAAGCATGAAAACTTGCTAATCAACTGTTGTTATTGTTATAAACAGCCTCCTGGTGCTTCGGAGCTCATTAACTGTTTAATAATTGTAAACAAAGCCGCCAAAATTGAGTAAAGATGAACAGGGTCGTAAGTGCTTGCGTAACTGCTTCATGGACGAGTCTCCGAGCAGCCTGTCAGTGGAGGACTTTTTAAAGTTGAAAAGTACATGTGGTGTGGAGGCGACTGTGGGATATGCCCAGAGTGTAGCAGCTGCAGAGAACATTAACTTAAAATTAGGAAAGTTGACCGTGGAGACTGTTTGTACAAGCAGTCTGTCTCCACAGGGGAGGAGGGGGGGGGATATTCGCTCCATGGACGCAATAACCCCCCCCCCAAAAGACGCATTCATCAATATCAACGCACTGCGTACTCATAATTGGTATTTTGTTGAAATACAAGTTAATATTACTGTATATTAGAATGTGTTGAATAGGTAGGCCTAATTTAGGTTAGATAGTTAGGCTTTGTTAGCAATTACTGGTATTTGCAGTAAGTGAACTGGAGTACATTTGGAGAGGTGGGAGTCGACCAGAGGGGTGTAAGCGAAGCGCTGCCAGATCCTCCAACACATTACCAGTAACGAGGCGCCCTTCAGATGTTCTTTTCATTCATAAACAACATTTGGCGGTTGACTTAACGAGCATTTACCCTTTGTTGATGAGGCCGGGAGGCCATATGGGTCATTAATTAAAATAAACATTTATAACAATACCAACAGTTGAGTGGCAAGTTCTCATGCTTGTAAACTGTTTCATAAATGTAACCAAAGCCGGTTAGGGAGCCGGTCGGCCGAGCGGACAGCACACTGGACTTGTGATCCTGTGGTCCTGGGTTCGATCCCAGGCGCCGGCGAGAAACAATAGGCGGAGTTTCTTTCACCCTATGCCCCTGTTACCTAGCAGTAAAATAGGTACCTGGGTGTTAGTCAGCTGTCACGGGCTGCTTCCTGGGGGTGGAGGCCTGGTCGAGGACCGGGCCGCGGGGACACTAAAGCCCCGAAATCATCTCAAGATAACCCTCAAGATAAGAAAGCCTTTAATGATTGAGAAAAGATGTCCATTGCCACACCACTTCGTAACCCGGCTATACGGACGCCCGGAACATCGAATACCGACTTCCGACAACACATTACCGCTCAGAGATACATAACCGGCCGGTCAATCTCACTCCGGTTAAGGACCGGCGCCGCGGGCCGGTGAAGAGCGCTCAGGTAACCGAATATCCACTTAGGAGGCCGTATAGTGCTCTCGACTGTCCTCAACCGTACCCCCTCCTCCTTGAGGCCGGATACGCGAACAGAACACCTTGCTAGGGCAGGGGAGTCTGGTGGACCCCTTGCTAGTGTATGGGGGCCCCAGGGCTGACAGCTTGGCACCCCTTGGCTGACAACATGAGGACCCGTCAGCTGACAGTTTAGTGAAATAGACGGGTTAAGACCTGCAATAACGGCCACTTAAGGTACCCTCTTGTAGGTGTCATGGTCCTTCGACCGCTCACCCACGCATGGGTCTGTCAGAGCCATTATCTTGCGGGAGTAGCTAGCACATCCGGGTAGCTTACTGTGTGACTGTGTGTTTACTCTCACCCTAGTACCCTTGTGACAGTGTACCGTGAGTTTACTCTCACCCTAGTACCCTTGTGACAGTGCACCGTGAGTTTACTCTCACCCTAGTACCCTTGTGACAGTGCACCGTGAGTTTACTCTCACCCTAGTACCCTTGTGACAGTGTACCGTGAGTTTACTCTCACCCTAGTACCCTTGTGACAGTGTACCGTGTGTTTACTCTCACCCTAGTACCCTTGTGACAGTGTACCGTGAGTTTACTCTCACCCTAGTACCCTTGTGACAGTGTACCGTGTGTTTACTCTCACCCTAGTACCCTTGTGACAGTGTACCGTGCGTCCAGACTCATCCTTAGTACGTCTGTGACTCTTCCAGTACGTCTGTGACTTCTCCAGTACGTCTGTGACTCTTCCAGTACGTCTGTGACTCTTCCAGTACGTCTGCGACTCCTCCAGTACGTCTGTGACTCCTCCAGTACGTCTGTGACTCTTCCAGTACGTCTGTGACTCTTCCAGTACGTCTGTGACTCTTCCAGTACGTCTGTGACTTCTCCAGTACGTCTGTGACTCTTCCAGTACGTCTGTGACTCTTCCAGTACGTCTGCGACTCCTCCAGTACGTCTGTGACTCCTCCAGTACGTCTGTGACTCTTCCAGTACGTCTGTGACTCTTCCAGTACGTCTGTGACTCTTCCAGTACGTCTGTGACTCCTCCAGTACGTCTGTGACTCTTCCAGTACGTCTGTGACTCTTCCAGTACGTCTGTGACTCTTCCAGTACGTCTGTGACTCCTCCAGTACGTCTGTGACTCCTCCAGTACGTCTGTGACTCTTCCAGTACGTCTGTGACTCCTCCAGTACGTCTATGACTCCTCCAGTACGTCTGTGACTCTTCCAGTACGTCTGTGACTCTTCCAGTACGTCTGTGACTCTTCCAGTACGTCTGTGACTCTTCCAGTACGTCTGTGACTCTTCCAGTACGTCTGTGACTCTTCCAGTACGTCTGTGACTCTTCCAGTACGTCTGTGACTCTTCCAGTACGTCTGTGACTCTTCCAGTACGTCTGTGACTCCTCCAGTACGTCTGTGACTCTTCCAGTACGTCTGTGACTCTTCCAGTACGTCTGTGACTCTTCCAGTACGTCTGTGACTCTTCCAGTACGTCTGTGACTCTTCCAGTACGTCTGTGACTCCTCCAGTACGTCTGTGACTCTTCCAGTACGTCTGTGACTCTTCCAGTACGTCTGTGACTCTTCCAGTACGTCTGTGACGAAAAGCTTAACGTCTGCAACATTCTCGTGAGACAAAAATTAAGACGCAACACATCGCCTACATGCAATACTTTAAAATTTGAGTTGCAAAGAAATAGGCCTACTTTAACAGCCTATACGTATCAAAATCTTAACCACTATGAATGTATTATAGAAAATATTATTTGTCAAATGAAAAAAAAACACACATTTTAAACCAACACGAAAAATATTTGTGTCAAAACTTTGCGATCAGTTTGCAATTGGGAAACTTGTCATGAAAATTCAATATTGCCAAAAGCGAACGAGAACGAAAGTTATAAATAATGCATCCCTGAATAGGCAATGTGTGTGTGTTCGAACAGTTGTGTGTGTGTTCGAACAGTTGTGTGTGTGTTCGAACAGTTGTGTGTGTGTTCGAACACAAGTCGTGCGTTCCATGTGGCTGTTCTCGTGTTCGTCTGACGTTCGTGAGATGGTGAGGTTCAGGGAGGGCCAAATTCACGAAGCAGTTACGCAAGCACTTACGAACGTGTACATCTTTCCTTAATCTTTGACGGCTTTGGTTACATTTATCAATCAGTTTACAAGCATGAAAACTTGCCAATCAACTGTTGTTATTGTTATAAACAGCCTCCTGGTGCTTCGGAGCTCATTAACTGTTTAATAATTGTAAACAAAGCCGCCAAAGTTCGTGAAAAGATGTACAGGTTCGTAAGTACTTGCGTAACTGCTTCGTAAATCTGGCCCCAGCTCTTCACGTCTCGCCTATACTGGTCTTGTTATACTTCTCGCGTTATAACTGTTACGAACTTATATAATTGTTTATCGAATCTGGCCTTAAGGGTGTGGCTAGAGGTGGCTTCCACAACTTCTTCTTTCACAGCATTCCACAAGGCACCGGTGGCTGTGTAAATAGCACGCTGGACACGTGATCCTGTGACCCGGGTTCGATTCCCGGCGCCGGCGAGAAACAATGGGCAGAGTATCTTTCACCCTGATGCCCCTGTTACCTAGCAGTAAATAGGTACCTGAGTTAGTCAGCTGTCACGGGCTGCTTCCTGGGTGGTGTGTGTATGTGTGTGGGGAAAAAATAGTAGTTAGTAACAGTTGATTGACAGTTGAGAGGCGGGCCGAAAGAGCAGAGCTCAACCCCCCCCCCCCGCAAGCACAACTAGGTGAATACTTGTATGGGGTGCGAGTACTTCTGTTGCTGTGGTGGAAGGTCCTGTTGAGGATTATGTAGGAAATGGGTACCTGGGAGTTAGACAGCTGCTACGGACTGCTTCCTGGGGTTTGTGTAACAAAAAAAGGAGGTCTGGTCGAGGACCGGGCCGCCAAGCCCCGAAATATAAGCCTCTCAAGGTCCTATTGTGAGGAGTGGCTCTAGGAATGAGGCGGGTCCGGGAGATATAATAAGCCCAAAACCGTCCACAAAGTACAATGGATAACGGGTTATCACTCGACAAACAACCTGTCCTCAAGGATAGCATCCCTTCAAGGGAATGGATTGGTAATGTTTACGTAATTAGTGCTATCATCTACTCTCTATCCACGGTTAGGTTAGGTTAAGGTTACTTTAAATACAGTACATTATTGACGACAATGTGGAATATGGAATTCGAAATCTATACAAGTGTACCCGAGAATTCCGTTTACAGAAAACCAAATTCACAAAAGAAAACGTTTTCAGCGCACACTTTTTATTTTAAACCAATGATTTATAATGCATTAAAGTTGTAACTTGAGAATATTCTTTGTTTACGACAAAGGTTCACCTGCCAGTTTACAAGTAAACTATCACTGGAACCGTAATACGTCCCAACACAGGATTAGGTTTTATCCGGGGAAAGCGCCAAGTCATTACGACTATATAGCACTTGGAAGGGGTTTAGGATGGGACGGGGATGTGGGAACGGAAGTGTCCAACCATTTGGACGGTCGGGGATTGAACGCCGACCTGCATGAAACCATATTTCGAATATAGTTTTCTTGTTACATTTTGTGAAAAACAATTCCTTTTTCAGGAAAAAAGACGTCTTTGGCAGGTATTCCGTATACAGTATACATACAAATACAGTATATACATATTCACACATTTACACACCTACACCTGGAATGCATTAGGCAGTGATGTGGTGGAGGCTGACTCCATACACAGCTTCAAGTGTAGATATGATAGAGCCCAATAGACTCAGGAACCTGTACACCAGTTGATTGACGGTTGAGAGGCGGACCAAAGAGCCAGAGCTCAACCCCCACAAGCACAATTAGGTGAGTACATGCAGTAGTGTAGAGATGGGGCACAAGGGAAGCCAAGACCACTTAACATCCCTCTTCAAAACCAAGAAACAAATTCTTGTATAAAATCATGGATAGTAAGAGGAAGAGTATTCATTATTCATATATCACACGACCAGAGGTGAGCTGAAGATCCAGCAGCAACGGAATATTAAAGAGAAGGAAGTGGAAGGGAGAGAGAAGGAAGGGGGGAGGGAGAGAAAGAATGAAATAGAGGAGGAGGAAAGAACAAACAAGATGGAAGCAGTAATGAAAGAATACCATCCTACACAACTTCTACACAAACTGAATGCTAAATTGGGTGTGTCAGGTGTAGGAGGGGGAGGGGGAAGAGTCAGGTGTAGGAGGGGGGAGGGGGAAGAGTCAGGTGTAGGAGGGGGGAGGGGGAAGAGTCAGGTGTAGGAGGGGGAGGGGGAAGAGTCAGGTGTAGGAGGGGGGAGGGGGAAGAGTCAGGTGTAGGGAATATCACCAGGAAAGGACCACAGGGAAGTCCACCGCTCCTGTGTCAGGTAAGTCCACTACGGGCTCACCATAGCCCGTGCTACTTGCCCCGCTCCTGTGTCAGGTAAGGCCACTACGGCTCACCATAGCCCGTGCTACTTGCCCCGCTCCTGCGCCAGGTAAGTCCACTACGGGCTCACCATAGCCCGTGCTACTTGCCCCGCTCCTGTGTCAGGTAAGGCCATACGGGCTCACCATAGCCCGTGCTACTTGCCCCGCTCCTGTGTCAGGTAAGGCCACTACGGGCTCACCATAGCCCGTGCTACTTGCCCCGCTCCTGTGTCAGGTAAGTCCACTACGGGCTCACCATAGCCCGTGCTACTTGCCCGCTCTGTGTCAGGTAAGGCCACTACGGGCTCACCATAGCCCGTGCTACTTGCCCCGCTCCTGTGTCAGGTAAGTCCACTACGGGCTCACCATAGCCCGTGCTACTTGCCCCACTCCTGTGCCAGGTAAGTCCACTACGGGCTCACCATAGCCCGTGCTACTTGCCCCACTCCTGTGCCAGGTAAGTCCACTACGGGCTTACTATAGCCCGTGCTACTTGCCCCGCTCCTGTGCCGGGTAAGTTACGGGCTCACCATAGCCCGTGCTACTTGGAACTTGTTCAGAGTAGCTGAATCTATAACAACAACAGGGGGAGTCCGAATTCAAACTATCCTATTCCTGTAACAGGTAAATGATCGTCCAGATTGGAGAGCCTCATTGCTCTAAAGTGTCTCCTGCTGGTGTAAAACTTTCCAGAGGGACTAATTCGGAGAACGACAGCAACACTACAAGATGACCTCGACAAACCTGAAAGAATATCTCATAAATAGCTACTAGAGTTTAACCCAAGCAAGTGCAAAGTAATGCACCTTTATGTAGGCAACAGGAGGCCGGACACTTGGGTCCAGGTAAGGGTTGAAAACCTTCAATAATTAAGCAGTGAAAAAGCATTAAGAGATGTCACATCACGTCAAATGGACATCATCAGCAGCATATGAGTGGTTAACTAACGTTAGAAATACATTTTAAACATTTAGCAAGATATTCGAGACATTATGCAACATCCGTCAGACTAGTTCTGGGATATGCAGCATATCCCCCCAACCAATCACCTATCCCCAACCAATCACCTATCCCCAACCAATCACCTACCCCCCCCCCCCAACCACAACAACGCAGGTAACATCACTAACAACGCTTAAGAACTACGTTACTGCAGGATTTTGCTGCGGGTTGCAAAATTGATGAGACCGAAATTTTTAACCGATCACACGGATTATCCGGATTTTCCCGGAGCTTGGAGCCATGAAAGGTACGGGAAGGGCGGATGCTGCCGGATATATGTATATATATATATATATATATATATATATATATATATATATATATATATATATATATATATATATATATATATTGCCTCAGGTATTACCTGTATCAGGCACCCATGGTTTATACACTTGGGGTATCTTTAATGTCGTTAACAATGCTCCTTTACACGTGACTCCTTGCGTCAGTTATCACTCGGCTAACTATAGCTGTGGCCTCATATAGGAGGTTTCTAGTTGACACTGAGAATGACAGCTATATCACTGTATTCTGTCACTGAGAATGTCAGCTATATCACTGGGTTCTGTCGCTGAGAATGTCAGCTATATCACTGGGTTCTGTCGCTGAGAATGTCAGCTATATCACTGTGTTCTGTCACTGAGAATGTCAGCTATATCACTGGGTTCTGTCACTGAGAATGTCAGCTATATCACTGGGTTCTGGCACTGAGAATGTCAGCTATATCACTGGGTTCTGGCACTGAGAATGTCAGCTATATCACTGTGTTCTGTCACTGAGAATGTCAGCTATATCACTGGGTTCTGGCACTGAGAATGTCAGCTATATCACTGTGTTCTGTCACTGAGAATGTCAGCTATATCACTGTGTTCTGTCACTGAGAATGTCAGCTATATCACTGTGTTCTGTCACTGAGAATGTCAGCTATATCACTGGGTTCTGGCACTGAGAATGTCAGCTATATCACTGGGTTCTGACACTGAGAATGTCAGCTATATCACTGTGTTCTGTCACTGAGAATGTCAGCTATATCACTGTGTTCTGTCACTGAGAATGTCAGCTATATCACTGGGTTCTGGCACTGAGAATGTCAGCTATATCACTGGGTTCTGGCACTGAGAATGTCAGCTATATCACTGTGTTCTGTCACTGAGAATGTCAGCTATATCACTGGGTTCTGGCACTGAGAATGTCAGCTATATCACTGGGTTCTGTCGCTGAGAATGTCAGCTATATCACTGGGTTCTGTCACTGAGAATGTCAGCTATATCACTGGGTTCTGGCACTGAGAATGTCAGCTATATCTTGTTCATTCTAAACACCGAACCAGTGCCCTTTGACCCCATAACGTCAGGCCAGAGGACAGAGCCAACAAACCCACCACGCTTTTCCAATCTCACTATTACCAATATCAGGAATTTAGCCAAAAGAATCCAATAGCCTTACAGACTATATAGCCTTTCCTCTTCAGTAGGACGTAGAGAGAGAGAGAGAGAGACCTTAATATTGACGAGATCAAGGGAACTGTCTTCCAATCATCTGGGTTCTTACAAGGAACCAATCTCAGTGAAGGAAGATATTATGTGAGATTTTGTCATATTTTTAAAACACTTTCGGCACACAAAGTGAGTTAACGCTGATGAGAGATGGATGTCTGCAGGGTACAGGTATTAGACAGGAACAATATCGTATACAGACAATAAATATGAAAATAAATACATAGATGGAGGGAAACTAATGTCGATAGCTAGGCCCTCTCTCTCTCACAAGAATGGGAATTACGAAATAAAATGAGAACATGATAGTCATGTGAGCAAGGCGGAAGCCGTCTATACACCAACTACCCCCACGTCAATGACAGAAAGATGAAACGGGAGAGAAACATGATCGCGACATGAAAAATTCTCACCGCATACAAGACAGACAGACTAGTGTCTGCCTTGTATAGTGTTCACACGCGTTACAGTGAACAGTGAGAGCGAGTGACTCCCAACTATACTTCACTGTCAATACACGTCACTGCCCAGTCCAAAATTTTAATAATATTTGCTTGTAGTTTTTCAATTACTTCACCTGAATAAATCTTCACGTTGATTTTTGTGTCATCTCCAAGGGTCTCCAAGGGTCTCCAAGAGTCTCCAAGGGTCTCCAAGGGTCTCCAAGGAGCTCCAAGGGTCTCCAAGGGTCTCCAAGGGTCTCCAAGGGTCTCCAAGGGTCTCCAAGGGTCTCCAAGGGTCTCCAAGACCCATCCGGCCGCCGTTCTCTTACCTGGAATAAGAAAGAAATATTTTGTTAACACAAATAAGTTCTAGCTAATTTGAGCTTGAAGCATAAGTCTTAGGCTTGTATACTGAGCAAGGCTGGTATACTGAGCGAGGCTGGTATACTGAGCGAGGCTGGTATACTGAGCAAGGCTGGTATACTGAGCGAGGCTGGTATACTGAGCAAGGCTGGTATACTGAGCAAGGCTGGTATACTGAGCGAGGCTGGTATACTGAGCAAGGCTGGTATACTGAGCAAGGCTGGTATACTGAGCGAGGCTGGTATACTGAGCGAGGCTGGTATACTGAGCAAGGCTGGTATACTGAGCGAGGCTGGTATACTGAGCAAGGCTGGTATACTGAGCGAGGCTGGTATACTGAACACTGGGTGGTATACTGATATATACTGAGCAATATACCTAGTACACTGAGCAATAGTTAATATGATAGGCAAGTTGGAGTTTACTAAACGAGGTAGGGTATATTAAATAAGCCAAGGTATACTGAGCAAAGCCATGTATACTGAACATGACCAGGGGATACTGAACAAGTCCGGATATACGGCACAAATCCGAATAAACTGAATAAGATCGGATAAACTGCCCCTCCTGCTAAAACCCCTAACAGAAGGAAACTATCAGGGAGGGGGGGAAAGCGCCAAGCCATTACGACTGTATAGCACTGGGAAGGGTCAGGATAAAGATTAAGGATGGGACGGGGGGAAAGGAATGGTACCCAACCACTTGTGGACAGTCGGGGGATTGAACGCCGACCTGCATGAAGCGAGGCCATCACCAGAAGGAGCAACAGTACAACATCAGAAACTAGACGTGTTAAAAGCTATGAACCTTGAAAAGGTATCACCCTTGAATACAAAATTAGGCACTAAAGGGAATTAATATGTAGTCCTATGGTATATATATTTTTCCTCTGGGATTGTTGTCAATATAGAAGACATTGGCAAGACAATATTCACTAAATTACAAACTAGCATCATTAACAAGCTTCTCCAGTAAGTTACTAGGGAGACTAAGAATGTATATACTATAGATGTTCTCTATATCTTATATATACTACTATAACTATAAAATTTTTTCTAAAATATGTTTGAGTATTATATGTTTGAGCAGTCCGTATGTATATATATATATATATATATATATATATATATTATATATATATATATATATATATATATATATATATATATATATATATAATTATATATATATATATATATATTATATATATATTATATATATAGCAATAAGTTAATATTCTAGTCAGTTCTAACATGGTATCAACCAAGGCCACGAGAAACACTACCAGAGTGACGTAGCACAGTAGTCTACGTACTCAACTCACAACCCAAGAAGCTGAGAGAACCAATACAGAGTCATAGAACAGGATCGAACTTTCAGCCCCTAGACTCCTGGCTTGGATCCCGTCGCAGTGCTTCAATGCTTAGACACATCACGTCCTTCATGCCATTGTGGGCTGTGGAGGTATTTTCCAGGAAATAAACAAATCCACAAGGGCCGTGACGACGATTCGAACCTGCGTCCGGAAGCATCCCAGACATTTTCCAGGAAGTTGCAAAGGTGAAACTAGTCGACTGTCTCTCCCAGAGACCCTGGGAGAGACAGTCCTTGTGTGTGGGGTTCCCACTTTCACACAGTCGCTATCGCGCTCTCCCGTGCACCCTTCACTATATATATATATATATCACCATATAGCTCACTCCATCACTCACCACTTGCTATAGCTCCCAGCTATACCACACCACCAGCGCCATACATAACTAAATCATCTCACCCACATAATGTATAAATCATCCAGATAATTGATAACAATAACATCATTCTGTTAATGTAAATTATTTACCAATTCGTTACAAAGTATAATAAAGAGAACAGATTTAATTCTAGCGAATATACCAGTATATACTGTTATATATTCCTTGATTCTTTATACATATATATTCCACCAAAATATGTGATCAGAATAATGAAACAAACCTAACCTAACCTAACCTAACCTGACTGATAATAGAGCCACACGTAGCAAGGTTCTTCAAGTGCATAGCAACATTGCATCTTTTTTTTCCTTTTCTTTTATGCCTGCGTGACCTTGTGGGTATTGAGTTGCCCAGAGAGGTGCTTGGGCAGTGCTTCATCATGCCCACGCTACCCGAACCTAACCTTGCCCCTAGAATTGTTGGCCAAGCTGTCAAATGGGTGGCAAATGGGGCTTGCGACAGCTCCTATTGACAGCTGCGCTGACAGTCTCAGATGCGGGATGTGGAAATTCTGTGTCAATCTGGCCTACAAGCTTTTTCTATGGTATACCATGGGAGAGAATGGTATACTTGGTATACCATGGATAAATTTAGATTTTGGAAAGACTTGGGTAAATACTGGTTCGGTAACAGGGTTGTTGATTTGTGGAACTAATTATACCATTCGAGGTATACCTCAAGTATACCTCGATTAGTTCTGGACATTCTTCTCACGCCCTGGCGCCAGGTTAACTTGGGATAACTTGGTCCAACAGGCTGTTGCTTGAAGCAGTCCGCAGGCCCACATATCCACTACAGCCTAGTGTTAATTCGGCACGTCGCTCTGAAATAAATATCTGTTCCTATTATATTTGCGTTAAAAACATGTTATTTTACGACACAATTGTGTTCTTTGGGGCGGAAACTGTTGAGCACTGAGGCACAGTTCTGGACTCGTCGTCTTGGTGGCCCAAACAGTCTACTGAATCATATGAACAACTTTGTAGCAAGTGTAATGACCCGCTCCAGGCGGCTATCCTCACCTCAACACATGTAACAGCCACGCAGGTTCGATCCCATTCAATGGCTTCAACACTCTGCCATAACTACCCCGCTATCATGTGTTATCAGCCTCCACTTGTGTCTAATACTAATTTTGATTTAAAGTTCCCAATTATATTGGAACTTATGATGTCCGTTGCTCATTTGTTCTGAAGCTCGGTACATGCTTACATAATTATGCTAATTACTATCTTGATCCGACATATTATAATGTTGATCCTATATATTACCATCTTGATCCTATATATTACCATCTTGATCCTATATATTACCATCTTGATCCCATATATTACCATCTTGATCCCATATATTATCATCTTGATCCCATATATATTACCATCTTGATCCCATATATTATCATCTTGATCCTATATATTACCATCTTGATCCTATATATTATCATCTTGATCCCATATAGTTCCATCTTGATCCCATATATTTCCATCTTGATCCCATAGTTCCATCTTGATCCCATATATTTCCATCTTGATCCCATATATTACCATCTTGATCCCATATATTATCATCTTGATCCCATATATTATCATCTTGATCCCATATATTACTATCTTGATCCCATATATTTCCATCTTGATCCCATATATTATCATCTTGATCCCATATATTACTATCTTGATCCCATATATTTCCATCTTGATCCCATATATTTCCACCTTGATCCCATAGTTCCATCTTGATCCCATATATTTCCATCTTGATCCCATATATTACCATCTTGATCCCATATATTATCATCTTGATCCCATATATTACTATCTTGATCCCATATATTTCCATCTTGATCCCATATATTACCATCTTGATCCCATATATTATCATCTTGATCCCATATAGTTCCATCTTGATCCCATATATTTCCATCTTGATCCCATATATTACCATCTTGATCCCATATATTACCATCTTGATCCCATATATTACCATCTTGATCCCATATATTATCATTTTGATCCCATATATTTCCATCTTGATCCCATATATTACCATCTTGATCCCATATATATTACCATCTTGATCCCATATAGTTCCATCTTGATCCCATATATTTCCATCTTGAACCCATATATTACCATCTTGATCCCATATATTACCATCTTGATCCCATATATATTTCCATCTTGATCCCATATAGTTCCATCTTGATCCCATATAGTACCATCTTGATCCCATATAGTACCATCTTGATCCCATATAGTACCATCTTGATCCCATATAGTTCCATCTTGATCCCATATAGTTCCATCTTGATCCCATATAGTACCATCTTGATCCCATATAGTACCATCTTGATCCCATATAGTACCATCTTGATCCCATATAGTTCCATCTTGATCCCATATAGTTCCATCTTGATCCCATATAGTACCATCTTGATCCCATATACTACCATCTTGATCCCATATAGTACCATCTTGATCCCATATATTACCATCTTGATCCCATATAGTACCATCTTGATCCCATATAGTACCATCTTGATCCCATATAGTACCATCTTGATCCCATATAGTACCATCTTGATCCCATATATTACCATCTTGATCCCATATAGTACCATCTTGATCCCATATAGTTCCATCTTGATCCCATATAGTTCCATCTTGATTCCATATATATTACCATCTTGATCCCATATATATTACCATCTTGATCCCATATAGTTCCATCTTGATCCCATATATATTACCATCTTGATCCCATATAGTTCCATCTTGATGCTATTGTTACAAGTTCTCTCTCTGGTGTATTAAGGCTTTGTTTACATAAGCTGTGATCATTCCTTGAGACCATTTAAACACTCCAGACTTAGCGCCTCTTATCCTAAGCCTTTCAAGAGGCGGCAGACTTGGAAGTCTTATACACAAACACGAGAGTGTTTTAATATGCTAATAATTATTGTTTTTTAGTGTTTTGGTAAGTTTTTAAGGTAATTAGAACTGCAGCGATTTTGTCCAACTGTTGTTGGGTAGTTGTTGTCCAACTGTTGTTGGGTAGTTACTGTCCAACTGTTGCTGGGTAGTTATTGTCCAACTGTTGTTGGGTAGTTATTGTCCAACTGTTGCTGGGTAGTTATTGTCCAACTGTTGCTGGGTAGTTATTGTCCAACTGTTGTTGGGTAGTTATTGTCCAACTGTTGCTGGGTAGTTATTGTCCAACTGTTGCTGGGTAGTTATTGTCCAACTGTTGTTGGGCAGTTATTGTCCAACTGTTGCTGGGTAGTTACTGTCCAACTGTTGCTGGGTAGTTTAAGCTTTTCACAAGGCAGAAGTCTAAGACCTAGGCAGTTCCACCTGAAGTATCGAGGGAGATGTTAATTGGCTTAAAAATTGGATGGATTAAGAATTAATCCATAGAAACCCACATTTCCATCGTCTTTATATCCACCAAGAGATACGTCTAAGTAAATTTTCATTTCAAAATTACATTTCAAATTCAATTTGAAGAAGAAAATATGTTGCCGGCGATAATTATGCAACAGTTCTGTATTTTTGTAACAAGGTTAGGATACAGTTTACTGAAACTGTATTGAATCTTTCAGACCAATTATATACAACACAAGCCTTCAGTTGAATCGACAATCGTCGAATACAATACAATATATTAATAAACAAACAGTTATATCCCCATAATCTCCACCGACGATGATAATGCAAACTACATGATTTTGTTGTATTAAAAATCGCATTAGAACACTGTATATATATATATATATATATATATATATATATATATATATATATATATATATATATATATATATATATAGGTATTTTATAAGTTAAGGGAGGCAATTTTATATTTTGTTGGCGGCCAAAATTGGGCTGACATTGTCCTCT
>WNGS01160430.1:15799464-15809736 GCA_020271785.1 Procambarus virginalis
CTCTACTCTCTCTCTCTCTCTCTCTATATATATATATATATATATATATATATATATATATATATATATATATATATATATATATATATATATACATATACACAGCTTGTATTACACGTCGTGTATCTCACGCTAGTAAACTCCACTAAACTTCCAGTATGTGATTTACAGCGTGAGTGAGCCAGGACTGGCCCTCCCAGCCACGCCTCCAGGAACACCAAGATGGCTGCAGCATGATCATTATGACTAGTAAAAAACATGGGATGTCCTTACCATGCATCAGATGTGACAGGAAATCTGCTAAGATTACAGATGTCTGGAATCCTGGGCCACGGTGTTTTTTATATCAAGGAGGGAGAGACCAGTCATTGGGTTTTCACTACAGTTAAGTAGGGAATGGGGGAGATATATATATATATATATATATATATATATATATATATATATATATATATATATATATATATATATATAATCTTATACCAGTATGTCTATGTGGTATATGGTATGTCTTATACACTATAGAGTCTTTCGAGTGAATATTTCACCTGTCGGAACTGTTATTCATCGATTATTGAGATTATTCATGATGATGTCATGAGTAATGGCACTCAAAGGTGGCCCTTTTACAGGTGTTTGTTTGTTTGTTTGTTTTATACACGCGTGTATATGTGTTGATATTGTATACCAATGTGTATAGATGACTGATTATGAAACTATTTATACATGTATGCAATTACAGTGTATTGGTTTCGATTTGCATATATGCATACACCCATGTATATTATATGGGTGTATTCGTATATGCATACAACCATGTGTATTATATGGGCAGCGTGTATAGCAGGGTGTCAGAGTGTATAGCAGGGTGCCAGAGTGTATAGAAGAGGTGCCAGTGTGTATAGCAGGGTGCCAGAGTGTATAGCAGGGTGCCAGAGTGTATAGCAGGGTGCCAGAGTGTATAGCAGGGGTGCCAGAGTGTATAGCAGGGGTGCCAGAGTGTATAGCAGGGTGCCAGAGTGTATAGCAGGGGTGCCAGAGTGTATAGCAGGGGTGCCAGAGTGTATAGCAGGGGTGCCAGAGTGTATAGCAGGGGTGCCAGAGTGTATAGCAGGGTGCCAGAGTGTATAGCAGAGTGCCAGAGTGTATAGCAGGGTGCCAGAGTGGTCTGTATACAATACCAGAGTGTATAGCAGGGTGCCAGAGTGTATAGAAGAGGTGCCAGTGTGTATAGCAGGGTGCCAGAGTGTATAGCAGGGTACCAGAGTGTATAGCAGGGTGCCAGAGTGTATAGCACAGTACCAGAGTGGTCTGTATACAATACCAGAGTGTATAGCAGGGTGCCAGAGTGTATAGCATACACTCACACAATGTGTCGATGGTGCTAGTCTCGCGGGGGTCGTTAACAATGGTGCAGACTCCTACAGTGCCAATTACGACACCATTGTGGTGGCACCAACCACCTCAGCTGGGGGGGGGGGGGAGAAGGAGTTCAACCTCATTAGCAGCGACAAAGAGAATTCCTAAACGGATATATGATGAAAATCTTACTGGCCTAACCAATTCACAAAGAGCTTCAAGCTATAGCATTATATATTATAATGAATACAGTGAGGAGACATTCACATGATAGAGCAATATATATATATATATATATATATATATATATATATATATATATATATATATATATATATATATATATATATATATATATATAGCGAGATCCGGGGTTCACCTGTGTCTATATAAGCCTGTGATTTAAGTTTCTGTCAGTCAACCCAATGGTCTAAGAAAATCATTTACAAGTCGTGTTTGTAAGTTAGAAAGGAAAAACAACTTTGGTATTCAAGTTGGATGTGTGTGTGTGTGGATCTGAGGTCTCTGGATGTGTGTGTGTGTGGATCTGAGGTCTCTGATTGTGTGTGTGTGGATCTGAGGTCTCTGGATGTGTGTGTGTGTGGATCTGAGGTCTCTGGATGTGTGTGTGTGTGGATCTGAGGTCTCTGATTGTGTGTGTGTGTGGATCTGAGGTCTCTGGATGTGTGTGTGTGTGGATCTGAGGTCTCTGGATGTGTGTGTGTGGATCTGAGGTCTCTGGATGTGTGTGTGTGTGGATCTGAGGTCTCTGGATGTGTGTGTGTGTGTGGATCTGAGGTCTCTGGATGTGTGTGTGTGTGGATCTGAGGTCTCTGGATGTGTGTGTGTGTGGATCTGAGGTCTCTGGATGTGTGTGTGTGTGGATCTGAGGTCTCTGGATGTGTGTGTGTGTGGATCTGAGGTCTCTGGATGTGTGTGTGTGTGGATCTGAGGTCTCTGATTGTGTGTGTGTGTGGATCTGAGGTCTCTGGATGTGTGTGTGTGTGGATCTGAGGTCTCTGATTGTGTGTGTGTGTGGATGTGAGGTCTCTGATTGTAAAACTTTACCTGTCTGGGGAAGGTTTTCTTGGTGATAAATTTGGAATGTTTTTTTTAGTTTACATTGCAACTGTACATAGTAGCATGTATCCTGTTAGAATTGGGCAGTTTACCACCCTGAGAAACTGTTTTATTTTAGAATTGGGCAGTTTACCACCTTGGGAAACTGTTTTATGTTAGAATTGGGCAGTTTACCACCCTAGGAAACTTTTATGTTAAAATTGGGCAGTTTACCACCCTGGGAAACGGTTTTCTTTTCCCTTTTGTGTGCAGAACCTTGTGGGTAACCAGCTTCTTATATTTCTACATTGTGAAAGTAGTTCAATCTTGTACACAAATATTCCTAATGCTTCAGAACTTGAGTTACTACGGCTTGATTGTTGCACCTGTGGACGGACAGTGGTGTTGCAACATGGTGGTGTTGCAAGGCAGTCAACACCAGCTCAACACCCGCTTACCCCTACAAGACGCAGGCGATGAGTCACAATAACGTGGCTAAAGTATGTTGACCAGACCACACACTAGAAGGTGAAGGGACGACGACGTTTCGGTCCGTCCTGGACCATTCTCAAGTCGATTGTCACCACAGACCACAGACCACCACCTTCCGCAACACCGTTGCTAAGACTCATCACTTGGGGGGGGGGGCGCTGTTATCAGCCTGTCTGCTGGATGTTGGTAGACGGGGTTAAATTGCCTTGTTAGCGTGACCCCTTTATGGGCTCGGCCAGTAATTAGTGGTGGAGGTAATGACATTATCCTGACTTATAGTGTTTAGGGCTCTTGATATGTCTGTCCATCCGTCACCCCGTCCCTCGGGATGACGGTGATGGGGTGTGTAATCCTCTTCTCTCAGTAATGGGTCATGGTTCGAGGTCCTTGTGTTCAGGCAACCTCTCGCCGCTGAGCGGACAGAACACTGGACGCGTGATCCTGTGGTCCCTGGTTCGATACCCGGCGCCGGCAAAAAACGATGGGCAGAGTTTTTTTCACCCTGATGCCCCCTGTTACCTAGCAGTAAAATAGGTACCTGGGAGTTAGTCAGCTGTCACGGGCTGCTTCCTGGGGGTGGTGGAGGCCTGGTCGAGGACCGGGCCGCGGGGACACTAAAAGGCCCCGAAATCATCTCAAGATAACCCAGTGGAGAGTACGTCCATGTACTCGTGGTGTGAGGCAGTCTCATATGTTAATTACCTATTGCTACCTCTCTTGGAACTACTCCTCTCTCTCTCTCTCTCTCTTCCTCCTTTCTCCCTAGCTGTCTCCCTTTCCTTATTCTTCTGTCTCCCTTTCCCCGTGTCTTCCCGCTCTCTCTCCCAACCCGTCTCGGTTTTACTACAGTAAGAGAGCCTGAAGCTTGCAGAATGCAACAGTATCAACTCTTAATTGTCAGTTCAGTAATTATGTAGAGCAAGTCTATAAGTTTCGATGCGCCGTGTTCCTTGACGTCTCTCCTCAGGGTCAGGATATTATTAATTACAGTAATTATCAAGTTCATTACATTTATGAGGTGGTGGGGACAGGTTGCAGCAGCAATAAGATCTTGCATGTAATTAGATGCTGACAGGTATTCCCCCCCCTGTCAATCCCTCACTCCCAGAGGTGGGCTGTCATCTCTTCTTACGGCTGTGTATATATATATATATATATATATATATATATATATATATATATATATATATATATATATATATATATATATATATAGTCAACGTTATATCACATGTACTCAATGCAGAGTACAAGTACTCATATTATGAGGCAGCCTCACAATAATGAGACGCGCGTGAACTAGAGTGCAGGAGACTAAAGAAGAAACACTAGAACACTCCAAGACATGAGTTGATGAACCCTGATGAGTTCGATCAGTTTTAAGCACAGGAGAAGAGAGGTGAGGAGGAGAAGAGAGGAATGAGGGCAGTAGGAGGAGGAAGAAGGGGTTCGAACCCTCTCGAAATGGTTTAAAATAGTTAAGACGGTCATTTGGTTAGGGGTAATTCAGAAGGGGGGAGGGGTGATGCGCCCCCTGTCCCTCCTCTGTACTTTGGTTATAATGGCGGTGCTTGAGAAGGCTTTCTTGGTTATATCAGAGGATCAGGGAGCATGGTTGATTATACCAGAGGATCAGGGAGCATGGTTGGTTATATCAGAGGATCAGGGAGCATGGTTGGTTATACCAGAGGATCAGGGAGCATGGTTGATTATACCAGAGGATCACGGAGCATGGTTGGTTATATCAGAGGATCAGGGAGCATGGTTGGTTATACCAGAGGATCAGGGAGCATGGTTGGTTATACCAGAGGATCAGGGAGCATGGTTGATTATACCAGAGGATCACGGAGCATGGTTGGTTATACCAGAGGATCAGGGAGCACGGCTTATCCAAAACTAGTTTTATTGGTGATCATGAATTTTCAAAAGGGTTCAGTGGTGATATCTTAATTACCCGATTGTAATTAAGCATCAAGCATCTCTGCTTGAACTTTTCAAGCAAGAGATGTTGGAACAATGAGGTTACTGCTTAAGACACAACAGTATTCTCTAGGGTGGGATATTGGTGCACACTGATAGCCCATATCAAGGCTGCAGAAATTGCTGACCTGGAGAGTGTGCATAGGGCTTTCACTGTCCGAGTTCACTGAATAACACATTTTACATTCTTGAGACAGCATACAAATTTGTAAATACGAGAATTCTAGGCTGGATAAATTCATAATAATTTTCACTTGGAAAATATTTGCGGGATTGGATCCAGATTTGCACCAGGAAATAATATCACATGAGATGAGGAGGCATGGCAGGATGTGCAGAATACCTCTCTGTTGAAAATTTCATTGTGTAATAGGTGCTCTGAAAGATATCTCTATCAACACGAAGAGACCAAGAGTTTTCAGTACTTTTCCTCTACACATAAGAGGTATAACTGGCCGACCCCTCACAGTGTTCGAGAGAGAGAGAGAGAGAACTTGTTAAGCACCTCCAAAGGATACCTGATCAACCAGGCTGTGATTCATACGTCAGGCTGTGGCCATCTGTATTTAACAGCCTACTTGACCAGACCAGGAGGCCTGGTCAGAGACCGGGCCGCGGGGAAGTTGATCCCCAGAAGCAACAACTTATTTTTCCCCCTGTTCACCACTACAATCTGGGTTTTATTCCTTAAATATTTAAAGATTCATTCACTGGATTCCCAAAGGCTTCTATTTCTCACATAATCACTTTTCTGTGAACTGCTCTATTAGAAAAGCTATTTTCTTATAAGATTCCTATTAGAAACCTTTCCTATTAGAGAAAGCTTTCACAAAAGCCTTAGCGTTTATAATATTCTATTTTGTGAGATGCGAAAGTCTGTTTACGTAAAATTTCCAAGTGGTTTGAATTTTTCACAGGCACCTGAAATGTCCGAATGACTGACGTTACTGTCAGCAAATAGTTATAGATTTGATCTCATGAAACATATTAATATTTTTTTTCATTTTCAACTATTTTATTGGGAGCTGTGTTAAAATTTACGATAGTTTTTTATTATTTTATTATATTAAATATTTCCATTGGTCATAGCTTTTATTATGATCAGTATTGTTTCATTGTTCTCATTATGATATAATTGTACTCATTATAGTTTCACATAAACGCACGCACGCACACGCACGGGCGCACGCACACGCTCCTACTCAATAACATTGGGTACTAGCCTACTACTTCTAAGTACTACCCTGGAGCCTGGTACTGGAGCCGGTTGGGCTATTCAGCGACGTGTATTAATAGTGTGTGTCAGAGAGACTCGGATACACAGAGCCTCTGGGACACAGACACCAGAGTATGTGTTGTCTCGGTGGCTTAAAAAGCATCCCCGAGGTGGGAACGATTGGGCTTGTTCTCTTGACCGAATTTGGTTTTCCTGGGGCCCTAGGTGTGGGCCCCATACCCATCCTGTGGGCGGTAGTGGACCCCATGCCCATCCTGTGGGCGGTAGTGGACCCCATGCCCATCCTGTGGGCGGTAGTGGACCCCATGCCCATCCTGTGGGCGGTAGTGGACCCCATGCCCATCCTGTGGGTGGTAGTGGACCCCATGCCCATCCTGTGGGCGGTAGTGGACCCCATGCCATCCTGTGGGCGGTAGTGGACCCCATGCCCATCCTGTGGGCGGTAGTGGACCCCATGCCCATCCTGTGGGCAGTAGTGGGCCCCATACCCATCCTGTGGGCAGTAGTGGGCCCCATACCCATCCTGTGGGCGGTAGTGGACCCCATGCCCATCCTGTGGGCGGTAGTGGGCCCCATACCCATCCTGTGGGCGGTAGTGGACCCCATGCCCATCCTGTGGGCAGTAGTGGGCCCCATACCCATCCTGTGGGCGGTAGTGGGCCCCATACCCATCCTGTGGGCGGTAGTGGGCCCCATACCCATCCTGTGGGCGGTAGTGGACCCCATGCCCATCCTGTGGGCGGTAGTGGGCCCCATACCCATCCTGTGGGCAGTAGTGGGCCCCATACCCATCCTGTGGGCGGTAGTGGACCCCATACCCATCCAGTGGGCGGTAGTGGACCCCATGCCCATCCTGTGGGCGGTAGTGGGCCCCATACCCATCCTGTGGGCAGTAGTGGGCCCCATACCCATCCTGTGGGCGGTAGTGGGCCCCCATACCCATCCTGTGGGTGGTAGTGGACCCCATACCCATCCTGTGGGCGGTAGTGGACCCCATACCCATCCTGTGGGCGGTAGTGGACCCCATACCCATCCTGTGGGCGGTAGTGGCCCCCATACCCATCCTGTGGGTGGTAGTGGACCCCATACCCATCCTGTGGGCGGTAGTGGACCCTATACCCATCCTGTGGGCGGTAGTGGACCCTATACCCATCCTGTGGGCGGTAGTGGACCCCATACCCATCCTGTGGGCGGTAGTGGGCCCCCATACCCATCCTGTGGGCGGTAGTGGACCCCATACCCATCCTGTGGGCGGTAGTGGACCCCATACCCATCCTGTGGGCAGTAGTGGGCCCCATACCCATCCAGTGGGCGGTAGTGGACCCCATGCCCATCCTGTGGGCAGTAGTGGGCCCCATACCCATCCTGTGGGCAGTAGTGGGCCCCATACCCATCCTGTGGGCGGTAGTGGATCCCATACCCATCCTGTGGGCGGTAGTGGACCCCATACCCATCCTGTGGGCGGTAGTGGACCCCATACCCATCCTGTGGGCGGTAGTGGGCCCCATACCCATCCTGTGGGCGGTAGTGGGCCCCATACCCATCCTGTGGGCGGTAGTGGACCCCATACCCATCCTGTGGGCGGTAGTGGACCCCATACCCATCCAGTGGGCGGTAGTGGACCCCATGCCCATCCTGTGGGCAGTAGTGGGCCCCATACCCATCCTGTGGGCAGTAGTGGGCCCCATACCCATCCAGTGGGCGGTAGTGGGCCTCATACCCATCCTGTGGGCGGTAGTGGGCCCCATACCCATCCTGTGGGCGGTAGTGGACCCCATACCATCCTGTGGGCGGTAGTGGGCCATACCCATCCTGTGGGCGGTAGTGGGCCCCATACCCATCCTGTGGGCGGTAGTGGNGCAATTTTCATGCTTGTAAACTGTTTAGTAAATGTAACCAAAGCCGTCAAAGATTGAGGAAAGATGTACACGTTCGTAAGTGCTTGCGTAACTGCTTCGTGAATCTGGCCCCTGTACTTTGGGGATTATAGAGGTTCCTCCCTCCCTAAAGGTCGAACTACAACCACAAACAGTTACCTAACTCCAGACTTGATCTTTTTCGGTTAGATGAAGAGGCGCTTCAGGTGAAAGGAATGTTTTTTTTTATTACGGAATTATTAAAATATGGGGAAATTATGGGTTTGTTTGTTTCTTTGCAACTGCTACATAATCGTATTAGTTTGTACTGCGGGGGTTGAGCTCTGGCTCTTTGGTCCCGCCTCTCAACCGTCAATCAACAGGTGTACAGATTCCTGAGCCAATTGGGCTCTATCATATCTACACTTGAAACTGTGTATGGAGTCAGCCTCCACCACATCACTGCCTAATGCATTCCATCCGTTAACTACTCTGACACTGAAAAAGTTCTTTCTAACGTCCCTGTGGCTCATGTGGGTACTCAGTTTCCACCCGGTCGATTCCCCTGAGGATTTTGTAGGTTGTGATCATGCCTTCCCTTACTCTTCTGTCTTCCAGGGTCGTAAGGTGCATTTCACGCAGCCTTCCTCGTAACTCATGCCTCTTAGTTCTGGGACTAGTCTAGTGGCATACCTTGGACTTTTTCCAGCTTCGTCCTGTGCTTGACAAGGTACGTGTGTGTGTGTGTGTGTGTGTGTGTGTGTGTGTGTGTATACGATATACACACGTATATCGAACGTGTATGTATGTATGTATGTATGTATGTATGTATGTATGTATGTATGTATGTATGTATGTATGTATGTATGTATGTATATATGTATGTATGTATGTACGTATGTATGTACGTGCGTTAAAATCTTCCCTAATTATCACTACCTATCTCTACCCATCACCACCTTCCCTTCCCATCACCACCTTTACTATACATCACCACATTGAGAGGTCGTGGAGGAACATCGTAGACAGGTCGTGGATGGACATCGTAGAGCGGAGACTTACGACTGCCCCCCCCCCAAAAAAAAAGCTCTTTAACTGCGGTAAGTTTAATGGATCTTGAAAACTTTTGTAACTTGTAGTGAAAGTTCTCGAACCATGCTTCAGTCAGCTGAAGGTAAGAGAGGTTAGTGGAAGGAGTAGTGGGGAGGGGGGGAATGAGGGAAGGGAATACAGGTAGGGAAGAGGGATTAAGGGAAGTCTTTTTCCATGGGATTAAGGGAAGTCTTTTTCCATGGGATTAAGGGAAGTCTTTTTCCATGGGATTAAGGGAAGTCTTTTTCCATGGGATTAAGGGAAGTCTTTTTCCATGGGATTAAGGGAAGTCTTTTTCCATATTTAAGAGTGAAAAGTCTGCTTTAATCCTTGAGGAAAACACTTACCGGACGAGGAAGAGGGGGAAAGGGGGGGGGGGTGTGGGGTTACTTTGGGGGGGGGGTGAAAGATGGAAGAGAGATGGGGATCACCCTTAGGGAAGGGAGGGAACCCTTTGGAATGGGGTAGAACCCCCTGATTAACCCTCTCCCATGGGGTTCTCTCCTTCATCAAAAACACTGTCACAACTTTGACCTTCGTCCCATTAACTCACCAATCTCCCTCCCTATAACACCCCCATTAACTCATCAATCTCCCTCCCTATAACAACCCCATTAACTCATCAATCTCCCTCCCTATAACACCCCCATTAACTCACCAATCTCCTCCCTTTAAGGACATCGTTAACTCATCCTTTGCCAGCGTCACCTAATAGAGCGTTCAGGAGGCAACCCACACTACCCAAACCCATTAATACCGGAGTTTTAGCGCTCTGATTACCCCATTTTCTCCCGCCCCAAGACCTCGAGTTGACCTATGGGGAGCCAAAATGGGTCTCAACCCCCTCCTCTACCCCCCATTTTCACCCTATCTAAGGTTATTCCCATTTCTTGACCATTCTCCTGATTGGTCTGCTGGTCTATCGTCACCTCTCTGAGACCTCGCTCTACCGTAAGTGATTTGGGAACTTTTTAACGGTATGGTAGAAGCTTTTGGGTGTTCTTAAGGGAGATAATAATTCCTTGTTCTTGGAGGTGCTCTACTGGATGACAGCAGTCACTGGGTGACAGCAGTAACTGGGTGACAGCAGTAACTGGGTGACAGCAGTCACTGGGTGTCAGCAGTCACTGGGTGACAGCAGTAACTGGGTGACAGCAGTCACTGGGTGTCAGCAGTCACTGGGTGTCAGCATTCACT
>WNGS01160430.1:15829498-15850379 GCA_020271785.1 Procambarus virginalis
AACAGTTGGACAAAATCGCTGCAGTTCTAATTACCTTAAAACTTACCAAAACACTAAAAAACAATAATTATTAGCATATTTAAAACACTCTCGTGTTTGTGTATAAGACTTCCAAGTCTGCCGCCTCTTGAAAGGCTTAGGATAAGAGGCGCTAAGTCTGGAGTGTTTAAATGGTCTCAAGGAATGATCACAGCTTATGTAAACAAAGCCTTAATACACCAGAGAGAGAACTTGTAACAATAGCATCAAGATGGAACTATATGGGATCAAGATGGTAATATATATGGGATCAAGATGGAACTATATGGGATCAAGATGGTAATATATATGGGATCAAGATGGTAATATATATGGAATCAAGATGGAACTATATGGGATCAAGATGGAACTATATGGGATCAAGATGGTACTATATGGGATCAAGATGGTAATATATGGGATCAAGATGGTACTATATGGGATCAAGATGGTACTATATGGGATCAAGATGGTACTATATGGGATCAAGATGGTACTATATGGGATCAAGATGGTAATATATGGGATCAAGATGGTACTATATGGGATCAAGATGGTACTATATGGGATCAAGATGGTACTATATGGGATCAAGATGGAACTATATGGGATCAAGATGGAACTATATGGGATCAAGATGGTACTATATGGGATCAAGATGGTACTATATGGGATCAAGATGGTACTATATGGGATCAAGATGGAACTATATGGGATCAAGATGGAACTATATGGGATCAAGATGGTACTATATGGGATCAAGATGGTACTATATGGGATCAAGATGGTACTATATGGGATCAAGATGGAACTATATGGGATCAAGATGGAAATATATATGGGATCAAGATGGTAATATATGGGATCAAGATGGTAATATATGGGTTCAAGATGGAAATATATGGGATCAAGATGGAACTATATGGGATCAAGATGGTAATATATATGGGATCAAGATGGTAATATATGGGATCAAGATGGAAATATATGGGATCAAAATGATAATATATGGGATCAAGATGGTAATATATGGGATCAAGATGGTAATATATGGGATCAAGATGGTAATATATGGGATCAAGATGGAAATATATGGGATCAAGATGGAACTATATGGGATCAAGATGATAATATATGGGATCAAGATGGTAATATATGGGATCAAGATGGAAATATATGGGATCAAGATAGTAATATATGGGATCAAGATGATAATATATGGGATCAAGATGGTAATATATGGGATCAAGATGGAAATATATGGGATCAAGATGGAACTATGGGATCAAGGTGGAAATATATGGGATCAAGATGGAAATATATGGGATCAAGATAGTAATATATGGGATCAAGATGATAATATATGGGATCAAGATGGAAATATATGGGATCAAGATAGTAATATATGGGATCAAGATGATAATATATGGGATCAAGATGATAATATATGGGATCAAGATGGTAATATATGGGATCAAGATGGAAATATATGGGATCAAGATGGAACTATGGGATCAAGATGGAAATATATGGGATCAAGATGGAACTATATGGGATCAAGATGATAATATATAGGATCAAGATGGTAATATATAGGATCAAGATGATAATATATGGGATCAAGATGGTAATATATATGGGATCAAGATGATAATATATGGGATCAAGATGGTAATATATGGGATCAAGATGGTAATATATAGGATCAAGATGGTAATATATAGGATCAAGATGGTAATATATAGGATCAACATTATAATATGTCGGATCAAGATAGTAATTAGCATAATTATGTAAGCATGTACCGAGCTTCAGAACAAATGAGCAACGGACATCATAAGTTCCAATATAATTGGGAACTTTAAATCAAAATTAGTATTAGACACAAGTGGAGGCTGATAACACATGATAGCGGGGTAGTTATGGCAGAGTGTTGAAGCCATTGAATGGGATCGAACCTGCGTGGCTGTTACATGTGTTGAGGTGAGGATAGCCGCCTGGAGCGGGTCATTACACTTGCTACAAAGTTGTTCATATGATTCAGTAGACTGTTTGGGCCACCAAGACGACGAGTCCAGAACTGTGCCTCAGTGCTCAACAGTTTCCGCCCCAAAGAACACAATTGTGTCGTAAAATAACATGTTTTTAACGCAAATATAATAGGAACAGATATTTATTTCAGAGCGACGTGCCGAATTAACACTAGGCTGTAGTGGATATGTGGGCCTGCGGACTGCTTCAAGCAACAGCCTGTTGGACCAAGTTATCCCAAGTTAACCCTGGCGCCAGGGCGTGAGAAGAATGTCCAGAACTAATCGAGGTATACTTGAGGTATACCTCGAATGGTATAATTAGTTCCACAAATCAACAACCCTGTTACCGAACCAGTATTTACCCAAGTCTTTCCAAAATCTAAATTTATCCATGGTATACCAAGTATACCATTCTCTCCCATGGTATACCATAGAAAAAGCTTGTAGGCCAGATTGACACAGAATTTCCACATCCCGCATCTGAGACTGTCAGCGCAGCTGTCAATAGGAGCTGTCGCAAGCCCCATTTGCCACCCCATTTGACAGCTTGGCCAACAATTCTAGGGGCAAGGTTAGGTTCCGGGTAGCGTGGGCATGATGAAGCACTGCCCAAGCACCTCTCTGGGCAACTCAATACCCACAAGGTCACGCAGGCATAAAAGAAAAGGAAAAAAAGATGCAATGTTGCTATGCACTTGAAGAACCTTGCTACGTGTGGCTCTATTATCAGTCAGGTTAGGTTAGGTTAGGTTAGGTTTGTTTCATTATTCTGATAACACATTTTGGTGGAATATATATGTATAAAGAATCAAGGAATATATAACAGTATATACTGGTATATTCGCTAGAATTAAATCTCTTCTCTTTATTATACTTTGTCAGCAAATGGTAAATAATTTACACTAACAGAATGATGTTATTGTTATCAATTATCTGGATGATTTATACATTATGTGGGTGAGGATGATTTAGTTATGTATGGCGCTGGTGGTGTGGTATAGCTGGGAGCTATAGCAAGTGGTGAGTGATGGAGTGAGCTATATGGTGATATATATATATATATATATATATATATATATATATATATATATATATATATATATATATATATATATATATATATATATATATATATATATGGGTGCACGGGAGAGCGCGATAGCGACTGTGTGAAAGTGGGAACCCCACACACAAGGACTGTCTCTCCCAGGGTCTCTGGGAGAGACAGTCGACTAGTTTCACCTTTGCAACTTCCTGGAAAATGTCTGGGATGCTTCCGGACGCAGGTTCGAATCGTCGTCACGGCCCTTGTGGATTTGTTTATTTCCTGGAAAATACCTCCACAGCCCACAATGGCATGAAGGACGTGATGTGTCTAAGCATTGAAGCACTGCGACGGGATCCAAGCCAGGAGTCTAGGGGCTGAAAGTTCGATCCTGTTCTATGACTCTGTATTGGTTCTCTCAGCTTCTTGGGTTGTGAGTTGAGTACGTAGACTACTGTGCTACGTCACTCTGGTAGTGTTTCTCGTGGCCTTGGTTAATACCATGTTAGAACTGACTGGAATATTAACTTATTGCAATATATATATATATATATATATATATATATATATATATATATATATATATATATATATATATATATGTCGTACCTAGTAGCCAGAACGCACTTCTCAGCCTACTATGCAAGGCCCGATTTGCCTAATAAGCCAAGTTTTCATGAATTAATATATTTTCACTAATTTTTTTCTTATGAAATGATAAAGCTACCCATTTCATTATGTATGAGGTAAATATTTTTTTATTGGAGTTAAAATTAACGTAGTTATATGACCGAACCTAACCAACCCTACCTAACCTAACCTAACCTATTTTTATAGGTTAGGTTTGGTTAGGTAGCCGAAAAAGTTAGGTTAGGTTAGGTTAGGTAGTCGAAAAACAATTAATTCATGAAAACTTGGCTTATTAGGCAAATCGGGCCTTGCATAGTAGGCTGAGAAGTGCGTTCTGACTACTAGGTACGACATATATATGTATATATGTATATATATATAATATATATATATACTAGGTATATATATATATATATATATATATATAATATATATATATATATATATATATATATATATATATATATATATATATATATATATATATATATACGGACTGCTCAAACATATAATACTCAAACATATTTTAGAAAAAATATCTATAGTTATAGTAGTATATATAAGATATAGAGAACATCTATAGTATATATACATTCTTAGTCTCCCTAGTAACTTACTGGAGAAGCTTGTTAATGATGCTAGTTTGTAGTTTAGTGAATATTGTCTTGCCAATGTCTTCTATATTGACAACAATCCCAGAGGAAAAATATATATACCATAGGGACTACATATTAATTCCCTTTAGTGCCTAATTTTGTATTCAAGGGTGATACCTTTTCAAGGTTCATAGCTTTTAACACGTCTAGTTTCTGATGTTGTACTGTTGCTCCTTCTGGTGATGGCCGCGCTTCATGCAGGTCGGCGTTCAATCCCCCGACCGTCCACAAGTGGTTGGGTACCATTCCTTTCCCTCCGTCCCATCCTTAATCTTTATCCTGACCCCTTCCCAGTGCTATACAGTCGTAATGGCTTGGCGCTTTCCCCACCCCCTGATAGTTTCCTTCTGTTAGGGGTTTTAGCAGGAGGGGCAGTTTATCCGACCTTATTCAGTTTATTCGGATTTGTGCCGTATATCCGGACTTGTTCAGTATCCCCTGGTCATGTTCAGTATACATGGCTTTGCTCAGTATACCTTGGCTTATTTAATATACCCTACCTCGTTCAGTAAACTCCAACTTGCCTATCATATTAACTATTGCTCAGTGTACTAGGTATATTGCTCAGTATATATCAGTATACCACCCAGTGTTCAGTATACCAGCCTCGCTCAGTATACCAGCCTTGCTCAGTATACAAGCCTAATACCTATGCTTCAAGCTCAAATTAGCTAGAACTTATTTTGTGTTAACAAAATATTTCTTTCTTATTCCAGGTAAGAGAACGGCGGCCGGATGGTCTTGGAGACCCTTGGAGACCCTTGGAGACCCTTGGAGACCCTTGGAGATCCTTGGAGATGACACAAAAATCAACGTGAAGATTTATTCAGGTGAAGTAATTGAAAAACTACAAGCAAATATTATTAAAATTTTGGACTGGGCTGTGACGTGTATTGACAGTGAAGTATAGTTGGGAGTAACTCGCTCCCACTGTTCACTGTAACGCGTGTGAACACTATACAAGGCAGACACTAGTCTGTCTGTCTTGTATGCGGTGAGAATTTTTCATGTCGCGATCATGTTTCTCTCCCGTTTCATCTTTCTGTCATTGACGTGGGGGTAGTTGGTGTATAGACGGCTTCCGCCTTGCTCACATGACTATCATGTTCTCATTTTATTTCGTAATTCCCATTCTTGTGAGAGAGAGAGAGAGAGAGAGGGCCTAGCTATCGACATTAGTTTCCTCCATCTATGTATTTATTTTCATAATTATTGTCTGTATACGATATTGTTCCGGTCTAATACCTGTACCCTGCAGACATCCATCTCTCATCAGCGTTAACTCACTTTGTGTGCCAAAAGTGTTTTAAAAATATGACAAAATCTCACATAATATCTTCCTTCACTGAGATGGTTCCTTGTAAGAACCCAGATGATTGGAAGACAGTTCCCTTGATCTCGTCAATATTAAGGTCTCTCTCTCTCTCTCTCTACGTCCTACTGAAGAGGAAAGGCTATATAGTCTGTAAGGCTATTGGATTCTTTTGGCTAAATTCCTGATATTGGTAATAGTGAGATTGGAAAAGCGTGGTGGGTTTGTTGGCTCTGTCCTCTGGCCTGACGTTATGGGGTCAAAGGGCACTGGTTCGGTGTTTAGAATGAACAAGATATAGCTGACATTCTCATTGGCTGAACACAGTGATATAACTGACATTCTCAGTGACAGAACACAGTGATATAGCTGACATTCTCAGTGACAGAACACAGTGATAGAGCTGACATTCTCAGTGACAGAACAGTGATATAGCTGACATTCTCAGTGACAGAACACAGTGATATAGCTGACATTCTCAGTGACAGAACCCAGTGATATAGCTGACATTCTCAGTGGTAGAACACAGTGATATAGCTGACATTCTCAGTGACAGAACACAGTGATATAGCTGACATTCTCAGTCGTAGAACTCACTGATATTGCTGACATTCTCAGTGACAGAACACAGTGATATAGCTGTCATTCTCAGTGACAAAACACAGTGATATAGCTGACATTCTCAGTGACAGAACACAGTGATATAGCGGTCATTCTCAGTGACAGAACACTGTGATATAGCTGACATTCTCAGTGACAGAACACAGTGATATAGCTGTCATTCTCAGTGACAGAACACAGTGATATAGCTGACATTCTCAGTGACAGAACACTGTGATATAGCTGACATTCTCAGTGACAGAACACAGTGATATAACTGACATTCTCAGTGACAGAACACAGTGATATAGCTGTCATTCTCAGTGACAGCTAGACACCTCCTATATGAGGCCACAGGGTCGTTCGGCCCCCATAGTTAGCCGAGTGATAACTGACGCAAGGAGTCGCGTGTAAATGAGCATTGTTAACGACATTAAAGATACCCCAAGTGTATAAACCATGGGTGCCTGATACAGGTAATACCTGAGGCAATATATATATATATATATACATATATCCGGCAGCATCCGCCCTTCCCGTTCCTTTCATGGCTCCAAGCTCCGGAAAATCCGGATAATCCGTGTGATCGGTTAAAAATTTCGGTCTCATCAATTTTGCAACCCGCAGCAAAATCCTGCAGTAACGTAGTTCTTAAGCGTTGTTAGTGATGTTACCTGCGTTGTTGTGGTTGGGGGGGGGGGTGATTGGTTGGGGATAGGTGATTGGTTGGGGATAGGTGATTGGTTGGGGGATATGCTGCATATCCCAGAACTAGTCTGACGGATGTTGCATAATGTCTCGAATATCTTGCTAAATGTTTAAAATGTATTTCTAACGTTAGTTAACCACTCATATGCTGCTGATGATGTCCATTTGACGTGATGTGACATCTCTTAATGCTTTTTCACTGCTTAATTATTGAAGGTTTTCAACCCTTACCTGGACCCAAGTGTCCGGCCTCCTGTTGCCTACATAAAGGTGCATTACTTTGCACTTGCTTGGGTTAAACTCTAGTAGCTATTTATGAGATATTCTTTCAGGTTTGTCGAGGTCATCTTGTAGTGTTGCTGTCGTTCTCCGAATTAGTCCCTCTGGAAAGTTTTACACCAGCAGGAGACACTTGAGAGGAATAAGGTTTTCCCATCTGGACGATCATTTATCTGTTACAGGAATAGGATAGTTTGAATTCTGACTCCCCCTGTTGTTGTTATAGATTCAGCTACTCTGAACAAGTTCCAAGTAGCACGGGCTATGGTGAGCCCGTAACTTACCCGCACAGGAGTGGGGCAAGTAGCACGGGCTGCGGCGAGCCCGTAGTGGACTTACCTGGCACAGGAGCGGTGGCCTTCCCTGTGGTCCTCCCTGGTGGCATTCCCTACACCTGACTCTTCCCCCTCCCCCCTCCTACACCTGACTCTTCCCCCTCCCCCCTCCTACACCTGACACACCCAATTTAGCATTCAGTTTGTGTAGAAGTTGTGTAGGATGGTATTCTTTCATTACTGCTTCCATCTTGTTTGTTCTTTCCTCCTCCTCTATTTCATTCTTTCTCTCCCTCCCCCCTTCCTTCTCTCTCCCTTCCACTTCCTTCTCTTTAATATTTAGTTGCTGCTGGATCTTCAGCTCACCTCTGGTCGTGTGTATATATGAATAATGAATACACTTCCCCCTTACTATCTATTGATTTATACAAGAATTTGTTTCTTGGTTTTGAAGAGGGATGTTAAGTGGTCTTGGCTTCCCTTGTGCCCCATCTCTACACTACTGCATGTACTCACCTAATTGTGCTTGTGGGGTTCAGCTTTGGCTCTTTGGTCCCGCCTCTCAACCGTCAATCAACTGGTGTACAGGTTCCTGAGTCTATTGGGCTCTATCATATCTACACTTGAAGCTGTGTATGGAGTCAGCCTCCACCACATCACTGCCTAATGCATTCCAGGTGTAGGTGTGTAAATGTGTGAATATGTATATACTGTATGTGTAGGTATACTGTATACGGGAATAATCTGGCAAGGACGTCTTTTTTCCTTGAAAAAGGAGTTGTTTTTCACGAAATGTAACAAGGAACTATATTTGAGATATGGTTTCATGCAGGTCGGTGTTCAATCCCCGACCGTCCAATGGTTGGACACTTCCGTTCCCGCATCCCCGTCCCATCCTAAAATCCTTATCCTAACCCCTTCCAAGTGCTATATATTCGTAATGACTTGGCGCTTTCCCCGGATAAAACCTAATCCTGTGTTCGGACGTATTACGGTTCCAGTGATAGTGAACTTGTAAACTGGCAGGTGAACCTTTGTCGTAAACAAAGAATATTCTCAAGTTACAACTTTAATGCATTATAAATCATTGGTTTAAAATATAAAAAGTGTGCGCTGAAACGTTTTCTTTTGTGAATTTGGTTTTCTGTAAACGGAATTCTCGGGTACACTTGTATAGATTTCGAATTCCATATTCCACATTGTCGTCAATAATGTACTGTATTTAAAGTAACCTAAACCTAACCTAACCGTGGATAGAGAGTAGATGATAGCACTAATTACGTAAACATTACCAATCCATTCCCTTGAAGGGATGCTATCCTTGAGGACAGGTTGTTTGTCGAGTGATAACCCGTTATCCATTGTACTTTGTGGACGGTTTTGGGCTTATTATATCTCCCGGACCCGCCTCATTCCTAGAGCCACTCCTCACAATAGGACCTTGAGAGGCTTATATTTCGGGCTTGGCGGCCCGGTCCTCGACCAGACCTCCTTTTTTTGTTACACAAACCCAGGAAGCAGTCCGTAGCAGCTGTCTAACTCCCAGGTACCCATTTCCTACATAATCCTCAACAGGACCTTCCACCACAGCAACAGAAGTACTCGCACCCCATACAAGTATTCACCTAGTTGTGCTTGCGGGGGATTGAGCTCTGCTCTTTCGGCCCGCCTCTCACTGTCAATCAACTGTTACTAACTACTATTTCCCCCCCCCCCACACACACACACACCCAGGAAGCAGCCCGTGACAGCTGACTAACTCAGGTACCTATTTACTGCTAGGTAACAGGGGCATCAGGGTGAAAGATACTCTGCCCATTGTTTCTCGCCGGCGCCGGGAATCGAACCCGGGCCACAGGATCACGTGTCCAGCGTGCTATTCACACAGCCACCGGTGCCTTGTGGAATGCTGTGAAAGAAGAAGTTGTGGAAGCCACCTCTAGCCACACCCTTAAGGCCAGATTCGATAAACAATTATATAAGTTCGTAATAGTTATAACGCGAGACGTATAACAAGACCAGTATAGGCGAGACGTGAAGAGCTGGGGCCAGATTTACGAAGCAGTTACGCAAGTACTTACTAACCTGTACATCTTTTCACGAACTTTGGCGGCTTTGTTTACAATTATTAAACAGTTAATGAGCTCCGAAGCACCAGGAGGCTGTTTGTAACAATAACAACAGTTGATTGGCAAGTTTTCATGCTTGTAAACTGATTGATAAATGTAACCAAAGCCGTCAAAGATTAAGGAAAGATGTACACGTTCGTAAGTGCTTGCGTAACTGCTTCGTGAATTTGGCCCTCCCTGAACCTCACCATCTCACGAACGTCAGACGAACACGAGAACAGCCACATGGAAACGCACGACTTGTGTTCGAACACACACACAACTGTTCGAACACGCACACAACTGTTCGAACACACACACAACTGTTCGAACACACACACAACTGTTCGAACACACACACATTGCCTATTCAGGGATGCATTATTTATAACTTGCGTTCTCGTTCGCTTTTGGCAATATTGAATTTTCATGACAAGTTTCCCAATTGCAAACTGATCGCAAAGTTTTGACACAAATATTTTTCGTGTTGGTTAAAAATGTGTGTTTTTTTTTTCATTTGACAAACAATATTTTCTATAATACATTCATAGTGGTTAAGATTTTGATACGTGTAGGCTCTTAAAGTAGGCCTATTTCTTTGCAACTCAAATTTTAAAATATTGCATGTAGGCGATGTGTTGCGTCTTAATTTTTTGTCTCTTAGAATGTTGCAGACGTTAAGCTTTTCGTCACAGACGTACTGGAGGAGCCGCAGACGTACTGGAGGAGTCACAGACGTACTGGAGGAGTCACAGACGTACTGGAAGAGTCACAGACGTACTGGAGGAGTCACAGACGTACTGGAAGAGTCACAGACGTACTGGAGGAGTCACAGACGTACTGGAAGAGTCACAGACGTACTGGAGGAGTCACAGACGTACTGGAAGAGTCACAGACGTACTGGAGGAGTCACAGACGTACTGGAGAAGTCACAGACGTACTGGAAGAGTCACAGACGTACTGGAGGAGTCACAGACGTACTGGAGAAGTCACAGACGTACTGGAAGAGTCACAGACGTACTGGAGGAGTCACAGACGTACTGGAAGAGTCCACAGACGTACTGGAGGAGTCACAGACGTACTGGAGAAGTCACAGACGTACTGGAAGAGTCACAGACGTACTGGAGGAGTCACAGACGTACTGGAGAAGTCACAGACGTACTGGAAGAGTCACAGACGTACTGGAGGAGTCACAGACGTACTGGAGAAGTCACAGACGTACTGGAAGAGTCACAGACGTACTGGAGAAGTCACAGACGTACTGGAGGAGTCACAGACGTACTGGAAGAGTCACAGACGTACTGGAAGAGTCACAGACGTACTGGAGGAGTCACAGACGTACTGGAAGAGTCACAGACGTACTGGAGGAGTCACAGACGTACTGGAGGAGTCACAGACGTACTGGAGGAGTCACAGACGTACTAAGGATGAGTCTGGACGCACGGTACACTGTCACAAGGGTACTAGGGTGAGAGTAAACTCACGGTACACTGTCACAAGGGTACTAGGGTGAGAGTAAACTCACGGTACACTGTCACAAGGGTACTAGGGTGAGAGTAAACTCACGGTACACTGTCACAAGGGTACTAGGGTGAGAGTACACTCACGGTACACTGTCACAAGGGTACTAGGGTGAGAGTAAACTCACGGTACACTGTCACAAGGGTACTAGGGTGAGAGTAAACTCACAGTACCCAGTCATTTCATGTGGTCTCCATCTCATGTTGGCCTCCGAATGCATGATAGAGCTGATAAGTTAGCCAAAGAATCTGCCTTTAAAGGAGCCGTTGAGTGTAACCTTGGATTGTCAATGAGCAATCTGAGAGCAGCAGTACACCGAGAACTTCAACAAGATCTTGTAGATCTGAGGCAAAGTGAAATTGACACCAGTAATTCCATCTATCATCATACTATCATGCAAGAGGAGCCACACATCTATGGATCATCCAATAAAATCAGCAGACTTCTAGATGTTACTGCTGCTCGGCTTAGACTCGGTTACAAGTATCTCTGGGAATTCTCATTGTCTGCCGATGTAGACCTGACCAAATGTAAACTGTGTCAACAAAATTATTCGCACACCCTCCGTCACTATGTGATGGAGTGCGAAAAGATACGTGAATTTAGAGACAATTCTATAACCAATGTTCCAGCGATGTGTAAATATTTCATTCAAAATGATCTGCTACCAGAAATTTTAGCCAAATATCCCCAGTTTGCTAACTGTAGGTAGTAACAGAGTGATTGTAACCTATCCACCGCTGCCCACTAGATGGGGGGCGGTGTGCAGGACAAACATATAAATTGTGACACTAGCTCTCCACATATGTCAGTTGCTTAATTTAGAACCTGTATTTGAGGTCGATCTCGAACCCATTGTTGATGTGACGACTTATATTGAATTCTGTAACTAGCTCATCAAGATTGTAACTTGCTTAGCTAAATGAATTGTGAGGTTCAGTCCCTGAGCCCATTATGTGCCTCTGTAACCCTTTCCACTACCGCCCACAAGATGGGTATGGGTGCATAATAAATGAACTAAAACTAAAACCAGTCACAAGGGTACTAGGGTGAGAGTAAAACACAGTACCCAGTAAGCTACCCGGATGTGCTGGCTACTCCCGCAAGATAATGGCTCTGACAGACCCATGCGTGGGTGAGCGGTCGAAGGACCATGACACCTACAAGAGGGTACCTTAAGTGGCCGTTATAGCAGGTCTTAACCCGTCTATTTCACTAAACTGTCAGCTGACGGGTCCTCATGTTGTCAGCCAAGGGTGCCAAGCTGTCAGCCAGGGGCCCCCCATACACTAGCAAGGGGTCCACCAGACCCCCTGCCCTAGCAAGGTGTTCTGCTCGCGTATCCGGCCTCAGGGAGGAGGGGGTACGGTTGAGGACAGTCGAGAGCACTATACGGCCTCCTAAGTGGATATTCGGTTACCTGAGCGCTCTTCACNTCTGGCTTTTTCCCCCCTCTGACCTTTACCTGTAGAGGTCAGGTAAACTTGGAGGTCTACCTGTGCATGACTTGACGCTTGTTGTGAATCAGGTGCAGAGTAATGAGGATTGGGTACAGGTATGGACCCTAGGAATGATGTTTGTGTGATTAGGATACAAGATAGACAGGATTGGGTAGAGGTATGGACCCTAGGAATGATGTGTATAATTAGCACACAGTATATTTCACGTCATTAGGTTAGCGGGAGTGCCCCTGTTACCTAGCAGTAAAATAGGTACCTGAGTGTTAGTCAGCTGTCACGGGTGCTTCCTGGGGGTGGAGGCCTGGTCGAGGACCGAGCCGCGGGGACACTAAAAGCCCCGAAATCATCTCAAGATAACCTCAAGATATAGCGGAGGCAATTACTCAAGCAGGTGTACCCAGTCACCACTCCGTAAGTGTGTACTTACGCTCGCTGTTCCTGTTGCCTAAACTGTTCCGTGAGCGTTCCAGTGTAAACTACTGCCTGTGGGTGTATACTGACTCTCACCAGTGGCATCGAAGCCGCCTCGAGGTCTGCTATTAATGGCGTCGCCAGTGGCAACCAAGCGCCTTGATTCTGTCTCTGTGAGATTCCTGATTACGGAAATAAATCGTCACAGTTCCTTGGGGAATTTTTTCTAGCTACAGTCACTGTAACTACAGTGTTTATACATGCACGGCAGCCACAGCAGGTTTATACAGGCACAGCAACCACAGCTGGTGTTTATACAGGCACGGCAGCCACAGCTGGTGTTTATACAGGCACAGCAACCACAGCTGGTGTTTATACAGGCACGGCAGCCACAGCTGGTGTTTATACAGGCACAGCAACCACAGCTGGTGTTTATACAGGCACAGCAACCACAGCTGGTGTTTATACAGGCACGGCAGCCACAGCTGGTGTTTATACATGCACGGCAGCCACAGCTGGTGTTATACAGGCACGGCAGCCACAGCTGGTGTTATACATGCACGGCAGCCACAGCTGGTGTTTATACATGCACGGCAGCCACAGCTGGTGTTTATACAGGCACGGCAGCCACAGCTGGTGTTTATACATGCACGGCAGCCACAGCTGGTGTTTATACATGCACGGCAGCCACAGCTGGTGTTTATACAGGCACAGCAACCACAGCACATGTGTTTGCCGTGCGACCAACTAGAGTCATATATATATATATATATATATATATATATATATATATATATAAGAGTAGCAGAACATTCGTGCTAAGGCCTTCAAAATCGCCTCAGTATTCCCTAAGGCTGTTTTTGCTTTGTTTATTTTATTCTTGACGTGAATTTTCAGCCCTTGTTCTATTTATCCTGAGTGTCAGTAGTCTGCTTCATGTGAGCATGATGGATAGGGCGTTTGTCGAGGATAATGAGGTCTGGGTTCCGCTTTGTAATGTGTAGTATCTGGAACTTTGGTTTGTACATGTTTGCCATTGCTTTTTTCAAAGGTGTTTATGAATTCAGTTGCTGCCTTGGTCTTGTTGGCTAGTAGCGGCTTTGATGATCCCGAGGCCAGATTCAGGAAGCAGTTACGCAAGGACTTAGGAACCTGTACATCTTTTCTTAATCTTTGGCGGCTTTGTTTACATTATTAAACAGTTAATGAGCTCCGAAGCACCAGGAGGCTGTTTATAACAATAACAACAGTTGATTGAGAAGTTTCCATGATTGTAAACTGTTTAATAAATGTGAACAAAGCCGTCAAAGATTGAGGAAAGATGTACACGTTCGTAAGTACTAGCGTAACTGCTTCGTGAATCTGTCCCTTGGTTGGCAGCTTAGGTGATATCTTTAGCCTATGTGATGTATTTCCCGTGCTGGGGTTGGGGCAGGTCAGCTGTATATATATGTTGAATAGCGTGGGAGAGAGGCAGGTACCTTGTGGTACTCCACTTTTCACTTCGATTATGACACTCAGGTAATTATACCAACACGGAGCCTAGATGTTCTGTTGTCTATGAAGCTGTATAATGCGGCATTAAATCTCTTATCGAAACCATAACTCCGATATGTTGTATTTTAAGCCTGTGTGTGTCAGACTTTGTCGAAGGCTTTCTGCTACCCATTCCTCTCTCTCTCTCCTACCCGCTCGCTACCCGCACGCAACTTGCATCCCACACCCAGCCCGTAGTACCCGCACGCTGCTCCACGCTTGCCTGGCTTCAGGCGTTCACTATCAATTGCAGAGTCAACAATGCACTCTGGTTAATGGCTGCCGTGATAGCCCTAATAAAATAAACACAAGCAAAAATATACCTCATAAAACTGCATTTTTTGTGGCTGCCAATTTTAGTAGATCTTGGATGGGTTTTGTGAGAGTATAGGGGGGGGGGGGGGGCTTTAAATATAGTGCTCATCCAAGACTATTTAGTCTACAGATGTATACTACAGTACCTCACTGAGAGGTATACCAAGCTTTTGGATGGGTATACGCTGAGAGTTTGCTATAGTTCTCGACTGTAGTTACGATTAAAGTATAATTACTGGTTTGACTGTGAGGTATTGTGGTGGTCTTAATAACCCTCCAGAGGTTTACAAGCCATAAGCCCAACACCTGTAAGTTATGATATGTATATGTTTTCCTAAGAGTGCAGCTCTAGCTATTAAGTGCGACATGGATAGAACTGAAGATCAGTTGTAATTAAAGCAAGACATGAATTAATAAACTGTATTATGCTCCTACATGTTCACAGATGCCTAGCAGAGAGAGATCCTTTATAGCAGTATATATCATTTAAATATTTGTTGCTATGTGATATGAATTGATTGGAGATGATACCGACTTGAAGTAGCGAGGATTGTAACCAAATCTCACTCTCGCTCACGGTAAACTTTGCAGGGTGACGGGTGGGTGTATGGAGACTGTCATAGAGGGGGCCGTAGTCGGCCCCCCATGTCTCCTTTAAAGGAAGAGCGACCCCTATGCCCCCCTTTGTAGAGTTGGGTGAGATTATGTCACTCGCCAGGAATAGGTGAAGGCCACAGGATGGAGAACTCTTCAAAGAAGGCGACGACAGGGGCTCGCCTCAGATATTAAATATGTGGAAGTAAGTTAGATAACATTTATCCAGACCACTCGTTCAAGGCTCGCGGGAGCTGCCAAGCTTGCCAAGACGCAACTTACAATAGCACATTGTGAAGCCACCACAAGAGGTGGCATGGGCATGAATAACCCGTAGGAGGTAGCTTTTTAGAGTTAATGTGAACTGACCTATTGTTGTTGTTGTAGATTCAGCTACTTAGAACAAAAGTTCCAACGTAGCACGGGCTATGGGGAGCCCGTAGTGGACTTACCTGGCACAGGAGCGGGGCAAGTAGCACGGGCTATGGTGAGCCCGTAGTGGACTTACCTGACACAGGAGCGGGGCAAGTAGCACGGGCTATGGTGAGCCCGTAGTGGACTTACCTGACACAGGAGCGAGGCAAGTAGCACGGGCTATGGTGAGCCCGTAGTGGACTTACCTGGCACAGGAGCGAGGCAAGTAGCACGGGCTATGGTGAGCCCGTAGTGGACTTACCTGACACAGGAGCGAGGCAAGTAGCACGGGCTATGGTGAGCCCGTAGTGGACTTACCTGGCACAGGAGCGAGGCAAGTAGCACGGGCTGTGGTGAGCCCGTAGTGGACTTACCTGACACAGGAGCGGGGCAAGTAGCACGGGCTATGGTGAGCCCGTAGTGGACTTACCTGACACAGGAGCGGGGCAAGTAGCACGGGCTATGGTGAGCCCGTAGTGGACTTACCTGACACAGGAGCGGGGCAACTAGCACGGGCTATGGTGAGCCCGTAGTGGACTTACCTGGCACAGGAGTGGGGCAAGTAGCACGGGCTATGGTGAGCCCGTAGTGGACTTACCTGGCACAGGAGTGGGGCAAGTAGCACGGGCTATGGTGAGCCCGTAGTGGACTTACCTGACACAGGAGCGGGGCAAGTAGCACGGGCTATGGTGAGCCCGTAGTGGACTTACCTGGCACAGGAGCGGGGCAACTAGCACGGGCTATGGTGAGCCCGTAGTGGACTTACCTGGCACAGGAGATCTTGCATCTTCCTTTGTGAGATGGCGTGATCTCCGCTATTGTAAGTATGTCGGGGATGACTCAATATCTAAGGCCCCGTCTCTAAAAGATCTTTCAGGAGCCTGTGAGAGAAGTGTTTCGCATTTCTTGGTGAATATAGAGTTCCAGGAGTCTGGGCCGCCTGTCTATGGCTGCTTCAAAACTCAGTGGAGTAGAGCTACTTTGAGGTTACCTTGAGGTGCTTCCGGGGCTTAGCGTCCCCGCGGCCCGGTCGTCGACCAGGCCTCCTGCTATGTCCAGGTGCTCTGTGGGTAGTTCTGTGTACAGCTTTAGCGTGTTCTGTGAATATACTCGTGCAGGCCTGGTCGATGACCGGGCCGCGGGGACGCTAAGCCCCGGAAGCACCTCAAGGTAAGGATGGGATAGCAGCTGCTGACAGCTGAAGACTGAAACTTTTTTGCCCTAGCCGGACACAATGGCTGGGTCTTATAGCAAACGATTCATAAACTCATAAATTACATTCTCTACTTTACTCTTTCCACCTGTTCGCCTTTTTCCCTCTTTCTCCCCTCTCTCATTATTTCCTCTCCGTCTTTTCCCCTTCTTCCTTATTCCATTCTCTCTTTCCCGAAGCTCTTATCTCCCCTTCGTCTCTGTCCTGTGTTTGTTTGGTCAGGGAGACTCGACTTATGGCTTTGGAAATACGGCAAACACAGAGTTATTCTCGTCCGCCCTGATGCCTCTGCCCACCCTGCCCACCGTCACCCCACCCTCTGCGAGGCGGGGAGGTGAGTAACGGGCCCCTGCGAGGCGGGGAGGTGAGTAACGGGCCCCTGCGAGGCGGGGAGGTGAGTAACGGGCCCCTGCGAGGCGGGGTGAGTAACGGGCCCCTGCGAGGCGGGGAGGTGAGTAACGAGCCCCTGCGAGGCCGGGAGGTGAGTAACGGGACCCTGCGAGGCCGGGAGGTGAGTAACGGGCCCCTGCGAGGCGGGGAGGTGAGTAACGAGCCCCTGCGAGGCCGGGAGGTGAGTAACGGGACCCTGCGAGGCGGGGAGGAGGTGAGTAACGGGACCCTGCGAGGCGGGGAGGTGAGTAACGTGCCCCTGAGAGGCGGGGAGGTGAGTAACGTGCCCCTGCGAGGCGGGGAGGAGGTGAGTAACGGGACCCTGCGAGGCGGGGAGGTGAGTAACGGGCCCCTGCGAGGCGGAGAGGTGAGTAACGGGCCCCTGCGAGGCGGGGAGGTGAGTAACGGGCCCCTGCGAGGCGGGGAGGAGGTGAGTAACGTGCCCCTGCGAGGCGGGGAGGTGAGTAACGGGCCCCTGCGAGGAGGGGAGGCGAGTAACGGGCCCCTGCGAGGAGGGGAGGCGAGTAACGGGCCCCTGCGAGGCGGGGAGGAGGTGAGTAACGTGCCCCTGCGAGGCGGGGAGGTGAGTAACGGGCCCCTGCGAGGAGGGGAGGCGAGTAACGGGCCCCTGCGAGGCGGAGAGGTGAGTAACGTGCCCCTGCGAGGCGGAGAGGTGAGTAACGGGCCCCTGCGAGGCGGAGAGGTGAGTAACGGGCCCCTGCGAGGCGGGGAGGCGAGTAACGGGCCCCTGCGAGGCGGGGAGGCGAGTAACGGGCCCCTGCGAGGCGGGGAGGTGAGTAACGGGCCCCTGCGAGGCGGGGAGGAGGTGAGTAACGGGCCCCTGCGAGGCGGGGAGGAGGTGAGTAACGGGCCCCTGCGAGGCGGAGAGGTGAGTAACGGGCCCCTGCGAGGCGGAGAGGTGAGTAACGGGCCCCTGCGAGGCGGGGAGGAGGTGAGTAACGGGCCCCTGCGAGGCGGGGAGGAGGTGAGTAACGGACCGCAGCGTTGCCCGGCTGACCACCTCTCCGCCATTAACATTACCACGGCCCCTTCAACCATTAAAGGTTAACTGACCAGGCTGCTGCCTTATATTACTGTTAACCCAGCCAGGTGGCCGGTGGGTGCTACACACTCTCGAACAATGTGTAAAATGTATCATTTCAGCTCTTCCACTTGCTTCTCATCTTCATCATGTACAACATCTATGCTTCCTACGGGCTCACCATAGCCCGTGCTACTTGGAACTTCTTGTTCCAGGTAGCGAATCTTTAACAACAACAACATCTATGCTTCTCATTCTGTTTTCCAGTGGCACCGCCTCCCTTCTAGCCCTGTAGTTGTTCCAGTTGAATTGTTACAATTTTCTTGAAGATTTCCTTAACTACGTCACACACACACACCTCCTTGTCATTTTCTGTAAGCTCGAAATCTTATCTTTTAACCTGGACATGTAGCTTTTTTTTTTTTTACTGCAGCGCTACTCCTGGTTAAAATTTTTGTTAGTTTTGTCTTTACTAGTGCTGTTACGTCTATTTATAATTTCCTGTGTTCTCTCCAATTCTGTTTCTTCGGTGGAGTTCATCTGAGTGAGGAGAATCTGGTGAAGGGTTGGGGCCGGAACTGGGTAAGGATGGGGCAGCTTGGAGAAGGGGACAGGCTGGCTCGTAGGACTGTTCATTGTGGTAGTGAGATGGGATAGTATTGAGTAAGGATGGCGGGGAGTTTTTTTTCCTACCACAGACGTGGCCATACATTTACAATGCTAACCAGCATATATACATTTTCTTCTGTCCTCCATGGACAGGGTTAGAGATGTGTTAAACATATATTTCAAGAGTTTATTGAACAATCAACCACTGAAGGTGAGTCGGTGCTTTCAAAATGCTAAGCTAACCTATTTACGTAAATACATAGATACACAGATTTACATATGCCTTACATAAAGTGTTCGATGTGTCTTTTACATAGGGAGGTGGTAGTGGGATGGGATAAGATGGAAGTAAGACTGTGTTGAGTCATATGTCATTGGGTTAATTATCGCCAAGTATGGTCATAGTTATTGTCTGTTTCTACTTCCTTGTTTTCAGTTCCTCTGGGGTGTGTACTGGCCTAATTGTGCTTGCTGGGGTTGAGCTTCTGCTCTTTGGTCCCGCCTCTCAACTGTCTATCCACTCTGATGTTCAGATTCCTGAGCCTACTGGGCTCTATCATATCTACATTTGAAACTGTGTATGGAGTCAGCCTCTACTACATCACTGCCTAATGCATTCCATTTCTTAACTATTCTGACACTGAAAAAGTTCTTTCTGACGTATCTATTTCAGTACTCAGTTTCTACCTGTGTCCCCTTTGTGCGTGTACCACCCGTGTTAGATAATCTGTCTTTATCTACCCTATTAATTCCCACGAGAATCTTGTATGTGGTGATCATGTCCTCCCTAATTATTCTGTCTTCCACCGGCATTAGGTTTAGTTCCCATTATGGTTTGACATATGTGGTATACAAGGTTCTGAATGATTCCTTACACAAGTTTCAAAAGACAGTTCTTATGTTGGCCAACCTGGCATATACCGCTGATGAGATCCTCTTGATGTGGGCTTCAGGGGACAAGTTTGGCTTGATAGCAACTCCCAAGTCTTTCTGACTCCCTGAGTATACTGAACCTCAGACCTCATCAGTATCCTGAGGTATACTGGCCCTCATACTCCATCAGTATCCTGAGTATACTGACCCTCAGACCCCACCAGTATCCTCAGTTCAAGAGATTCCAGAAGTTGGTAAATCTCTTCAGCTTGCAGATGATTTGGTTCTCAGATGAATCAGTTTGATGAGTCTCATTCACTCTGTCCTTGATCACTGGCTTCACATCCGGGAAGGTTAATCATCTTGGAAAATTCTTGGTGTAATTCTGAGGAAAGTTACTGAAGCTGACAGTCCAGCTTCGCGTCTAAGCTGGGGGCTCTTGACCTTCAGACACACACAGCTGTTTTGATTTTGATTCGGGTTTTAAGCTGAGACCGAAAAGGTTTTGTGTTTCTAGTGGTTGTTGTTTAAGATTTGCTACCTGGCACAAAAAGTTCCAAGCAGCACGGCCTATGGTGAGCCCGTAGTATTGTGTTTCTAGTTAAGCGGGTTTAAAGCTTGCTGCTGCTTAAGAGTAAAGTAATTTCCTACCATTTTTTCTCCTGGAACACGATCAGCTGTTCAGTTTACGATCCAGAGTCCCAAATTGGGGGTTATCTTCTTGAGGTTATCTTGAGATGATTTCGGGGCTTTTAGTGTCCCCGCGGCCCGGTCCTCGACCAGGCCTCCACCCCCCAGGAAGCAGCCCGTGACAGCTGACTAACACCCAGGTACCTATT
>WNGS01160430.1:15855547-15868952 GCA_020271785.1 Procambarus virginalis
GTAATGCTAGGTAACAGGGGCATAGGGTGAGAAAGAAACTCTGCCCATTGTTTCTCTCCGGCGCCTGGATGAACCCAGGACCACAGGATACAAATCCAGCGTCTCAAAATGTCCTCAAAATGTTCTCAAAATGTTCTCAAAATGTCCTCAAAATGTTCTCAAAATGTTCTCAAATGTCCTCAAAATGTTCTCAAAATGTCCTCAAAATGTCCTCAAAATGTCCTCAAAATGTTCTCAAAATGTCCTCAAATGTCCTCAAAATGTCCTCAAAATGTCCTCAAAATGTTCTCAAATGTCCTCAAAATGTCCTCAAAATGTCCTCAAAATGTTCTCAAATGTTCTCAAATGTTCTCAAAATGTCCTCAAAATGTTGTCAATAATACCAGCGGGTTTGGCTAACCAGTACGTGTTATTAATGTAAGATTCATAATATGCACACGGACGCGGGTAGCCGTGAATCCCGAGGCAGCATTCACCAAGCTTTCACGTGTCCAAATATACGAAACCGCTACATCTTTTCCTCAATCATGGCGGCTGTGTTTACGAGGTCGTAAGTGCTACGAGGAGGCGTTTATAACGGTAATAACCTCGGGGTCGCGAACCAGCTCGTAAAGTGATTAATAAATATAGAATTATTCGGCATAGTCGAGGAAGGATGGACAGGAAATTGTTGCCCAATAGGCGCCGCTTGCAAATTTCGTTAAAAGTTTCGTGAAGATCACGAAATTGATACATAGTTCTTGTGGTTGTACTGTGCACTGTGTTAGATAGTGTTCCAGTGGTCTGTGTGATTGTAAACTTTGCACTGTGTTAGATAGTGTTCCAGGGTCTGTTGTGGCTGTAACTGTGGTACTGTGTTAGATAGTGTTCCAGTGGTCTGTTGTGGTTGTAACTTTGCACTGTGTTAGATAGTGTTCCAGTGGTCTGTTGTGATTGTAACTTTGCACTGTGTTAGTTAGTGTTCCAGTGGTCTGTTGTGGCTGTAACTGTGTACTGTGTTAGATAGTGTTCCAGTGGTCTGTTGTGGTTGTAACTGTGCACTGTGTTAGTTAGTGTTCCAGTGGTCTGTTGTGGGTTGTAACTGTGCATTGTGTTAGATAATGTTCCAGTGGTCTGTTGTGGCTGTAACTGTGTACTGTGTTAGAATGTTCCAGTGGTCTGTTGTGGTTGTAACTGTGCACTGTGTTAGTTAGTGTTCAGTGGTCTGTTGTGTTGTAACTGTGCATTGTGTTAGATAATGTTCAGTGGTCTGTGTGGCTTGTAACTGTGTACTGTGTTAGTTAGTGTTCCAGTGGTCTGTTGTGGCTGTAACTGTGCACTGTGTTAGTTGTGTTCAGTGGTCTGTTGTGGTTGTAACTGTGTACTGTGTTAGTGTTCCAGTGGTCTGTTGTGGTTGTAACTGTGTACTGGTTAGTGTTCCAGTGGTCTGTTGTGGTTGTAACTGTGTACTGTGTTAGTGTTCCAGGGTCTGTGTGGTTGTAACTGTGTACTGTGTTAGTTAGTGTTCCAGTGGTCTGTTGTGGGTGTAACTGTGTACTGTGTTAGATAATGTTCCAGTGGTCTGTTGTGGTTGTAACTGTGTACTGTGTTAGATAATGTTCCAGTGGTCTGTTGTGGGTGTAACTGTGTACTGTGTTAGATAATGTTCCAGTGGTCTGTTGTGGTTGTAACTGTGTACTGTGGTTAGATAATGTTCCAGTGGTCTGTTGTGGCTGTAACTGTGTACTGTGTTAGATAATGTTCCAGTGGTCTGTTGTGGTTGTAACTGTGTACTGTGTTAGTTAGTGTTCCAGTGTCTGTTGTGGTTGTAACTGTGCACTGTGTTAGATAATGTTCAGTGGTCTGTTGTGGTTGTAACTGTGCACTGTGTTAGATAATGTTCCAGTGGTCTGTTGTGGTTGTAACTGTGCACTGTGTTAGATAATGTTCCAGTGGTCTGTTGTGGTTGTAACTGTGTACTGTGTGATAATGTTCCAGTGGTCTGTTGTGGTTGTAACTGTGTACTGTGTTAGATAATGTTCCAGTGGTCTGTTGGGCAAATCTCCACTGTGAATATGGAGAAATTTCCTCATTTCCTCTAATCTTCTGGGACCTGTAGGCCTATTTCCCATGTACGACAATGATTCTAAATCTAAATCTAAATTATACAATGCATAATTACTATCATTTCCTGATGATGGTATCATTTTATCTTATGTAAATAACTAAAAAAAATTGAGTAAACTGTATTATAAATGTACAACCATCTCTGAATTAAGTTTTTGATTTGACTTGTTGAAATTCTTGACGTGGTTCATGACGCTGTTAGTGTTGGTATTGTGCATGGATGTACGGGATTTTCCCCTACCTCTTTCCCTCTGATATTTCCCCAGTCTGACATTTTAAATCCATTTCCCCACCGCCTGGAACTTCTCCATCCTTGACTCTCCCTCTCTCTCTAGTCTTCCCAGATACATTCTTTCTCTGAACACATGTCACCTCCTCCCTCCCTCACACACACGGGGGACCGCGGTTCGAGTCTGCTAGAGCCCAGGAGAATGAAATGGGTAGTTCCTCTGGCTTTTTCCCCCCTCTGACCTTTACCTGTAGAGGTCAGGTAAACTTGGAGGTCTACCTGGGCATGACTTGACGCTTGTTGTGAATCAGGTGCAGAGTAATGAGGATTGGGTACAGGTATGGACCCTAGGAATGATGTTTGTGTGATTAGGATACAAGATAGACAGGATGGGTAGAGGTATGGACCCTAGAATGATGTGTATAATTAGCACACAGTATATTTCACGTCATTAGGTTAGCGGGAGTGCCCCTGTTACCTAGCAGTAAAATAGGTACCTGAGTGTTAGTCAGCTGTCACGGGTTGCTTCCTGGGGGTGGAGGCCTGGTCGAGGACCGGGCCGCGGGGACACTAAAAAGCCCCGAAATCATCTCAAGATAACCTCAAGATATAGCGGAGGCAATTACTCAAGCAGGTGTACCCAGTCACCACTCCGTAAGTGTGTACTTACGCTCGCTGTTCCTGTTGCCTAAACTGTTCCGTGAGCGTTCCAGTGTAAACTACTGCCTGTGGGTGTATACTGACTCTCACCAGTGGCATCGAAGCCGCCTCGAGGTCTGCTATTAATGGCGTCGCCAGTGGCAACCAAGCGCCTTGATTCTGTCTCTGTGAGATTCCTGATTACGGAAATAAATCGTCACAGTTCCTTGGGGAATTTTTTCTAGCTACAATCACTGTAACTACAGGTGTTTATACATGCACGGCAGCCACAGCTGGTGTTTATACAGGCACAGCAACCACAGCACATGTGTTTGCCGTGCGACCAAACTAGAGTCATATATATATATATATATATATATATATATATATATATTATATATATATATATATATATATATATATATATATGTCGTACCTAGTAGCCAGAACTCACTTTTTGGCCTACTATGCAATGCCCGATTTGCCTAATAAGCCAAGTTTTTCTGAATTAATATATTTTCTCTAATTTTTTTCTTATGAAATGATTAAGCTACCCATTTCATTATGTATGAGGTCAATTTTTTTTCATTGGAGTTAAAATTAACGTAGATATATGACCGAACCTAACCAACCCTACCTAACCTAACCTAACCTATCTTTATAGGTTAGGTTAGGTTAGGTAGCCGAAAATGTTAGGTTAGGTTAGGTTAGGTAGGTTAGGTTGTCGAAAAACAATTAATTCATGAAAACTTGGCCTATTAGGCAAATCGGGCCTTGCATAGTAGGCTGACAAGTGCGTTCTGGCTACTAGGTACGATATATATATATATATATATATATATATATATATATATATATATATATATATATATATATATATATATATATAAGAGTAGCAGAACATTCGTGCTAAGGCCTTCAAAATCGCCTCAATATTCCCTAAGGCTGTTTTTGCTTTGTTTATTTTATTCTTGACGTGAATTTTCATCCCTTGTTCTATTTATCCTGAGTGTCAGTAGTCTGCTTCATGTGAGCATGATGGATAGGGCGTTTGTCGAGGATAATGAGGTCTGGGTTCCGCTTTTGTAATGTGTAGTATCTGGAACTTTGGTTTGTACATGTTTGCCATTGCTTTTTTCAAAGGTGTTTATGAATTCAGTTGCTGCCTTGGTCTTGTTGGCTAGTAGCGGCTTTGATGATCCCGAGACCAGATTCAGGAAGCAGTTACGCAAGGACTTAGGAACCTGTACATCTTTTCTTAATCTTTGGCGGCTTTGTTTACAATTATTAAACAGTTAATGAGCTCCGAAGCACCAGGAGGCTGTTTATAACAATAACAACAGTTGATTGAGAAGTTTCCATGATTGTAAACTGTTTAATAAATGTGAACAAAGCCGTCAAAGATTGAGGAAAGATGTACACGTTCGTAAGTACTAACGTAACTGCTTCGTGAATCTGTCCCTTGGTTGGCAGCTTAGGTGATATCTTTAGCCTATGTGATGTATTTCCCGTGTTGGGGTTGGGGCAGGTCAGCTGTATATATATGTTGAATAGCGTGGGAGAGAGGCAGGTACCTTGTGGTACTCCACTTTTCACTTCGATTATGACACTCAGGTAATTATACCAACACGGAGCCTAGATGTTCTGTTGTCTATGAAGCTGTATAATGCGGCATTAAATCTCTTATCGAAACCATAACTCCGATATGTTGTATTTTAAGCCTGTGTGTGTCAGACTTTGTCGAAGGCTTTCTGCTACCATTCCTCTCTCTCTCTCCTACCCGCTCGCTACCCGCACGCAACTTGCATCCCACACCCAGCCCGTAGTACCCGCACGCTGCTCCACGCTTGCCTGGCTTCAGGCGTTCACTATCAATTGCAGAGTCAACAATGCACTCTGGTTAATGGCTGCCGTGATAGCCCTAATAAAATAAACACAAGCAAAAATATACCTCATAAAACTGCATTTTTTGTGGCTGCCAATTTTAGTAGATCTTGGATGGGTTTTGTGAGAGTATAGGGGGGGGGGGGGCTTTAAATATAGTGCTCATCCAAGACTATTTAGTCTACAGATATAGACTACAGTACCTCACTGAGAGGTATACCAAGCTTTGGATGGGTATACGCTGAGAGTTTGCTATAGTTCTCGACTGTAGTTACGATTAAAGTATAATTACTGGTTTGACTGTGAGGTATTGTGGTGGTCTTAATAACCCTCCAGAGGTTTACAAGCCATAAGCCCAACACCTATAAGTTAATGATATGTATATGTTTCCTAAGAGTGCAGCTCTAGCTATTAAGTGCGACATGGATAGAACTGAAGATCAGTCGTAATTAAAGCAAGACATGAATTAATAAACTGTATTATGCTCCTACATGTTCACAGATGCCTAGCAGAGAGAGATCCTTTATAGCAGTATATATCATTTAAATTTGTTGCTATGTGATATGAATTGATTGGAGATGATACCGACTTGAAGTAGCGAGGATTGTAACCAAATCTCACTCTCGCTCACGGTAAACTTTGCAGGGTGACGGGTGGGTGTATGGAGACTGTCATAGAGGGGGGCCGTAGTCGGCCCCCCATGTCTCCTTTAAAGGAAGAGCGACCCCTATGCCCCCCTTTGTAGAGTTGGGTGAGATTATGTCACTCGCCAGGAATAGGTGAAGGCCACAGGATGGAGAACTCTTCAAAGAAGGCGACGACAGGGGCTCGCCTCAGATATTAAATATGTGGAAGTAAGTTAGATAACATTTATCCAGACCACTCGTTCAAGGCTCGCGGGAGCTGCCAAGCTTGCCAAGACGCAACTTACAATAGCACATTGTGAAGCCACCACAAGAGGTGGCATGGGCATGAATAACCCGTAGGAGGTAGCTTTTTAGAGTTAATGTGAACTGACCTATTGTTGTGGTTGTAGATTCAGCTACTTAGAACAAAAGTTCCAACGTAGCACGGGCTATGGGGAGCCCGTAGTGGACTTACCTGGCACAGGAGCGGGGCAAGTAGCACGGGCTATGGTGAGCCCGTAGTGGACTTACCTGGCACAGGAGCGGGGCAAGTAGCACGGGCTATGGTGAGCCCGTAGTGGACTTACCTGACACAGGAGCGGGGCAAGTAGCACGGGCTATGGTGAGCCCGTAGTGGACTTACCTGGCACAGGAGCGGGGCAAGTAGCACGGGCTATGGTGAGCCCGTAGTGGACTTACCTGGCACAGGAGCGGGGCAAGTAGCACGGGCTATGGTGAGCCCGTAGTGGACTTACCTGGCACAGGAGCGGGGCAAGTAGCACGGGCTATGGTGAGCCCGTAGTGGACTTACCTGCACAGGAGCGGGGCAAGTAGCACGGGCTATGGTGAGCCCGTAGTGGACTTACCTGACACAGGAGCGGGGCAAGTAGCACGGGCTATGGTGAGCCCGTAGTGGACTTACCTGACACAGGAGCGGGGCAAGTAGCACGGGCTATGGTGAGCCCGTAGTGGACTTACCTGGCACAGGAGCGGGGCAAGTAGCACGGGCTATGGTGAGCCCGTAGTGGACTTACCTGGCACAGGAGCGAGGCAAGTAGCACGGGCTATGGTGAGCCCGTAGTGGACTTACCTGACACAGGAGCGGGCAAGTAGCACGGGCTATGGTGAGCCCGTAGTGGACTTACCTGACACAGGAGCGGGGCAAGTAGCACGGGCTATGGTGAGCCCGTAGTGGACTTACCTGGCACAGGAGCGAGGCAAGTAGCACGGGCTGTGGTGAGCCCGTAGTGGACTTACCTCACACAGGAGCGGGGCAAGTAGCACGGGCTATGGTGAGCCCGTAGTGGACTTACCTGACACAGGAGCGGGGCAAGTAGCACGGGCTATGGTGAGCCCGTAGTGGACTTACCTGGCACAGGAGCGAGGCAATAGCACGGGATATGGTGAGCCCGTAGTGGACTTACCTGACACAGGAGCGAGGCAAGTAGAACGGGCTATGGTGAACCGTAGTGACTTACCTGGCACCAGGAGCGAGGCAAGTAGCACGGGCTGTGGTGAGCCCGTAGTGGACTTACTGACACAGGAGGGGGCAAGTAGCACAGGCTATGGTGAGCCCGTNCACCACACACACACACCCACACACACCACACACACACACCACACACACACAGGTCACCAGTGGAGTCCCACAGGGCTCTGTACTTGGACCTATCCTGTTTCTGATATACGTAAATGATCTCCCAGAGGGTATAGACTCATTCTCTCAATGTTTGCTGACGACGCCAAATTATGAGAAGGATTAAGACAGAGGAGGACAGCTTGAGACTTCAAGAAGACCTGGACAAGCTGCAGGAATGGTCGAACAAATGGCTGTTAGAGTTTAACCCAAGCAAATGTAATGTAATGAAGATAGGGGTAGGAAGCAGGAGACCAGATACAAGGTATCATTTGGGAGATGAAATACTTCAAGAGTCAGAGAGAGAGAAAGACCTGGGGGTTGATATCACGCCAGACCTGTCCCCTGAAGCTCATATCAAGAGGATAACATCAGCAGCATATGCCAGGTTGGCTAACATAAGAACGGCCTTTAGAAACTTGTGTAAGGAATCTTTCAGAACATTATATACCACATATGTCAGACCAATCCTGGAGTATGCGGCTCCAGCATGGAGTCCCTATCTAGTCAAGCATAAGACTAAACTGGAAAAGGTTCAAAGGTTTGCCACCAGACTAGTACCCGAGCTGAGAGGTATGAGCTACGAGGAGCGACTGCAGGAATTAAACCTCACTTCGTTGGAAGACAGAAGAGTTAGGGGGGACATGATCACCACATTCAAGATTCTCAGGGGAATCGACAGGGTTGATAAAGACAGGCTGTTTAACACAAGGGGCACACGCACTAGGGGACACAGGTGGAAACTGAGTGCCCAAATGAGCCACAGAGATATTAGAAAGAACTTTTTAGTGTCAGAGTGGTTGACAAATGGAATGCATTAGGAAGCGATGTGGTGGAGGCTGACTCCATACACAGTTTCAAGTGTAGATATGATAGAGCCCAATAGGCTCAGGAAACTGTACACCTGTTGATTGACGGTTGAGAGGCGGGACCAAAGAGCCAGAGCTCAACCCCCGCAAGCACAACTAGGTGAGTACACACACACACACAGGCGGGGGTCCGACAGTTATTGTGGCAGAGGAGGAAATTATGTACGTGAGAGGGGAGGGAAACCAGTCATTGGCAGGGTTACGACCGACCCAAACACCTCCACCACCACACAAAAAGATATGAGAAACAGAATCAATACCGAGAAAATCAAACCTTAAAGTGAACCAGTGACTAGTGCCGCCTGGTGTCTGTTTTGTGAACTATTCCGCCAGGACCAGGAGGAGCGATTGAAGCTCCGTCTATAAATATTAGCGTAAAATGGAGATTTAGTGGGCCCCCACAGTGGGTCTAAAAGTCTCCACAGTGGGCCCCTAGATCTCCACAGTGGGCCTAAAAGTCTCCACAGTGGGCCCCTACATCTCCACAGTGGGCCTAAAAGTCTCCACAGTGGGCCTAAAAGTCTCCACAGTGGACCTAAAAGTCTCCACAGTGGGCCCAAAGTCTCCACAGTATAGTACCACAGCACTAGTGGCACTCCGGATCTCTTGCTTTTACCGTTCTTAAATGGCTTTTGTCTTTCCATTTTTATCCACCGTAGAAGTATAGTGACCATTCATTATACATTTTCTCAGTAGTCAGAGAGATGTATTATACAACATACAGTGTAGTGAGGGAGGGGGAATTATAAGTAGAAGGCACCAAGCCATTACGAATATATAGCACTGGGAAGGGGTCAGGATAAGGATTTGGGATGGGACAGGGGGGTGGAAGGAATGGTGCCCAACCACTTAATGGACGGTCGGGGATTGAACCCCGACCTGCATGAAGCGAGACCGTCGTCACTCTACCGTTCAGCACAAGTGGTTGGGCATACATACATACAGTGTAGTGAATTATCGATCATTCAACCCCAGCAGGAGATTGAAGAGAGTTTGCAAGGTCGGCATCCACCTGTCAATCAATGTCAGCCTCTCAGACAACATCTCACTTCCTCGACCACGTAATTAATCAATCACCCACTTAGCCCTATCACCACCCTGCCCACTAACTGGTATAAATGTGTCATTGTTAATACGCTATGCTCACTTTGTAGTACTTTTTTTACCAATAAATTGCATGTATACTCCAATGAATGGCTGTTAGACTTTAACCCAAGTAAGTGCAAGGTTAGGAGAATGAAAGCTGAAGGGAATGAAAGAAATTATTTCAAGTCTTGTCCAATATGAAGTGAGGCTGAATGATTCCGGATCTTATCATCTATAATGAAAAGTTTTAATGAATAAAGTTCTTGAAGGTAATGTTCTCTTGATAGCATGTTCAGCAACTTAAATATACATATATATATATATATATATATATATATATATATATATATATATATATATATATATATATATTATATATATATATATATATATATATATATATATATATATATATATATATATATATATATATATATATGTTGATATGGCATGTATTTCAGATATGGCAGAGTATACAGGCGAGGAGTCACAATAACGTGGCTAAAGTATGTTGACCAGACCACACACTAGAAGGTGAAGGGACGACAACGTTTCGGTCCGTCCTGGACCAGTCACAATCGACTTGAGAATGGTCCAGGACGGACCGAAAAGTCGTCGTCCCTTCACCTTCTAGTGTGTGGTCTGGTCAACATGGTAGAGTATAATTGGTATTCTAATGTTTATTCTCAGTGCTGTTATTACTGGAAATTCTCATTTTTGTCATGATAGCATTCAAGGTTTTTTAAAATTCTGGAGATCAGCCTTGTCGTGTCTGGTTTGTTGTAGTCTTAGTTCTGAGGAGCCCTCAGTCTCGCCTGATTGGAAAGTTGACTTTGTTCTGGAGAAAATATTCTTGTTACGCATTAATTTTTTTTCCGAAACATTTATATCTCTTTGGTCGTGTTGATAAGTTTTCCTTTCAGTTTGTGTCAGCGGTCTCTTTCTCGTGTCGTTCCATCCTTAAGTTCTTGCAAGGTAATGCAAGAAGTTCCGGTTCTTGGAAGAAGGTCTGGACCAACCAGGTTGTAGTGGATCTGCGGGCCGCTCCAAGCAACAGCCTGTTGGACCAAGTTATCACAAGTCGAGTTTGTGGCTCCAGGCCGGGCTCGGGAGTAGAACAACTCTCGAAACTTTCTTCAGGTATGCTACTAGGGCCAGATTCATGAAGCAGTTACGAACCTGTACATCTTTTCTCAATCTTTGGCGGCTTTGTTTACAATTATTAAACAGTTAATGAGCACCGAAGCACCAGGAGGCTGTTTATAACAACAACAACAGTTGATTGACAAGTTTTCATGCTTGCAAACTGTTTAACAAATGCAAACAAATCCATCAAAGATTTAGAAAAGATGTACACGTTCCAAAGTACCTGCGTAACAGCTTCGTGAATCTGGCTCCAGATCTGCAAGTCTCTGACCCATATTATAAAGACTTCTACCTCTCCTCTGGTTCTGAAACACCTTCTCCTTGAAGATTGTTCTTCACACACACTCTCCCTCTGTTGCTCCCTCTTCACACAAGATGACCCGTAAGGAAGGAAGGAATTATCAAGGGAACTATCAGGGGGGGGGGGGAAGGGCCAAGCCATTACGACTATATAGCACTGGGAAGGGGCCAGGATAAGGATTTGGGATGGGACGGGGGAAGGAATGGTGCCCCAATCTCTTAGACGGTCGGGGACTGAACGCCGACCGCATGAAGCGAGACCGTCGCTCTACCGTCCAGCCCAAGTAGATGGGTAGATGACCTGTAAGAAAACGGATTCACTTAAATTTAACAAATACAGATAATTCTCCTACCTTTTTTTCCTCAAGTTTTTCTGATATGAGGCCAAATAATTCGTTTGCTTGCTGTTTTATAGTTGTAAGGGTCTCTTGCAAGTTGCAAGAGTGATAAAGCAGTTTTTTTTATGATTAACACTTTGCAGTGACTAGACCCAACGTCTTGGTGTGTGGGTCTCTGCCTGTGACTCCCAGTGCCGTCCAAAATGGTCTCCAGAATTAAACGTGTGACGTGACAGTGTAGATGATTTATTTTCCCGTTGGGCTTAGGATAAAATAGGCGGAGTTAAGGAGAGCAGACACACACACACACACACACACACACACACACACACACACACACACACACACACACACACACACACACACACACACACACACACACACAATGGACGATGCTAAACGCACTCTTGGGTGTGGCGAGTTAAGAGAGAGATTGATCTATTGGCTGATTAACGATGATGTCTACTCTGTAATCTGGTTCACAATGATGTCAGGCATTCACGGACATCAATAACTGCGCCCCATCGTTTGATGTCTCGTGTCCATTGTTCAGTCCATCGCTTTGATCCAATAGCAGTTCCCAGAGAGACTCGCGTGGGGAGCACGCACTCATTGTAATAGTATTGCTTTTGTTGCAAACCCGGTTCATTGCTCTCAGTTGTTGCAGAGAGTTGGTTCAATACCTGCAACTGATTCCGACTGATTCCATTCACGAGGCTTCGGGGGGCGTCTATGGCTACTATTTTGTCTATGGATATTTTAAACAACTGAATTTCGACTCTTTGCTGAAACTCATTGTAAATTGGATACATAAATTTTAAATGATTTTGTGTTCGTGATTGCAAAGTAATATATATATATATATATATATATATATATATATATATATATATATATATATATATATATATATATATATACTGCAAACATAAATTTAAATATGTATTGAGTGAATACTTTAGAAGTAACGAGAGAAGAAATTTATATTGACTTGGGAATATGTGTATAAATCACAGTGTACAGTGTACAATTCTAGTGTACCATGTCTGTGTACCGTGCCTGTGTACCGTGCCAACTGTGTACCGTGCCAACTGTGTACCGTGCCTGTGTACCGTGCCAACTGTGTACCAATGAAACAAGCAAATAAAATGTTAAGCTTTATCTGTTGATATTTTGAGTTTAAATACGTGAAGGTCGTCCATACTGTATAATACAAGAATACAAGGCATCATAATACAATAATAAGAAGCATAATACAATTGGCTAGAAATACCCCTCCCAGTATACATGGGGGACCAGGTACCTATAAGTACCCATCCAGTATACATGGGGGACCAGGTATCCATTAGTACCCATCCAGTATACATGGGGGAAGCCATTTAATAAAAGCTTCCCTTACATTAGCTCCTAAATTCGTGGTTTTCATCAACAAATGGTTTACATGAATGACCTGTGGCTCTCTGTATATGCCACTGGTATACCATTTAGTATACCTATGTATAATTTTTGCATACCACTTGTATACATATGCATATCTCGAGGCGCGAGGAGTTGAGAAAGTTGATCTTGAATCTGAAGATCTGACGTATGAATCACAGCTCAGTAGAGTCACTTAGAAAACAAGAGACTGTAGGAATTCATTACATTCGAAGTGTTTATCCAGATTCCTTTTAGATCGCTAAGATTCCTTTCTGCAAGAAGTGGCGGACCAACCGGCTGTAGTGGATATGTGGGGCCTGCAGGCCGCTCCAAGCAACAGCCTGTTGGACCAACTCTCACAAGTCTGGGGAGTAGAAGACTCCAGACCCCAATCGATAAAATCCATGTATTCACACCACGACCATCCAAAGGCTCGAACCCAGGTCATGTAACATGCAATGCTAATCCACGACAGGATGCTCACAATACCAAAGCACTCAGTATAGCTAATGCTAAACCATTTGGGTATTAAATCTTCCCGTGAGTACCCGGGTGGTATCTAGAGGTAATTGAATCCTTTATCCACCCCGTAAGGAACAGCTATCCACCATAACGTAGGTAATCCAATTTCAGAAATGGCGGACCAGAGGACTGTTTATGAAAGCGTTCCACATAGCAACACTAACAGAGTTGATTGGGCAGTCTGTTTGGATGAGAGGAAGCGTAATGAGAGGACTCAGCTGGGAACTGAAAGTGAATGAGTTGGTTGAGTGAGTGCTTGTACTGAGTACGAGCGGTGAGTAAGTGCGCCTTGAGAGTACGAATGGTGAGGAAATAGTCTTACGTTCAGAAACAAGCAAGTCTAAACCACGGAAATCACAATTAGTTCAGTAGAACTTCGGTTTCCAGTTTTTTTTTTTTCCCATGCCGTGGCTCAGTCGATTAAGGCAGCGTCTGGGTTGCTCTCGGCGCAGGTTCGATCCTCGTCACGGCCCTTTGTGAATTGTTCAAGCGAGTCTAGCGTGAAGTTGTAACCTCTTGTGAACTGTTTTTTTGTGTTAGTTCCGGTCTTGCTGCTCGGTTGGTTTGCTGAGAACTTCAGGTAAACATATCGTAAATTTGTTGAG
>WNGS01160430.1:15954969-15973720 GCA_020271785.1 Procambarus virginalis
AATGATGGAGTCAGAGTTTGTCTCCTGTGGATTTCTTCCCATATTGGTCTCTGAATGCCTGATAGAACTGATGAGTTGGCCAAGACTTTTGCTCGTAGAGAGGGGATTGGAATTGATTACCATCTTGGACTGCCTTTGAGCAGCCTGAGGGCAGTAATATTCCGGGAACATCAACAAAATCTTGTAGACTGAGGCAAAGTGAAATGTACACCAGTTACTCTATCGTTAGAATATTATGCAGAGAACTGTACATCTATGAATATGTACATCATTTGCCCGAAACGCATTGCGTAATAGTGGCTTTAGGCATTGTATGTACTAGCTCTATCTATAAATCGATCACTTATGTAAAATCTCTCTATGTATGTACCTTTCCTGATAAACATATTTATTTATTATTTATTTATTTATGAATCTTCCACTAAGGATAGCAGTGTACTAGAGCATGTAATACTGCTAGGCTTAGGCTCGGCTACAAGTACCTCTGGGAGGTACTTGTAACCTGTACTTCATCAAAGTACAGTAGGAATGTAGACTTCATTACAGGTTCTCTGTCAGTAGAACTTTGCGTAATTGTGTAATCGAATGAGAAAAGATAACAAATTCAATGGTATTCAAGAAATATATAAATACTTCATTCATAATGACGTACCTACCGGCAATCCTACCTCCCAAGTACTCAAACTTTCCTTACTGAAAGCAACGCCTGCATGTGACAGCTGGCCATTATTGACCTTGACAAATATATTTCACAAACAAAGCAGAAGATATGTTATAGAACAACGCTTCCCCTCTACACCTTACTTTGCTCCTCAGCTCTCTCTTGCCTATTTATTGCCTGCCTCTACTTTCTCATCACAATCGACTTGAGAATGGTCCAGGACGGACCGAAACGTCGTCGTCTCTTCACCTTCTAGTGTGTGGTCTGGTCAACATACTTCAGCCACGTTATTGTGACTCATCGCCTGCAAACGCTTCCCAGCTTTCTTAACCTCACTACCTACACCGCTTAAGGAACCTCTGGAGCATTCAAGCTTAACAAGATGCGGGACAAATGTCTTCTACTCCCCGAGCTTAGCATTCGTGCCATTTGAAACTAGTGTAAATAACCCAACATTTCACGTTCGTGAAAATGACGTCGTTTCGGTGTTTCTATTAGACATTTCGTACGCAGTGACATGACATCATATTGTCCCGGATGGACCGAAACATCGTACCTGTCTGTTGACATATGTAGGGGTTGGGTTACTTGTTTCAACCCCGTTGTTGTGACTTGCTGTCTTTTATTATAGGCCTATTCATAACAAATTCATTTCTCACGATGGGGTTCAGCAAACAGCCAAAGAGCAGCACCATGATTTGTTACAATGATGAAAGCTAAAGGTCGTCATGGTTGAATAATATTAAAGGTGAAGAGTTATGTGTAAGGTCAAAGGTGGTGGTCCAGGCATCATGGTGATGCTTGACCAGGCAACATGGTGATGCTTGACCAGGCAACATGGTGATGCTTGACCAGGCAACATGGTGATGCTTGACCAGGCAACATGGTGATGCTTGACCAGGCAACATGGTGATGCTTGACCAGGCAACATGGTGATGCTTGACCAGGCAACATGGTGATGCTTGACCAGGCAACATGGTGATGCTTGACCAGGCAACATGGTGATGGTAGATCAGGCAACATGGTGATGCTTGACCAGGCAACATGGTGATGCTTGACCAGGCAACATGGTGATGCTTGACCAGGCAACATGGTGATGCTTGACCAGGCAACATGGTGATGCTTGACCAGGCAACATGGTGATGCTTGACCAGGCAACATGGTGATGCTTGACCAGGCAACATGGTGATGCTTGACCAGGCAACATGGTGATGCTTGACCAGGCAACATGGTGATGGTAGATCAGGCAACATGGTGATGCTTGACCAGGCAACATGGTGATGCTTGACCAGGCAACATGGTGATGGTAGATCAGGCAACATGGTGATGGTAGATCAGGCAACATGGTGATGGTAGATCAGGCATCATGGTGATGGTAGATCAGGCAACATGGTGATGCTTGACCAGGCAACATGGTGATGGTAGATCAGGCAACATGGTGATGGTAGATCAGGCAACATGGTGATGCTTGACGAGGCAACATGGTGATGCTTGACCAGGCAACATGGTGATGCTTGACCAGGCAACATGGTGATGCTTGACCAGGCAACATGGTGATGCTTGACCAGGCAACATGGTGATGCTTGACCAGGCAACATGGTGAATTTAACTGTAGACTCAGGCTGACACTAAGACTTGGACTCGAAGCTTAGTGCTGAAGCTGTCTTAGAGGCAGATCAGCTTCCCAGGGCTACTAAGCTTGAGTAAAGTCTGACACAAACTAAGCTAAGCTGATATTCCTTGTGAGTATTCATTTAGACATCATATATTCTGTTGCTTTCTCTCAACTGTATAAAATACATTTCCTGCATGTCTCCAAAGTTGTATTGTATTTATGTAGTAAGTAAACATAGTTACTGTATTCCCCCAAAACACTGCCAATGGCTACATTCACTCTAACGGCTGATGTCACTTTAGTTAAGCTAGACAACTTTGGAGATAATCTTCGTGTTGAGTTGGTCACTAGGTCATTTCCACACACCTTCACCTTTCATTTCCTCCTCACCTCCCGTCTTCTTCTCCTCATATTCATTTCCTGTTCCTCCATTCTTAGATTCCTGTAATTTCATTTCCCCCGTTCTTCGTAAACAATTACCTCGTCACGAATGAGGAGCAGCGGATTTGGGGTAATTATCTGTACCGGAAGCAATTGATACAGCAGCACACGAGTTTTATGGTAAGTTAAGTTAGAAGAATTAGAATTAGAAAGGGATAGAAGTTGCTACAATTGTGTCTGGACTTTGTCACTGCAACTAAGTTTTGATTTATAAAGCATTGCTATAAAATTTTTACTAGTTTTGTTTATGAATGTTTAAATTGATTGCATATTTGTTTTTTTTAAATAATTAAAATAAGTCTTAACTTCTTTGAACATTTGTTAAAGCTAATTTTCTTGAATTTGATTTTCTCAGCAACAATTCGTCAAGCGAATCTTTTTTTTTGCTTGTTGGAACAAGCAAGCGATTCAGGTGATGAGATTGCGGCCTTACCTTGTATTGTTGTTGTTAAAGATTCGCTACCTGGAACAGATAAAAGTTCCAAGCAGCACGGGCTATGGTGATCCCGTAATCTTACCTTGTAGTCTGCCAGGTTCTCCACCAGACAGGTGAGCTTGGCCTGCCGTCCAGCAGCAACCGTCACGTTGAGAGACGGAGCAGACAGCAGTGGCTGCCAGTCTGCGGTGGGAGGAAGACAGATTTAACCCTGTGATAATTACAGCACTGTAACTCAATGTACATTTCATTTTTATGAAATTTAAAAATCGAATAAATCGTCGATAAAAAAAAATACTAATAGTTGTGAACGTAATTGTTAATGTATTTATATTTTACATAATTGTTGTGACAGACTCGCAACAAGAAAATAATTAGCAAATTCTAGTGAATGAAACAAGTGTTTAGCAAGTGACTCATTTGCAACAATATCACTAGTTAGCAACAATATAACTAGCAACACTATACACCATCTTAACCTGCAACACCATCAGATGCAGACCAGAAGTCACAATAACTTGGCTGAAATATGTTGACCAGACCACACACTAGAAAGTGAAGGGACGACGACGTTTCGGTCCGTCCTAGACCATTCTCAAGTCGATTGTGAAGACCACCTTCAGATGGCTCGCTACTCCCCAGATTCATGACACTTTTTGTATATAAACACAATTTTTATGTCTTACTGATAATATAATAGATATATAAGATCTACATTGTGGAGAATAATCTGTGAGACTGTGCATACTAAACATGGCTGCTCTGCTTCCCACTAAAGCTCCAGGTTTGCCACTCCGTCAAAAATGCATCTGTTTAGCTTTACCAGAAAAGCACTGACCCAAACATCCCACATAACCCATCGAAGCCAAGGCATAGAAAACGGCAATATTAATTAATGTGCTTTAATTTGAACTAATACGTCGCATATTTTTTTAAACGGATTAGTCGATTACGTAAGAAATGGGACGTATTACACACTAAAATAAGCCTCTCATAGTCAGTAACAGTTGATTGATTAAGGCTCAGGAACCTGTAAATTAGTTGATTGACAGTTCAGAGGCGGGACCAAAGAGCCAGAGCGCACCCCCCCGCAAGTACAACTAGGTAAGTAAGGCAAACAATTACATCAAATGGAACAAGGGAAATGTGCATTGAGAAGTGAACAGGTAAGCCAAGTACAAGTACATCTAGTGAACAACTAGTGAACAACTAGTGAACAACTAGTGAACATCTAGTGAACAACTAGTGAACAACTAGTGAACAACATTAATGACATATTATTTAATGACACTGCAATATACAACGTCATCAGTCATCTTGAGGTTATCTTGAGATGATTTCGGGGCTTTAGTGTCCCCGCGGCCCGGTCCTCGACCAGGCCTCCACCCCCAGGTAGCAGCCCGTGACAGCTGACTAACACCCAGGTACCTATTTTACTGCTAGGTAACAGGGGCATAGGGTGAAAGAAACTCTGCCCATTGTTTCTCGCCGGCGCCTGGGATTGAACCGGGAACCACAGGATCACAAGTCCAGCGTGCTGTCCGCTCGGCCGACCGGCTCCACGACTGAAGCAATGACTGCTAAGGTCATTGCTGTGATAGGCTGTTTATGCGTTATTCACGAATAATCTTACAAAAGCTTGAAGTGTAGTTGCATATGTATTGCACGGTGTGGGAACTACTAAAATAGATCAATAATATATTAATACATTTTATATTTCACACCCCAAAGAATACAATAAGAAAATATATATTATTGGAAAAGTCCGATGTATTAAATTGCTCCTACTTTATAATTACAATTATGACGGTATATTATCTCACTAAAATGACTAATAATTCAATTTTTTTTTTTAAGAAAATTAGCATGAAAAGTTACGATTGGAAAAAATATTAGAAAATAATATGCAAATTTGCGGCTGATGGTTAGAAAAAATGTGTATTAATTTTCTCTTATATATCCTATCTTTCATAATGTATTCGTATATGTTGATAGAATTGTATAAACCACTCTTGTATGTGCTGTATTTTACATGTATTTGAGGACCAATATCATAAATAACCTTGTTATAATATATTCTATCTCTAGTTATTATAATGATTTTTTTTTTGCTGTTCAAGTGCGTAATATAGTTAATTTATTGAGTCAGCTCTAAATAAACAATCATTCATTTATAAAGTTAGTTTTTATTTAATTTGATAACTTGTTTTTTGATTGGTAAGTGGTGTGCGATCCATTTTATGATTGATGACTTATGACCTATTTGATTACAGACCGACTAACTTCAGATCAATAACAGTTTGTTGACCAGACCACACACTAGAAGGTGAAGGGACAACGACGTTTCGGTCCGTCCTGGACCATTCTCAAGTCCTTGAGAATGGTCCAGGACGGACCGAAACGTCGTCGTCCCTTCACCTTCTAGTGTGTGGTCTGGTCAACATACTTTAGCCACGTTATTGTGACTCATCGCCTGCAATAACAGTTTACTTGTTCGCTACCTGGAACAAAAAGTTCCAAGTAGCACGGGCTATGGTGAGCCCGTAGCGTAGTGGAACGTATTTGTCATACATATATGAAACCGACTTACCTGCTTCGGCTGACGCCAGGGCAGGCATGAGTAGGAGGAGAAGCAGAGACCACACCTTGGGCCACACCCTCACGCCTCGGACCATACTGGAGGTGTGGTCAGCAGAACCTGTCCGGTAGCCAGCTGCAACATCGGACTTGTCGATCTTGATCGGCCGACGAAGGCTCCTGGATTCAGGTTCGAACCCTAAGAGTTGAGTTCGTTCGAAGCCTAAGACTTGCATTCGTTCCGACCCTAAGACTTTTAATCTTGAGTTATCTGCCCCATCTTGTTCTGCCACCTCGATGTGTTCACCGGAACATTTCGATCTGTCTTTGACCATATGTTTCCAGGCCCGTGTGACAAGGTAACTTATCAGGTCATGATGGCTACATGTCTCAGTTTTATGTAGCGGGTAAAGTTGGAGCTTAAAGCTTTGCTGTTGAAATGGTATGCAACGTCGAGACACTGGAAAGTGTTCATAAGTATTCTCTTGGCACTTTTCGTTATCCAAATAACGTTCACAGAAATAGATGTTCACACGTTCCAGTTTCACTGTCTTTTGAACGAGAATAAATTCGTTTCGATTTTCGTTAAAATACACAATATTCCCTTTAACGGAGAAAGTCAAGTTAATGGTACGAAGTCGTTGACAGCCCGTGCAGCCACTGTTACGTCGTTGACAGCCCTTGTAGTCGCTATCAAGTCGTTGACAGCCCGTGCAACTGCTGTCAAGTCGTTGACAGCCCGTGCAGTCGCTATCAAGTCGTTGACAGCATGTGCACCCGCTGTCAAGTCGTTGGCAGCCCGTGCACCCGCTGTCAAGTCGTTGACAGCCCGTGCAGCCGCTGTCAAGAAGGGTGAAACTAGTGGGAATCTCAAGAGTGGCGAGAGTCTCCTTCATCAGAAGTCTGCAGACCTCGGAGCCAAGTTTCTTCCTCGCCAAGTTCCGAATGAGCGGGACTTTGTTGAACTCTCTACTCGTTACCAAATAAGGCTCACTACTCACCCTGTCAACGTGCCAACGCCGCCAGTACGTTACTTGTGCTTTGTTGACAGCTTTACTAGTCAGTAAAGTCCTGTTGGTCTCTTTATTACTCATTATTTAAATAGGTTTTTTGTTCATTTCTCTACTCTACAATTTACGGGTCTGAAGATATTTTAACCAAAGATTGAGTCGTTTTATTTATTAATAATATTTTTGTAATGTTTAGCTTTATTTAATTGGGGTTATAGACGTTATTTATTGATAGAAAATAAAATAATAAATAGTTGTGTTCACATGCAGGTAATGAGTCACAATAACGGGGCTGAAGTATATGTTGACCAGACCACACACTAGAAGGTGAAGGGACGACGACGTTCCGGTCCGTCCTGGACCATTCTCAAGTCGATTGTGTTCACGTAATTGCTTGTTTGAACATCTTGAATCTTTTCATTGTTGCCGTATTGAGACTTTGAGTTTGGTTGTGCTTGTTTGTGTCCTGTGCTGTTACAGCAGCGAGTCGCTCACTGTATTGATTTTGTAATCCATTTCAAAATTGATTGACAATTTAGCTAATATAGTAAAAGTGTTTCGGGTCCTATAATCGAGTGTTCGTTGCCATGGTGACAGTTAAACACTTTATTGTTTCAGTCTTTTAACTTTCATTAAAGGAACACTTGTTTCACTTTGTTATTAAAACTAATATTTGGCGAAGGAAAATTTATATTTTTTCTTTGGTTGCTGAAATTTTTTGGCTGCTCATCACAGTAGAATACTCCATAACGCTTTGCCCGAGACGCTAGTGGCTTTAGGTATTGTATGTACTAACTCTTTCTATAAACCCAACACTATGTTTGTAACTCTACATTTATGTATGTACTTTTCCTGAATAAATATTATTATTATTATTATTGTGTGACATAGATTATCCTGCAGGAACGCTGTTATCAGACTGCATTCATTGCTATTGCACCAAAAGCATCCTGATAGATCATAGGAAGTTTTGTGAATATTTAGCATGAAGTTTCTCCTTAATGGTTCATGATCTCTTTGTGCTCTGGTGCATCGTTCGATGCCCACTTGAAAGCTACACCTGCCATCTTCTTTTGAAAGCTGAGTTCTTGATTAATCTTCCAGCTTTCTTGGGAATCGTCAGTTCTAGAAAGAAAAAGTAATCATTGAGCATTACAAGGCAGATATATATCTGAGTTAAATATTAAGAAAATTAGTGAAAAAATATGCTTCTTACACAATGTTAGTGATGTTTTCTAGCACATAATACTGATACATGATAGAGAAATTGACAGAGTGGACAAAGGCAAACTGTTTAACACGGGTGGAACACGAACAAGGTGACAGAGTGGGAACTGAGTACCCAAATGAGCCACAGAGATATTAGAAAGAATTTGTTCAAGTGTCAGAGTAGTTAATAAATGGATTGCATTAGGAAGTGATGAGGTGGAGGCTGACTCCATACACAAATGCAAGTGTAGATATGATAGAGCCCAATAGGCTCAGGAATCTGAACATCAGCTGGTTGACAGTTGAGAGCCGGGACCAAAGAGCCAGAGCNTGAGAGGCGGGGCCAGGAGCTCACACCTGGCGTATTCATCATTATGAGGAGAAGCACTTACCCGCGAGGGAGAGGAGCGCCGAGGAACTCCCTCTGATTCGTCACAGTGCAGTTGTATTCTCCGAAGTCGTCTGGGCCGACGGAGGACATAGCCAACGTCGAAGTCCCGAACCCTCCAGAGTCCCAGTCCAAGAGCGCCCTTCTGTCCGGTGGACACAAGGCCGTTAGTGTCCCTTCTGGCCAGCGAATGATTAGTTCTGACCGGCAGATAATTTGTTCTGGCCGGAAGATGATTAGCGCTGACCAATGGATGAGTAGTGTTGACCAGATGATGATTAGGTCCTACCAACGGATGATTAGTGCTGACCAATGGATGATTAGTGTTGATCAGATAATGATTAGGTCCTACCAACGGGTGATTAATGCTGACCAATGGATGATTAGTTATGACCAACAGATAATTAGTTCTGTCCGGTGGACGGAAGGGTCTGGCCCTCCCCTTAGAATCATCTAACAAGACAGTTGAAGTCATCCAGCAAGCACTGACCGGTATAGTGTCCGTTCTTGTTCCAGGTAACTGTTGGTGCTGGCCAGGCGCGGAAGCCACACACCAGCGAGGCACGCCCCCACGCCTCCGCCCACACCACCTGCACGCCCTCCACCACCTCGGGCACGACTGGAACAAGGATAAACGTGCCAAAACTATTTATTTCCTTCAAGCATAACATTGTCACAAGTACAGGGAATTATATCACGAGATTGTGATAAAATATTTAACAGGTGCATTTAAGAATTAGCTTATCCTTGTCAGGTTGTGAATGTAGAACTAGTTAACCTAACCATTGATAAAAGATAACGATAGATTAGTGACTTTAAACACTCGTCCAATTAGTTTAATGTAATTTATTGAAAAAACTGACAAAATAATCTCAAATGCTATTCGTTCTCAAATCGAATATTTGTTCACAGAAGATATAAATTATGACCAAAATCATGAACTTTTTCCAGCTTTTTAAGTATATAGATCATAACAATATATTGCGTACTCGACTTGCATAACTTGAGGAGAGGTAAGAAATCAGAATGTCAAGAAAATGCTTCACTGACGTTCTTGAAAAATGTTAAAAATCTCGAGAGGGGAAATATATTGGGAGGAAGACCATGTCACAAGACGACGCAGAAATGAAAATGCGGAACATTGCAGAACAAAAGAGCGAAAAACAAAATGTGAAAATGTAGAAATCAATTCAGTTGGTGCTTGTGCGAAACATGAAGATAACGCACAACGATTCAGTGATGATTGCCTGGCCATTCCTGAAGAAGAGGTAAACACTAAATAGATGAAATCTTAGTCATCGACTTGAGAATGTTTCCAGGACGGACCGAAACGTCGTCGTCCCTTCACCTTCTAGTGTGTGGTTGGTCAACATACTTTAGCCACGTTATTGTGACTCCTCGCCTGCACTATATATATTCTTGAGTGATGCTAGTGAGTTTACCTACGATGTGTAAACCGGAGGAAGAAGGGGAACGAGAATACTTTTTCTTAGAAGAGGGAGAATGGCAGGAAAGAAAGTGAATTTACACACCACTGTGCATAGGCTTGCAATAGACAGAGAGGGATGCCTGTCAGAAAGCTGTGAAGATGTACATTTAAGAAGACGAGGCGGTAATTGGATTTTCATTCAACTTTGCAATTGATGCAAGGAGCCAGACTGTTGCTAAAGAGAGGAATGGCAACAACAGACGCGTTGCATGAGACCAAGAAGCAAAAATACCATCGAATACCAGCATAGCGAAGCCAGAGAGAGAGAGAGAGAGAAGGACGATTACCAACATTGAGAAGAACAGCTTCACAGAACTCCATTTAGAAATTGGCAAAAACAGGAGAGATAGATCTCATAGCGCGAATGAAACGTTCAGAAAATATTTACCATTGAAAAAGGAGTTAGCCAACACACTTGCTATAGAGGAGAGGAGACTAACTAACAACAGAGGAGTTAGTTGAGTCAACGCTGATAAGTTTGAGGAATACGCCAGTAGGAAGCGGCTCCGTCTTGACATCCAGATAGCCCATCTAGTTAGTAAATACATAATTAACATCAAGAGTAAGCATCTTACACACACATGGCTCTAGGAGCATCTTGTCGATGACGTCCTGAAGCTGACGAAGGGAGGCAGGGGAAAAGCACCAAGATAGAAGTGAAACCCACACACACACATACACATAGGTTCGATTCCTCATCACGGCTGCTGTGGATTTCCTCATAGGAGTGACAGCCATACAGCCGCTTGATGAAATGACGAAGAGGAACGCCAAGTTCCTCAACTTTATCATTGGTGCCCTCTCTCAAGCAAAACAAAAAAAATCTCTATATCCTCGACTTGCTTCGAACAGAAGAAATCCTATGTTTTCTTACACAAACGCAAACGATGTATTTGTGACACAAACACATCTTAGTAATCTGTTCATCCTGCACCTCCTGCTTCCAGTGGTGCTGCTGTTTGTTCTATTCCCTGTTCCTCCTGTTCTCTCCAATACGTCGGTGAAACTGACCGTCCTCTTAATGATAGACCTAAACAACACAAAACTGTGCTTCACTCAACCAAATACGGATATTCTTTCTAAGATTAACTCAAACGTTTATCTCGCTAAGCAAATTACGCCTCACTAACCAAACTATGACTCGCTCAACAAACTGACACACAATCAACAAACCGACACAGGCAACAAACTGGAACACAATCACCAAACTGGAACACAATCAACAAACCGACACAATCAACAAACTACTGCACAATCAACAAACTGGAACACAATCAACAAACCGACACAATCAACAAACTACTGCACAATCAACAAACTGGAACACAATCAACAAACCGACACAATCAACAAACTACTGCACAATCAACAAACTGGAACACAATCAACAAACCGACACAATCAACAAACCGACACAATCAACAAACCGACACAATCAACAAACCGACACAATCAACAAACCGACACAATCAACAAACCGACACAATCAACAAACCGACACAATCAACAAACTAGAACACAATCAACAAACCGACACAATCAACAAACCGACACAATCAACAAACCGACACAATCAACAAACCGACACAATCAACAAACGCTCAACACGCTGCACAGAGAGAGAGAAAAAGGGGCGTTTCGCTTTTCCCAAGTTAAATTAATGGGAGTGGTGTAGTGATGATGGTGTTGGTGCCCAGTGGTGGTGATGATTTGATGGTGTGGTGGCGTGAGGCTCTTCAGGTTATGGTGAGGGAGACATCTTCCTTTGATGCTTCGATGTATGAGAGAGTGTGAGAGAGAGAGAGAAAGAGTGTGAGAGAGAGAGAGTGACAGTGAGTGAGAGAGAGATCCATTTTAGGATGCTGAAGACCCCCATATTTGACAGGGTGCCATGGTATTTGACGAGATGTTGCAAACCCTTCGTGCATGACAAGCAAGCAAGGCCTGCAAGCACTGTTGCTTAAGAAAGGGCTGCAAGCTCTCACCCTCCACGTGATAGTTGACCACTCACGTCACCTCCTGTATCCAATAGTAGGAGATTGAGGGATAGTACATGAGGAAAATCATCTCTCAAGATAACCTCAAGATAGATCATCTAAATAAATACTCACACTTGACAGGGAGCTTGACAAGTATACTCACACTTGACAGAGAACTTGACAAGTATACTCACACTTGACAGAGAGCTTGACAAGTATACTCACACTTGACGGAGGGCTTGACAACTCACACTTGACGGAGAGCTTGACAACTCACACTTGACGGAGAGCTTGACAAGTATACTCACACTTGACGGAGAGCTTGACAAGTATACTCACACTTGACGGAGAGCTTGACAAGTATACTCACACTTGACGGAGAGCTTGACAACTCACACTTGACGGAGAACTTGACAAGTATACTCACACTTGACGGAGAGCTTGACAAGTATACTCACACTTGACGGAGAGCTTGGCTCGGGCGGACACAGCAGGAGGGACCCCGTTGGAAGCGACGCAGAGGAAGGCGCCGGTGTCCTCCCTATTGACACCTGTCAAGACAAGACGCGGGCCAGACGCCTCCAACACTGTGGGAGGAACCAGGGGTGGTGTTGCTGCGGGAGGAACCAGGGGTGGTGTTGCTGTGGGAGATGCTAGTGTCCCCAACTCCCCCCACTACAACAGTCAGATATCAGGTGTGTAATGAGGCATAAAGTGTTCACCTTGGACCGTATACACACACTTGTAAAGTACTAGTAAAGTGCTGATTGAGAGGGACAAGTGACCCTTGTTTTAAATTGAAGATGGTGTTGGCATCTTTGTGAATGGTGAGGGCTCTTAACTGGGGTACACAGTGATATGTACACCTCTTGTGTGCTCTCTAGTGTGTATATATGGTCTAAGGTGCCTCTAGTGTGTATATGGACCATGGTGGGCCTAGTGTGTATATACATATGCATACTGGAGCCAACGGGGAAACATATACATGCTAGAACAGCCTTGGATCATTCACACAATTAGAGCAACTATTTAACATACATGTGACACAGCAATATTGTAAGGTATACATAATAGAGAGGGTATCATCGCTAGTTTGAGATCCCTATGTATACTGCATGTATCCTAGGTTATCATTCACTGAAATGTGTTGACAAATCTATCATACCTTTTTGAAGCAATAATATCAAGCTGAAGCAACATCTTTACAAATACGCAGTTAACAATCTTAAGATCCCATTGAACAAATCCACAAGGGCCGAGGCAAGGATTCGAACCAACGTCCGAGAACATCCCAGATTCAGACGTTGGTTCGAATCCTGGTCACGGCCCTTGTGGATGCGTTCATTTGATGCATCACACTGTTGTGATTTGTGTGTGTTAAGAGCCCCATTATTCAGGCCTTTACCCATCAGAGTGCGACTTACCAGTCAGACTCACCGTGGGAGTGGTTGAGAGACAGGTGGGCCGGATGCTCCCTTCGCCAGGTGAGGATTGGCTCTGGGTCACCCTTAGCCTCACACTCAAGGATGACATCCTCACCCTCCACTGCCACTATGTCCTCTGGAGGCCTCACTATCACCGGCGACGCTGGCGAGGCACAAATCATCACCATCACACATTCCACGATGTCTAAGATGGCTTTCATAATACATCACAGGGTAATGTAATCATTTAAGCTGTTTTTTTTCTAGCAGAATACAGTGGAGAAAGTTACAGGATAACTCGTATGATTTTGAATCTAATGTCACGGAGATATGACAGATATCAACAATATTTTAAATGAAACACAAATTAGTAATGTTATTCTTTCGTGAGATGCTGACTCAGTTATCAGGCCAAATGCATTCACTATGGAAAGCTGAAGGAATCCGTCGGGATACGAAGCTGCGTTTGTTTTGAAATTATTTGAGGCCTGAGTGACAACTGCTTGATAATATGAACCAGCTGAGGCAGAAAACATTTTCTCTGCAGAATTTAACATAAAGGCATAAATGAGCCGATACATTGATATTTTAGTTAAGTGTTTTGAAGTCTTGAGGAAATCCATTTCACATCTTTTGACGAATAATTTGTGTGGTTCCTTCAACAGTGTCTAGGATCATAATATATATATATATATATATATATATACACACATTACCAGAAATTGAATCAAGTTTAGGACAGGTAGAGTTTTTTTTTAATTATTTACCCAACTGGAGAGGAATTGTGGGGGAGACTAAAGCAGACTCACCCACAACGGTGATGTGGAAGTAGAGTTTGTGAGGTGGTACGGTGTTGAGCTGGCATAGGTAGAGTCCCTGGTCAGTAGTGGTGACGTTAGTGATGACTAGAGACCAAGAGGTGCCACCTCGCTCCTTAGCCAGTGACACCCGATCGTTCTTGGTGATAACAACGGTGTCCACGGTCAACACGGCCCGTCCCCTGCGTCCGTAGTGCGTCCACGCCACCTGTCAACACCCAGGCCTGTCCTGTCAGCTCCCCCGACGTCAAGAAGACTTTCAAATTAAACTGTCCTCTCCTGACCTATCCAAGAGGACCCAAAACAGAAAACGGGACGGGACGTTTCATATGAAGACTTAGCATCAAAAATTCTGCGTCATCCTTCGTGAATACGTCTACAGGCCAGTAGTTCTCGATGGATGGAAATCTGACGATCCACATCTGGGGACATTTTCTAAACGGTTTGGTATCTTAGCTTTTTGCTGGATTGTTTGTCTGAAATTGTAATCATCTCGGATTCGGTAAGGAACCGCGAGATTGGGTTAAGTGTTCCTTAAAGTGATGATTGTAGATTCGATTAAAAAAAATCCCGTTGAAGAATACAAGTTGATAAGAGGCTCTCAACACAGGCTTACAAGGACTCTCAACTCTCAACTCTCAACAATTCAAGCTCATTCTTGCAAGTTGACAAGAGTGACGAACGAGCCGTTGCACTACACAAAACAACCCCAGGTTTGGCTAAAACAAAAACCCATCAAACTATAAGACACGCTTAACTATCCTAGGTCTAACATACGGAATCGTAGGCCTAATTAACTAAATAGAACTATACTAGACCTCTGACAAGTTAGGCTTGTCAGAGGTCACTGGATCCTTCTCTTTAAATAATTCAAAGACCTTATCCATAAATGTACTACATTTATAATTGAGAAAATTTACATGAAAGTACATATGAGTCACAATTACAGTGTGAGAAGTTAACTGTTTACAGCTTTCCAAATCCTTTCTTAATCGCTCTCATTGATGAAATAAATCATGCTTACTTGTTACAGATAATGCAATGATTAATACAATCGCTAGACAAGGGCTCTTTATCACATGTCATGGTAATTTTATTTCAATAAACGCAATGTCAAGTATCCAATAATCACATTTTACCGATCACCTCCGCATGCAATATCGTCGAAATCTATCTGGTGGACGGCTCACAGAGGTTATCAAAGGAATTTAGCAATGTTACTTTGATCAACAGAAGGTAACTTAATGAGTCCACACAGACATAGAGGTGTTGAACATCAGTGTTGTGGACACAACACACTCAGACAAGATGGTAGTCTGATCTCTTGTGTATATTGGTTGTGCAGTAAACTCTCAATATACAATAAGTGGAATTTCATTCTGAAAGATTCGAGCATCAATAATTAATAGGAATGATGGACGGGTTTACCTGCAAATCCTTTGTAGTAATGCCATGTGCCTATGTACCGGCATAGGAGTTGTTTATTCATGAACGTAATCCTGTTTACACAGTTTGGGATTTTCGCTACTCGAGAAAACTTATACAAATCTCTTAACAGAGATTTGTAATCCACCTGATGTAGTAATCCACCTGAACAATCCGTTCCTTTAATTCCCATTCTCTTCCAAATCCATCCTCCTTACCTAACCAGAAACACATAATCAAAGTAGGATCACTTGATTGTTTCACGCGTAGGTTAGACATATATATGAATGAGTTTGGGTGGATATAAATAGGAAGGAAGGAATTATCAAGGGAAAGCGCCAAATCCATTTTGGCTATATAGCACTTGGAAGGGGTCAGGATAAGGATCTGGGATGGGACAGGGGGAAGGAATGGTGTCGAACCACTTGGACAAGGAATGGTGTCCAACCACTTGGACAAGGAATGGTGTCCAACCACTAGGACAAGGAATGGTGTCCAACCACTTGGACAAGGAATGGTGTCCAACCACTTGGACACCATTCCCTCGTATTGGCCAATATAGGCCTTCTGCAGGTACCGTCATTCTCATGTTCACACGAACCCAACCAACCCACCGAACCTATTGAGCCGATCCATAGACAACGGGATATTTGTAAACAGCCAATTGTCATAGTCGCTCTCAAGTCCTTCCGCTTCCCCTCTTTACCTTCTGGTAATTCAGACAATTATGAAGATGAACAAATCCACAGGAGCCTTGACGAGGGTTCGAACGTATGTCCGAGAGGATCCAAATTGTGGATTTGTTCATTTGATGCTTCATTGTGGTTTCTGTGTGTATTATGAAGATGTTTCTAAATCTGATATATCAAAGTGTTTAGTGAGGATCCACAAGGTCTTCTCTGAGTACTCTTTATTCTCTTCTCCGAGGCTATGGGTCCCTACACTTGCACCAGAGGTGGTACCCCTTTATATATATATATATATATATATATATATATATATATATATATATATATATATATATATATATATATATATATAATACACAGGCTACATAATTCTTTACCCCTGGTATTAGGCGGTGATGCCTCAGCTGTGAGAAGATAAAACATGAGTAATTAATTTATTACTTTTAATTGCATTTCAGAAACTAACCAATTTTCGTCAGTGAAACAACACACGAGGCTACCAAACTGGATCATTAATTACATAATGTAAACCAGTGCATTTGTTCAGTAATCATGTTATTTGACAACCCAAATGGAAAGCTGTGGTTATTCCCAACAAGATGGTCATTAACTACCACCACCACAGTAGCTCACAGATAACTTGTACTGAGTGAACATGTTCACCTATACTGCAATTCAGTATTTTATATGGGTGTATAACGTAATCCATCTTACCTAATGTCAGTCATATAATAAGCAGGGTTGTCCAGCCCTAACAACACATAATCGAGGTTCCACAACCACAACAAGACATATCATCAATAAAGTTCCCCATAGTTAATTCAGTTATAAATAAATTTCTCTTAAAACGGAAACCCCTCTTTAAGCTTTAGCAGAATCCCACCAATCTTCAGTGGAACCCCTTTGAGATTCACGGAACTCTAATCAAGCTTCGGCGAATCAAGCGTTTTTGAAACTGCATCAGGCTTCATCAGGCTTCATCAGAACTCAATCGGGCTTCCACAGAACCCCACTAAGCTTCCGTGGAAGCTTGACATGTCTTTTAAGATCGCAATTTACAATGGCTTCCATATTTGAGTCAGGATATATACTATTTAGCATATGCTGAGCCTGTGTATTTATGTATGTATTATATATATATATATATATATATATATATATATATATGTATATATATATATATATATATATATATGTATATATATATATATATTTATATATATATATATATATATATATATATATATATATATATATATATATATATGCGAACAAGCCTGAATGGTCCCCAGGACTATATGCGAATGAAAACTCACACCCCAGAAGTGACTCGACCCCATACTCCCAGGAGCAACGCAACTGGTATGTACAGGGACGCCTTAAACCACTTGATATATATATATATATATATATATATATATATATATATATATATATATATATATATATATATATATATATATATATATATTCATGTGTGTATTGTGTAATCCAATATCAGTATCATGTAGGAGAAAATTATATCCAAACCTTGACGCATTATGAAGAAAAATCACATATATGACCTGTAATTCGAGGCCGCAGCCAAATTTATTGCGAAAACCGAACTATTCTACCCCATGGGAGATCATCGGTTTCTTAATTAGCATTCCCCTTTACCTTCCCAAGAGGCTGATTGAAGAACAACCCTTGCTTGGGCAAGAAGCAAAGTAAAATGCCTAAGCCAAATTGATGATTTGGTCAGAGAGCGCTCCCTCTCTCAAATTGTTTACACTAATGCTCCTTGCACCAGTCCCTTGGTGCAGCTGGAAGTGCAGTTGTGACAGGGAGAGATGGTTCCTTCTCACACTACACAATACACTCTTGGTTTGTGTCTCGGAGAGGCTACAGGATCCAAGTAAATTTAGCAGAATTTCTGGTTGCAATTCTTATCCCATGTCGTAGCTCAGTCGATTAAAGCAGCGTCTGGGATGCTTTCGGACGTAGGTTCGAATCCTCGTCACGGCCCTTGTGTAAATAACGCGGGCCTCCACTCTTCAAACAGAATTGCTTGCTATAATCCTTTGCACTCGAAGGAGCATACGAGTCCAGATATGACACGCTAATTGTAAATAACTTCTTGTCATATACCCTTCTCAAGGACAATAACTGTGAGGTGCTTGTGTCTGAAGCAAGACAAGATAAATGAAATAATGAATGATGGAGTCAGCGTTTGTACTCCTGTGGAGTTCTTCCCATATTGGTCTCTGAAGCCTGATAGAACGTGATGAGTTGGCCAACGACTCTTTGCTCGTAAGAGGGGAAATTGTTACCAACTTGGACTGCCTCTTGAGCAGCCTGAGGGCAGTAATATTCCGGAACATCAACAAAATCTTGTAGACTTGAGGCAAAGTGAAATGTACACCAGTTACTCTATCGTTAGTATATTATGCAGGAAGAACCGTACATCTATGAATATGTACATCATTTGCCCGAAACGCATTGCTCTAGATGGCTTTAGGCATTGTTGTACTGTACTAGCTCTATCTATAAATCGATCCACTTATGTAAAATCTCTCTATGTATGTACCTTTCCTGAATAAACATATTT
>WNGS01160430.1:15974720-15985090 GCA_020271785.1 Procambarus virginalis
TTTATTTTTCTCTGTGAGAGATGTTATCTCCTCCCTTGCTGATGTCAGCTCACATTGCAGGTTGTTAATTTGTAATCCTCATTACATTCATCTCCCTCCTAAATTCCTCCAGTGCTTGGTGTAGCAATTCTTGCGTTTGTTCCCCCTGGCTGCTTCCCATAACCCTGCTTCGGCCTCCTGCCAATTTTGCCCTTGTCAAGAGAGGGAGCCAAGGGAGAGAGAGAGAGAGCAAGGAGAGAGAGATCAAGAGAGCAAAGAGAGAACAGGAGAGACCCAGACAGAGCAAACAAGAGAGAGAGAGAGACGCAAGGGAGAGAGAGAGCAGAGAGCAAAAGAGAGAAGCAGGAGAGACCCAGAGAGAGTAATCAAGAGAGAGAGAGATGGCAAGAGGCAGGAGAGCAAGCGAGAGAGAGCAGCGAGGAGAGAGCAAGAGAGCAAGAGAGCAAGAGAGAGAGAGAGATGAGAGAGAGAGAGAGAGAGAGGAGAGAGAAGAGAGAGAGGAGATGGAGAGAGAGAGAGAGAGAGCGTTGTTCCTCTGGGATGGGGTTGAAGGTGTAGGTAAGGTCAGCTTACGGCAGGTAGAGTGAGGGAGGATTATGGAAGGTTTTTTATCCTTTTTCCACGAAATGTGTTTAATCAGGGGCGCGTGTGTGTGGGGTGTGGGGTTGCGTGTGCGCGTGCGGTGCGTGCGTGAGTGTGTCCTAGTTCTCGTAACGGTACTTCTACCCAATGAGCCACGCTGGGATTTTAATGAAATATAATATCCTGAACAAGGTGATACAATATTACCTCACACTGTACACCTGACTAACTGACCAGAAAGGCGGGTCCCTACCAGATTGTTTCCCGTTCACACAACTAGATGAGTGATGAAATATGGTCGATGATGATGCTCCCTCGTCGGCTTCCACCAGGTGATTCACTAAGGTGTTCTTCTATCTACACAAAACTCTGGAGTCGGTCACTGTATCGTTTGTTGCGGTTCACTAATTTACTGTATCCTGATCACAATCACCACCCAACAAACACAATCACCACGGCCACGGTGGGTCGCCCCAGCTGCCGGTCAGGTCAGGGCGCCTTGCGCTGTCCTCCACACTATGCACCGGTGATCCACTAGCTCCACTTTTTGATTTCTTTGCACAATCGCTAGTGATATGACTATCTATGTAGGACCCTGCTAGCTACACACTGCGAGAAGCCAAATATTATGATCTAGCCTCAATAATCCGTCAATGTCCCGTGAAATTGACGAATTTCCGCGGAGCTCACTAATCGTGTGTGTCCCCACCCGTCGCTACCGTGTGTCATTGTGTGTGTGTAAGTGGTGTGTGTGTGGTGTGTGTGTTGTGTGTGTGTGTGTGTTGCTTGTGTGTGTGTGTGTGTTGTGTGTGTTTACTCGTGTTTTGTTGAACTCAAATTCTGCTTGCGGGGCTGAAGCTTGTGTCTTTGGTCCCGCCTCTTAAACCAGTCACATCAACTGGTGACCAACTGTGTGTGTGGTGTTTTGTAAAGAAAATCATTTTGGGGCATTGGACGGCGACTTGAACCGGCGTTCTGGTGTGTTCCATTGACGTTCCTTGTTATTGCTTAATCTCGATTCACTCGTTATGATTGTGACAGAAGCAATCAATTGTGATGGAGTATAACAATCCTCCAGATTGGTAGGCCTTAATTCCCAACGCCAAACAAAACACCAATCAATTAGATTGTTTATAATCTCTTAAATCACATAGTTCATCAGAATTATTGCCAGTTGCAATATAAGTGACTAGTACTCATACCCAGGTGACTGGAGCATTACTGGAGCACCTAATATCTGTAGGATTTGTTGAGCATAGTCGACTTTGAGTGACACAGCTGCTCTTAAAGCCAGTATAAAGAATTTAGTGAACATTCTCTCCATCTATGGCACATCTAGTTATAAGGTCAATGTGGAGCATTCACAACCTCCCAAGTTTGTGTTCATAAGTTATTGCACGTTTCTTAGACGTAGTATATCTTCAACTTCTTATAAACGATCCAATGACCATGCCAGTAAGACACAGACTCTCCTGTACCTTAAATTGTTGCAAGTACTTTCACAGCAGAAAATTGCACTGGGGGGCAGAACGCTAATATAATCTATTCATTAGATGGTCATTTATGCAGGCGATGAGTCACAATAACGTGGCTAAAAGTATGTTGACCAGACCACACACTAGAAGGTGAAGGGACAAGACGACGTTTCGGTCCGTCCTGGACCATTCTCAAGTCGATTGTAATGAGGAAGTAGAGACAGGCAATAAATAGGCAAGAGAGAGCTGAGGAGCAAAGTAAAGTGTAGTAGAGGGGATCGTAATAATAATAAGAGCTGCAGGAGGCCTATTGGCCCATACGAGGCAGCTCCTATTATAACCACCGAATGAGAAGGAGATAGGAACATGGTCATTTGTCTTAGAATGGTCATTTATGTCTTAGAACCGTAACGACAAGCCATTCTTAAGCCTACAGTCACCGTAGAAGACCGTGACCTCCAGTTCTCGTGACGGTGAAGGAGCTTAAACTTCAGGTCACTGTATAAGATGACGAGAAAATACACAAGAATGATATTCATCTTTTTAAGAGAGCGCGGAGCCACTCCACCTTTTTCCCCGGTACATATCCGGTAATCAGAGCCTAGCTTATACAGCCTTGACCCCTCTTTATGTCAAGAGCGGCAACATTTACCATCTGCTTGTCGTCAGCGACGGTAACCGGCACATATTTACAGACACCAGCGTCTCCTTCAACCAGAATCAAGCTTTACAAAACGTCGTCATAGTCTACCAAACATTTCCAGACTATCTTCTCACTTCTTGAGTCAGGAGCAAGTAATTACAGCCGCTCTCTCTCCCCTTGCTTCTTCAACAGGTATATTGCGCTCAGCTTGTGTCAGAGATCCGTCTCCTGTGCAAGACACAATGACGCCCTGGACCGTATACAATATTACTCGCTTCCTCCCTCCTGAATAGCGTCTCTGCAAGGTATACTTGAGCCAGTATACTGACTACTCGGTGCTGGCCGAGAAGATCGACTCGTTGCTGGCCGAGAAGATCGACTCGTTGCTGGCCGAGAAGATAGTGAAAGTGTGTCTTAAATCGAGTGTTTCAATCGTTAAGAAAGGAGTGATTTAGATTTTATAATAATTGCTCCTACTTGGTCTTGTGAGTACAAACGGAAGGATACCTTCAATTTGCAATAATTAATGTTGAATATTTGCTGATAAAGATTTTGTCTGTATTTCGATTTCTTCTGTATTAACTTGTATTGAAAGTTGCTTGTGCAATATTATTTGTTTTATGCTGTCTCGCACCGAAGGTATGTACAGCAAATATATTATTCAAAGCTGAAATCTGAATTAATATATACTCAGACTTCCGACACACAGACGGAGTTCTCCTCTTTAACTACTCCGCAGCTAATTACTTCAGAGCTAATTACACCGCAGCTAATTAAGGAAGACAGCTATAATCACTTAAAAACGGACAGTTTTGTGGGGAGCTTATAAGACATAAATAGCCTTAGCTTCTGTATCTTTTTAAGATGTTCTTCCTGATCTCAGTCAACAGGAAATGACATTGAAATTGACATGAATGAACTCTCGGGGCAAAAAAAGTGTGAAAGCACAAAGTGGCCTTCCAGTAAGTCTGGTCCGGGAGGTTTTCAATTTACAATTTTTTTAATGTACATTTTTTTAGTGTATTTGGTATAGCAATTTAGTTTATTTTTTATCGTTTTAAATCTTAAATTAGGAATGTAAGTCATGCAATGGCGGCTCTCATTAGGGACTTCCTGTCTGTTGTTGTTGTTGATTTATTCAGAACGAAATGTCCATGTAGCACGGGCTATGGTGATCCCGTAATCCGACATGAATACCTGTTTATTCACCTGACGGAAGAGTGAGGGGATATACCAGATACACCTGGCTGGATACACCTGAGCCAGGACACACCTGGCGTCTCTGTGTACACTAAGAGCATACTTTAGTCTTGAATAATGTTCAAGTCTAAATTATAATAACTGGTTGGTCAGTAAGGTATTGTGGTGATCTTAATATCCTCTCCAGGGGTATAGGCCTTAGGCCGGGATTTCACTTACCATTATCAGTAAATCTAATATACTGAGTTATTCTAAAAAAAAGCTTCTTTAAGCTGGGGTCTTCAAAATTGATATGCATATTTTATACTTAAATTGGTATTGTCAATTATTTAACACTGACATCCAGAAAAATTAACCTTTCATAGAATTTGGATTTTTGTTTTTAGAATTATGTATACTAAGTCCTTATGTATGGGTAAAGTTAGGTCAAGGGTCTGTATTTATCTAATGATTATCTTCACTAATTGAACAACTTTGTACCAAGTTTAAGTCTAAACTTTGTACCAAGTTTAAGTCTAAACTTTGTACCAAGTTTAAGTCTAAACTTTGTACCAAGTTTAAGTCTAAACGTTGTAGCAGTGTTAAGTCAGTGTAAGCCTACTCCCTCCCCCCCCTTCTTCAGTATTGACATATACAAGGTCCTGCGGCTGAGTGGTTGGCGTTCTGGACTCGTAATCAAAGATATAGGGTTCGAGATCCGGGCTGGACCGTAATTATTGTGCACGTTTTCTTTCACCTTGTTCACCTCTTCACCTATCAGGAAAATGGGTATCCTTGAGTTAGGCAACTGTTGTGGGCTTACGTCCTAAGGGGGGAGGTCTGTAGCTGTGGATTTTAGTCTTAAGAACAAGTTTCCTGTCCACGACAAAGGTAATTATTACTATTCAAATTATACAGCTAATAATTACCTCTAGTGCATAATGGCCTCCAGTCTCTAGGACAGATGAGGAATAGACCAAATATTTTTGAAACAAATACAAATTTTGAAACAAAAAATGAAACAAATATTTTAGCTGATTTTTGTTTATAAGAACAAATTATATGAACGACTTCTTGAACGAAAAAGTTCTGCTTGTAGGCACTCATTTCTTGTACAGTGAACGAATATTGTTCATATTTAGAAATAACACCAGATAATGAGGAATTATACAAAGTCAAGTCACTACAGTTAACTGGAACCAGTGATTATAAGGGGGATAACATAGGGTTATTAAGGGATAATACGGTATTAAATACATCAACACAAAATTAGAACACGTAATAATGAACACAAGCTGGATGAGTTTAGATTTAGAAAAGCCCTGGGTAAATACTGGCTTGGTAATTGGGATTCATGAAGCAATTTGCCGACTACCATAACAGGTGTAGGATCGTGTGAATAAAAGAGTTTGAATGAACATGTTATAGAGTCATACTATATTCTGTATAGTTATATGTTATATATATATAGTGAGTGCTTTCCCCTCATAGTTAATCACCATGTTAATCATAGTTAGTCACGCACTGGCTTAATCACTTGTAGTTTTCTGTATTAATAAGAACCTTCCATCACATTAAGGAAACTTCATAAGGGTGATTATCGCATACAAGGCAGATCCTATTTATACACACCCACACTCTTCCATATGTATATATATGTCTAACCTACGCTTGAAACAATCCAGCGACCATTTTGTTACGCGCTAACTTGTTCCATAAATCAACAATACCCTTTTTCCAACTTGAAAGAGGGTACAATACCCCTCTTTCCAAACTGGAATTTTCTGTTCCAAGCCGCGATAAAACCAGCAAGCAAATGTACTTCAGTCCGAACCCGACCCTGTCGAGAGGACCCCTGAAGATGTGTCCTGTGTCTCTCCACACGTGTCCTGTGTCTCTCCACACGTGTCCTGTGTCTCTCCACACGTGTCCTGTGTCTCTCAACACGTGTCCTGTGTCTCAAGATGTGTTCTGTGTCTCTCCACACGTGTCCTTGTGTCTCAAGATGTGTCCTGTGTCTCTCCACACGTGTCCTGTGTCTCAAGATGTGTCCTGTGTCTCTCAACACGTGTCCTTGTGTCTCAAGATGTGTCCTGTGTCTCTCAACACGTGTCCTGTGTCTCTCCACACGTGTCCTGTGTCTCTCAACACGTGTCCTGTGTCTCTCCACACGTGTCCTTGTGTCTCAAGATGTGTCCTGTGTCTCTCCACACGTGTCCTGTGTCTCTCCACACGTGTCCTGTGTCTCAAGATGTGTCCTGTGTCTCTCAACACGTGTCCTCGTGTCTCAAGATGTGTTCTGTGTCTCTCAACACGTGTCCTGTGTCTCTCAACACGTGTCCTGTGTCTCTCCACACGTGTCATGTGTCTCTCAACACGTGTCCTGTGTCTCAAGATGTGTTCTGTGTCTCTCCACACGTGTCCTGTGTCTCAAGATGTGTTTTGTGTCTCTCCACACGTGTCCTGTGTCTCTCAACACGTGTCCTGTGTCTCTCAACACGTGTCCTGTGTCTCTCAACACGTGTTCTGTGTCTCTCCACACGTGTCCTGTGTCTCTCAACACGTGTCCTGTGTCTCTCCACACGTGTCCTGTGTCTCAAGATGTGTTCTGTGTCTCTCCACACGTGTCCTGTGTCTCAAGATGTGTTTTGTGTCTCTCCACACGTGTCCTGTGTCTCTCAACACGTGTCCTGTGTCTCTCCACACGTGTCCTGTGTCTGTCAACACGTGTCCTGTGTCTCTCAACACGTGTCCTGTGTCTCTCCACACGTGTCCTGTGTCTCTCAACACGTGTCCTGTGTCTCTCAACACGTGTCCTGTGTCTCTCAACACGTGTCCTGTGTCTCTCAACACGTGTCCTGTGTCTCAAGATGTGTCCTGTGTCTCCACACGTGTCCTGTGTCTCTCAACACGTGTCCTTGTGTCTCTCAACACGTGTCCTGTGTCTCTCAACACGTGTCCTTGTGTCTCAACACGTGTCCTGTGTCTCTCAACACGTGTCCTGTGTCTCTCAACACGTGTCCTTGTGTCTCTCAACACGTGTCCTTGTGTCTCTCAACACGTGTCCTGTGTCTCTCAACACGTGTCCTGTGTCTCTCAACACGTGTCCTTGTGTCTCTCAACACGTGTCCTGTGTCTCTCAACACGTGTCCTGTGTCTCTCAACACGTGTCCTTGTGTCTCTCAACACGTGTCCTGTGTCTCTCAACACGTGTCCTGTGTCTCTCCACACGTGTCCTGTGTCTCTCAACACGTGTCCTGTGTCTCTCAACACGTGTCCTTGTGTCTCTCAACACGTGTCCTTGTGTCTCTCAACACGTGTCCTTGTGTCTCAACACGTGTCCTTGTGTCTCTCAACACGTGTCCTGTGTCTCTCACACGTGTCCTGTGTCTCTCAACACGTGTCCTTGTGTCTCTCAACACGTGTCCTGTGTCTCTCAACACGTGTCCTGTGTCTCTCAACACGTGTCCTTGTGTCTCTCAACACGTGTCCTTGTGTCTCTCAACACGTGTCCTTGTGTCTCTCAACACGTGTCCTTGTGTCTCTCAACACGTGTCCTTGTGTCTCTCAACACGTGTCCTGTGTCTCTCCACACGTGTCCTGTGTCTCTCAACACGTGTCCTGTGTCTCAAGATGTGTCCTGTGTCTCTCCACACGTGTCCTGTGTCTCTCCACACGTGTCCTGTGTCTCTCCACACGTGTCCTGTGTCTCTCAACACGTGTCCTGTGTCTCAAGATGTGTCCTGTGTCTCTCAACACGTGTCCTGTGTCTCTCCACACGTGTCCTGTGTCTCTCAACACGTGTCCTTGTGTCTCTCAACACGTGTCCTTGTGTCTCTCAACACGTGTCCTGTGTCTCTCAACACGTGTCCTGTGTCTCTCAACACGTGTCCTGTGTCTCTCAACACGTGTCCTGTGTCTCTCAACACGTGTCCTTGTGTCTCAACACGTGTCCTGTGTCTCTCAACACGTGTCCTTGTGTCTCTCAACACGTGTCCTGTGTCTCTCAACACGTGTCCTGTGTCTCTCCACACGTGTCCTTGTGTCTCTCAACACGTGTCCTGTGTCTCTCAACACGTGTCCTGTGTCTCTCAACACGTGTCCTGTGTCTCTCAACACGTGTCCTGTGTCTCTCAACACGTGTCCTGTGTCTCTCAACACGTGTCCTTGTGTCTCAACACGTGTCCTGTGTCTCTCAACACGTGTCCTTGTGTCTCTCAACACGTGTCCTTGTGTCTCAACACGTGTCCTGTGTCTCTCAACACGTGTCCTTGTGTCTCTCAACACGTGTCCTTGTGTCTCAACACGTGTCCTGTGTCTCTCAACACGTGTCCTTGTGTCTCTCAACACGTGTCCTTGTGTCTCAACACGTGTCCTGTGTCTCTCAACACGTGTCCTTGTGTCTCTCAACACGTGTCCTTGTGTCTCTCAACACGTGTCCTGTGTCTCTCAACACGTGTCCTGTGTCTCTCAACACGTGTCCTGTGTCTCTCAACACGTGTCCTGTGTCTCTCAACACGTGTCCTTGTGTCTCAACACGTGTCCTGTGTCTCTCAACACGTGTCCTTGTGTCTCTCAACACGTGTCCTGTGTCTCTCAACACGTGTCCTGTGTCTCTCCACACGTGTCCTGTGTCTCTCAACACGTGTCCTGTGTCTCTCAACACGTGTCCTTGTGTCTCTCAACACGTGTCCTGTGTCTCTCAACACGTGTCCTTGTGTCTCTCAACACGTGTCCTTGTGTCTCAACACGTGTCCTTGTGTCTCTCAACACGTGTTCTGTGTCTCTCAACACGTGTCCTGTGTCTCTCAACACGTGTCCTTGTGTCTCTCAACACGTGTCCTGTGTCTCTCAACACGTGTCCTTGTGTCTCAAGATGTGTTCTGTGTCTCTCCACACGTGTCCTGTGTCTCTCAACACGTGTCCTTGTGTCTCTCAACACGTGTCCTGTGTCTCTCAACACGTGTCCTTGTGTCTCAAGATGTGTCCTGTGTCTCTCAACACGTGTCCTTGTGTCTCAAGATGTGTTCTGTGTCTCTCCACACGTGTCCTGTGTCTCTCCACACGTGTCCTGTGTCTCTCAACACGTGTCCTGTGTCTCTCAACACGTGTCCTTGTGTCTCTCAACACGTGTCCTTGTGTCTCTCAACACGTGTCCTTGTGTCTCTCAACACGTGTCCTTGTGTCTCTCAACACGTGTCCTGTGTCTCTCAACACGTGTCCTGTGTCTCTCAACACGTGTCCTTGTGTCTCTCAACACGTGTCCTGTGTCTCTCAACACGTGTCCTGTGTCTCTCAACACGTGTCCTTGTGTCTCTCAACACGTGTCCTTGTGTCTCTCAACACGTGTCCTTGTGTCTCTCAACACGTGTCCTTGTGTCTCTCAACACGTGTCCTTGTGTCTCTCAACACGTGTCCTGTGTCTCTCCACACGTGTCCTGTGTCTCTCAACACGTGTCCTGTGTCTCAAGATGTGTCCTGTGTCTCTCCACACGTGTCCTGTGTCTCTCCACACGTGTCCTGTGTCTCTCCACACGTGTCCTGTGTCTCTCAACACGTGTCCTGTGTCTCAAGATGTGTCCTGTGTCTCTCAACACGTGTCCTGTGTCTCTCCACACGTGTCCTGTGTCTCACAACACGTGTCCTTGTGTCTCTCAACACGTGTCCTTGTGTCTCTCAACACGTGTCCTGTGTCTCTCAACACGTGTCCTTGTGTCTCAACACGTGTCCTGTGTCTCTCAACACGTGTCCCTGTGTCTCTCAACACGTGTCCTGTGTCTCTCAACACGTGTCCTTGTGTCTCTCAACACGTGTCCTGTGTCTCTCAACACGTGTCCTTGTGTCTCTCAACACGTGTCCTTGTGTCTCAACACGTGTCCTTGTGTCTCTCAACACGTGTTCTGTGTCTCTCAACACGTGTCCTGTGTCTCTCAACACGTGTCCTTGTGTCTCTCAACACGTGTCCTGTGTCTCTCAACACGTGTCCTTGTGTCTCAAGATGTGTTCTGTGTCACTCCACACGTGTCCTGTGTCTCTCAACACGTGTCCTTGTGTCTCTCAACACGTGTCCTGTGTCTCTCACACGTGTCCTTGTGTCTCTCACGACGTGTCCTGTGTCTCTCAACACGTGTCCTTGTGTCTCAAGATGTGTTCTGTGTCTCTCCACACGTGTCCTGTGTCTCTCCACATGTGTCCTGTGTCTCTCTCAACACGTGTCTGTCTCATGTGTCTGTTCCAGTCTTGTCTCAACACGTGTCCTGTGTCTCAAGATGTGGTCTTCGCACGTTCCGGTTCTAGTGTCTGCTCGCACACGTGTCCTTGTGTCTCTCAACACGTGTCCTTGTGTCTCAAGAAGTGTTCTGTGTCTCTCCACACGTGTCCTTGTGTCTCCAAGATGTGTCCTGTGTCTCCACCACGTGTCCTTGTGTCTCAAGATGTTGTCCTGTGTCTCTCCACACGTGCCTTCCTTGTGTCTCTCAACACGTTTCCTT
>WNGS01160430.1:15990932-16027877 GCA_020271785.1 Procambarus virginalis
TAACAAAGGGGATATTAATAGGGTATTGAAAGTATCAACACAGGACAGAACGCGAAACAATGGGTATAAATTGGATAAGTTTAGATTTAGGAAAGACTTGGTAAATACTGTTCAGTAACAGGGTTGTTGATTTGTGGAACCAATTGCCGCGTAACATTGTGGAGGTGGGGTCCCTCGATTGTTTCAAGCGATGGGTTGGACATGTATATGAGTGGGATTGGGTGGTTATAATAGGAGCTGCCTCGTATGGGCCAATAGGCCTTCTGCAGTTGCCTTTGTTCTTATGTTTCTTATGTTTTTATGTGTGACTTCCCACCCCTCGGAGAGGTCGTAACCTCTGCTACCAGTGTCGTTTTTTGAAATGAATACGACATTTCCTGTCTTCTAGGAAATCCCGTCTGTTAGGAGGAGGATGAAGGCTTTGGACCAGCACTCAAGAGGTCAGCTGAGTTTCTGATAACTGTTGTGAGACTTTATTGTTCTAACTGCTTTTGACACATCTAATTCTAGAGTAGCTTCTTTACATGTGCTGACGGGAGTCACAATAAACGTGGCTGAAATATGTTGACCAGGATAAGTGCTTTGGATAAGCACCTCAAAGGATACCTGATCAACCAGCTGTACTCATACGTCAGGCTGCGAACACCCGCGTCCAACAGCCTGGTTGATCAGTCCAGCAACCAAGAGGCCTGGTCGACGACCGGCCGCGGGGACGCAAAGCCCCGGAAGCACCTCAAGGTAACCAGACCACACACTAGAAAGTGAAGAGACGACGACCTTTCGGTCCGTCCTGGACCATTCTCAAGTCGATTGTGATTCTTTACATCTTTTCTCTCGCTGTCGTTCGTGTCTTCCAGGATCCTGGCCCGTTACAGGGCCACCATTCCAGGTCCTCCGGGAGATGAACATAAGAACAAAGGCAACTGCAGAAGGCCTATTGGCCCATACGAGGCAGCTCCTATTTATAACCACCAATCCGCGCATATACAAGCCAAACCTCGCTTGAAACTAAACAGATGGTAAGGGTTGAAGTGTCCTTGACACTCTCTCAGTGTGTGTACGTGTCAGACACGCTCACCACCTCCGTGTCACCTCAATACTTGAGTCCTCGCTGGCACTGCATGATGACAGGTTCTATACAGGTTTGCTTGGTCCTTTAGAGTTAAACGCTTCTCGTTTGGTTCGTACAGGTTGTCCTCTCGAGTGATGTGTTATCGGGTAAATAATGAGGATTTTTGCTATAGGTAATGTAGCATTGTATTTAAACAACATGAGATATCGAGTAGTGTTTAGACCTCTGGAACTGTGTGGGCATTGTGAACCATATTGACGTCACAATGGCCCTGTCCACCGTCTGTAAAACAAATTTTATCCTTATTTTTGTTAAGTTAGGTTGGTTAGGTTAGGTTAGGTTAGGTTAGGATAATTTGGATTAGGTTAGCTTAGGACAGCTTGGGTTAGGTTGGTTTGGTTAGATTAGCTAGGGTAGGTTAAGATAATTTGGGTTAGGGTAGATTTGTTTACAGAGTAGCGTTGTTGTGTTGTTAAGATTGCTACCTGGAACAGAAAGTTCCAAGCGCACGGGCTATGGTGAGCCCGTAGTGGACTATGTAATTGAGAGTAGCGATGACGTAGAAGGGTACAGACTTTTCTCAGATCTTAGGACGCTACGAAAGAACAGGACATTCTGATGACGGAGCTGCACTCTCGTGTCTGCGAGAGACAACAAGCACAAAGATTCAGCAGTGAGAGGTATACCTGGTTGATGGGGTTCTGGGAGTTCTCTACTCCCAAGCCCGGCCCGAGGCCAGGCTCGACTTGTGAGAGTTTGGTCCACCAGGCTGTTGCTTGGAGCGGCCCGCAGGCCCACATATACCTGCTTGGGGGTTCTGGGAGTTTTCTACTCCCCATGCCCGGCCGAGGCCAGGCTTGACTTGTGAGAGTTTGGTCCACCAGGCTGTTGCTTGGAGCGGCCCGCAGGCCCACATACCCACCACAGCCCGTTGGTCCGGCACTCCTTGGAGGAAACAATCTAGTTCCTCTTGAAGATGTCCACGGTTGTTCCGGCAATATTTCTTACGCTCGCTTTAGAATATCTAAAATTTGGTTAGAATATCTAGCTCTAAAGTGTCTTAGACGTAATTCAGTTATGCTCCAATGTTAAACACTTGCTGAACCACTTTATCAATACTTTCAGCATCAATACTATTAAATCCCAAGTAATATCAAGATGAAAATAATAATGTTTACAACTATCTACATTTCCAAATGTACTTTAGTCAAAAGAAATTAACTTTATGAGACATGAGCGACCGCTGAGTAACTAAATGAGATATTCCATTCAACTGGGGCTGTAGGAGGCTCGAACCCTGGACCCCACGTGTGTGAGGCTGAATCTGTATTGACCGTGCTATTGAGTGGCCTTAATAAGGAAAGTTTCCAGAAGCAGCGGCGTGCTGTCAAACTGGAATTTTATTATTATTATTATTATTATTATTATTATTATTATTACTATTATAAGAGATAATTAAATGTGTGAGAATGTTCTTAGGAATGGGAATGAAGCGCCATTCCTAGATTCTGTCACAGCTTCCTGAGTATATAAATTTATTGAACAGATGTTTTAAAGGGCCACTTAACTCGGCATTAGTTCCTGGTAAGTCTGTATTAAATACCTTGTTAAAGGGAATTGTTTTGGGGTTTAAGCTTACAATTCCGTGCTCTAGAACATAGACTAGTAGGCCAAATGACCGATGGTGATTAGGTCAAAGGTCAGTGTTCATATGGGAATAATAAATATCAATAGCGTTTTGAACTGTATCAGTAATCATATTGATGACTGGGGCCATTCAAGGTGCAATTATTTAAAGTAGAACGTCTTTATTAAATGGCAAATATTAAATTAAATTAATAAATGATTCTCTGGCCGTGAGAATCACAGCTTCTCTACTTACCTAGTGGTGCTAGCGGGGTCGAGCTCTGGCTCTTTGGTCCCAGACCAAAGGTCTTGTCTCTTGTCTGTGCTGTGAATAACGTATTGTGTCAGCGATCGTTAAAGTCATTCAATATTATGATTTTTGAACCATTGAGCCTAATTTTTAAATGATTTCACTTTAAGAACATAAGAACAAGGTAACTGCAGAAGGCCTATTGGCCCATACGAGGCAGCTCCTATCTATAACCACCCAATCGCACTCATATACATGTCCAACCCTCGCTTGAAACAATCGAGGGACCCCCACCTCCACCACGTTACGCGGTAATTGGTTCCACAAATCAACAACCCTGTTACCGAACCAGTATTTACCCAAGTCTTTCCCAAATCTAAACTTATCCAATTTATACCCATTGTTTCGTGTTCTGTCTTAAACGAGTTCTAAATTTAAACGAGACTTTAAATGGGTGCAGAAGTTGCAAGTTGCAAATGTTACATGTCCAGATTAAAATGGGTATTAAGGTATTAATTACCTTGACAAAATAACAAATTAGCTAAAATTATGAAACATAGAGCCATAATTTTTTATAATAAATATAAATTGAGTTTTTGATGATAAAACTTTACATTTTGAGTCGCGATGTGTTTTGTATTTACATTCTTTTGAAGTTAATTTATTATCTTTATTATATAAAATAACATGAAACTTATGTTATGTCACCTTCTGCCATAATTTTGGGCAACTTTTTTTGCATAAAATAGGCAAATAAAGTTTATAAATAAAACAAGAAACGAAATTACAATAAACTGAGGATCACAGACGCGTGGGCCTCGCAGGAGGAGGAACGAGAATGTTTTTCTTAACGGAAGCAAGATTGTAGGAAAAGAATTGACTGTAGACATAGATAGTCATTGGTAGACAGAGGTGTAACGTACGTTTATGTTACGTTGTTGGGTTGATTAGATACACAGTGTTTAGTGAGTTTCATATTTATTTAGTAGTCCTGGATACAGCAGTGTCGTAGACGTTGAGACGAAGCCTGGAGCAGAGCAGAGAGCTGAGTGAGGCCGGAGTCGTGGAGCTTTATGTGGGAGAGCGTGGCGGCTCGATTGAGAATTGTGAGTGTCTGAACTCGGGGAGCGAGAGCGTGGCGGCTCGATGCGGTCGTAGTCTGCTGTCTGCTCTGTGTCGAAGCTGTAGCGTCTTGGGTCGATTAGGACTGTACACGCCGAGTGCTACATTGTTGACTGTGGAGATTGAACTGTCTTGCTGTTGTCACATCGCTGGGTTATATGGTGATTACACCTCAGCTCCCTCCAACAAGGTGAGGAGAGTATTACCTGTAATTTTGGGAAAGGATTGTAGCTTCTGTAATTAGTTATACTATTAAGATAATAAGATAATGGGGCGAGTATAAGATTAACTCGCTACAGGGGAATAGAAGCCAATTACGGAGCTGTGAACATTGTACATCTAGTAAGGGAAGGAGGGAATTCGATTCCCATTCATCTATGAAATTAAGCGAAGAGTTAAGGATCGCTAACGAGATGATTCTTCTTTGTACTGAGTTCGAACGAGACTATCCTTCTTTGTACTAAGTTCGAACGAGGCGATTCTTCTTGTACTGAGCTCGAACGAGACGATTCTTCTTGTACTGAGTTCGAACGAGGCGATTCTTCTTGTTCTGAGTTCAAACGAGACGATCCTTCTTGTACTGAGTTCGAACGAGATGGTTCTTCTTGTACTGAGTTCGAACGAGACGATTCTTCTTGTACTGAATTCGAACGAGACGATTCTTCTTGTACTGAATTCGAACGAGACGATTCTTCTTGTACTGAATTCGAACGAGACGATCCTTCTTGCACTGAGTTCGAACGAGACGATCCTTCTTGTACTGAGTTCGAACCCGGACGAGATCGTTCTTATACGTAATGACGTACAGCTGTCCTACCGTCCCACCACGAAGTCACCTTCTGCCAAAAAGGAGGAAGGGTTCGACTTCTCAACCACCGTCTTAATGACGGTTGGTTCACCGATTGCGCAATGGACTTAATTCCTATTCTCTCCACCGCTTTCCATTTTGGCACATAGCCTCCTGCCTCGCATCCTCTACTGACTCCTTGTAATCCGTTGCACATTCTTGCTCAACAAGCTAATCTCTGAAGGTGATTGATGATGAAGGCTAAACTAGAGGGCGAACATTAGGTGGTGTTCACACGCGAACGCGTATGGGCTGTCTCGTAGGAGCCAGTAGGAGCTGCCTCGTATGGACCAATAGGAGCTGCCTCGTATGGACCAATAGGAGCTGACTCGTATGGACCAATAGGAGCTGCCTCGTATGGACCAATAGGAGCTGCCTCGTATGGACCAATAGGCCTTCTGCAGTTCTCAAGTATTGAACTCGGAAAACGATTATATATTTCATAGGAAGAAAACATTTCCAGAATTACAGGATATTAGGGTACATAATTTGGGTAAAATCGAAAATAATTATTAAACTCAGCTGAGCCGGATGATTATTAATCATTAAACATTAATCCGATCAGTAATCCGATCAGAAAACATGTTTTCGGGAGACCTCGAGAGAAATCACGAACACTCGCATTAGATTGAAGATAATTTGGAAAGATTCAGATAAGCTGAAAAGAAATCAGAAAATATTCAAATGAGCTAGTGGGTAATCAGTGAACTTTCAGGTAAGCTGGTCGGTAATCAGGAAACTTTCAGGCTTTCATTAAGCAATCAGGACAAATTGTGATGAGCTAGGAGGGGAAATCCGGAAGAATTCAATCGAGTTTGAAGGGTAATCAAGAAAAACTTCTACAGCGGTGACAGAGTCCGCGGCCCCTGACGTCAAGTGTGACTTCATCACCAGGAAACACTAACCTGAGCTACATAGGTTATCTTGAGATGATTTCGGGCCATAGTGTCCCCGCGGCAGGGTCCTCGACCAGGCCTCCACCCCCAGGAAGCAGCCCGTGACAGCTGACTAACACCCAGGTACCTATTTACTGCTAGGTTACAGGGGCATCAGGGTGAAAGAAACTCTGCCCATTGNTTTTTAGCCTTTTAGAATGAGCCAATGGGCCATTCATAAATAGCAAACTTCGACGCACTGAATGCTGTGATTGGAAGTGAGGGGGTGAAGACTCGGGCGATCATTTCGGAAACAATATAAAATGAGTTGATTCGTAAAAGGTCTTTGAAACGACGACGATCATTTCTCATCATCCTTCACACCATCCACTGGTCTGTCCACCAGGGACGAATTGTTAATAGATTGTGTCACATCTGGGGTTGGGATGGTGACCCAACCTTCAGTGCTTTCTGGAAGTGGATGAAAATCCTGGTAGAAGATTTGTGGAACAACGAAGTCCAAAGTGAGTTAACATGAGGGATGTTTATAGCAAAAAGGCTAGATAAATTGAATAAATTGTAACAATTTACCGCCAAAATATATGTATATATATAATATACATTACAAAGAACAAGAGCCGTAGCAAATAATGTCAATAAAATCAATCAATAAAACAAGAAATTTTGATAAGAGACCTAAAAAATCAAATAAACATTGCATGAAATTCATAGAAAAGCTTCGAGGCACAGCACTACATATTAACGTATTCTGAGGCTGCCTAGCACACACACACACACACACACACACACACACACACACACACACACACACACACACACACCACACACACACACACACCACACACCACCACACACACACACACTAAACACCAGCTCATGTAATGGGAATCTGATTTCATTAGGAATTAATTTGCTAGTCGACAAGCCATCTCTTTGTGACAGTAAATCCTTAAATTAATATTATCCAGTACCCGGGTTGGGATGACGCTGTCTACTGTCCATGTTTTGTTTTATCACGTAGACCTCTCTGCAACATTATGTACATCACTCATTGATGTACATAATGTTGCAGAGATGTTTGTTGATGTTTATATATGGTGTTCAACATATATAAACATCAACAACAGAGATGTTGTTGATGTTTATATATGTGTTCAGGATTCGCAACCTGGAACAAGTTCCAAGTAGCACGGGCTATGGCGAGCCCGTAGTTAATGTTTGCATAATCTTACGATCAACTTGATATTTCTGCAACGTTTGAGTGCCTGAGGTAAGGGAACGCATGCAGAAAGAGGCTTTGGTGCTTGCTGGGTAAGGTTGATTCCCTTTCAAAGAAAATGTTAGAGTTGAGATTGATGTGTAATATTAAACATTAGTCATGTGGGATTCACATTATGATTTCGATTCTCTTTTGTTTTCCTTTACCTTATATTTTTAACTGGAGTTTATCAGGTAAATCAGGTTTATCAGAGGTTCGTTTTAATAAATAAAACCAGATCTTCTTGAGGTTATCTTGAGATGATTTCGGGACTTTTTAGTGTCCCCGCGGCCCGGTCCTCGACCAGGCCTCCACCCCCCAGGAAGCAGTCCGTGACAGCTGACTAACACCCAGGTACCTATTTTACTGCTAGGTAACAGGGGCATAGGGTGAAAGAAACTCTGCCCATTGTTTCTCGCCGGCGCCTGAGATCGAATCCAGGACCACAGGATCACAAGTCCAGCGTGCTGTCCGCTCGGCCGACCGGCTCAGTCTATGGTGACTACAATGATAGTGATGGTGATGGTCTAGATGGTGACTACGTTCTTGCCCTCACACGATGGGAATCTTTAAGCCGAGAGATTACCTCGTGATACAGAGGTTGATACTGTTGATAATACAAGCCGTATAGAGGCTTATCACCGGATAATTGAGGCGTCTACCAGGGGCCAGATTCATGAAGCAGTTACGCAATCACTTACGAACCTGGAGTCAGATTCACGAAGCAGTTACGCAAGTACTTACGAACGTGTACATCTTTCCTCAATCTTTGACGGCTTTGGTTACATTTATTAAACAATTTACAAGCATGAAACATGCCAATCAACTGTTGTTATTGTTATAAACAGCCTCCTGGTGCTTCGGAGCTCATTAACTGTTTAATAATTGTAAACAAAGCCGCCAAAGATTGAGGAAAGATGTACAGGTTTGTAAGTGCTTGCGTAACTGCTTCGTGAATCTGGCCCCAGGTCTCCGTCTTGAATATGACAGATTCTTGCCAACATGCGGACGGTACTTAGCTCGACTGACTGTCAACAAATCCACAAGGGCCGTGACGAGGATTCGAACCTACGTCCGGGTCAAATCCTCGCCACGGCCCCTGTGGATTTGTTCATTGATACATCACGCTATTGTGATTTCTGTGTGTATTGACTGACTGGTATTTACCTTTTGAGTTGTAGTGTTGTTGTTAAAGATTCGCTACCTGGAACAAGAAGTTCCAAGTAGCACGGGCTATGGTGATCCCGTAGTAGTTGTAGTGGGGGGTGAGTTTGTTGTGCAAACTGTAGAGCGACGGTCTCGCGTCATGCAGGTCGGCGTTCAATCCCCGACCGTCCAAGTGGTTGGGGCACCATTCCTTCCCCTCGTCCCATCCCAAATCCTTATCCTGACCCCTTCCCAGTGCTATATAGTCGTAATGGCTTGGTGCTTTCCCCCTGATAGTTCCCTTCTCACCACCACCATCCAGTTGTGGTAGTTGGCCTCGCCACCATCACCCAGTTGTGGTAGTTGGTGATTGTATTGTGAATACATGGACAACAAGCACTCACAATCCTTGATTGTGGCAGTGTGGTGCTTGGACACCAGACAAGGTAACCCCCTTTAACACCACCACACTTACCGGGAACGGCAAAATACACAATCACTTACAGACTTACAGAAAAGTGTGCAGTCACTTTGAGAGATCACAGAGTCGAAAATGTACATGTTTAAATGGTATAGATTTTTAACTGCTTTGACTAGGCAACTTAATCTAACCACGCCAATCCTAAGCAAAGTCTTCTAAAGGTAGATAATGTATTTATAATGTCAAATTAAACATTTGACAATGTTTTAAAAAAAATCACACATCAGAAATATTTTGGAGCCTGCAAATTGTGTGATACTAATGAACAAATCCACAAGGGCCGTGACGAGGATTCGAACCTGCGTCCGAGAGTGTATTGTGTAATACTAGTTTGATCTTTATCCTTTCCTGAAGGTTTTCCAGGAAGTTTATCAATCTTAATTGGTCTTTTGTTTCAAAATTTCCCGAAATACAATAACCGCGATTTTGACCAAAAACTATTAATTGATCTCTTGGTAAACTGCTCATCTTTCCTCACCTCAAACAACGTTACAGGTCGTTACTGATAATAAGAAGATGTTGGTGTTTATATTCCATATAAGCATTATATAGCAGTTTTGGCTCGACAATGACATGTCATTCTGCCCCCTGTTTGGATTTTCACAATGGACGAAAGGTTGACAGGTGAACCAGTGTGACGTTCTGATGCTAGGTAATGGTGAAAGTTACCAGTTGGACAATGTTGAAATTGTCAATTCTGAATGGCAGAAAAACTCTGAGAGACATGATTAGTAGCAATCTTGAGCCAAATTAAGACAAATTATGATTTGATTTACGAGAACTTGGAGCAATCTTTCAAGAACTCCTGAAATTTGTTCACCAGTTTGATATCCACAACAATTCCCATTCACTTCTTTGTCTAAGCAAAACTATTCATTCCTTTCTGGTTTACTTGTGTAAAGGAGAAAATGTAGAAGTTTATCTCTCAGAATGTTTGGTAATATGTTTATTGTTTGTGATGTGTGTCTATGTAAGTATTAACATGATGTACTGAACGGGGTGAGAATAGCTTGAGCTACCTCATCCCTTTGTGTGTATTTTACCTCAATAAACTTATTTCAATTTCAATTTCAATTCTGGCCAGAGGCTATTTTCAGACTTATTCTTCTCTACCGAGTCCTCTTACGTAGTGTCCATTTAAGTCCAGCCTATTGTGAAAACTGGCCAAACAGAAGCCTTGCTTCAATCACCCAAAGACTGCCTATTACACATTAGCCAATCCAAGTCTTAATGACTTCACTGACAGAAATTAATGAGTAACGAGACCATTGTTCACCGGTTCTCTGCCTTTAATTATTGCCAGATGATTACTGCTGGCAGATTGAGAGCCCAGTCCACGACTGGACGATATTTGGTATCATGAAGTGGGATTGCTACCAATCAATTGGTACTCCAATTGATTGGTACCAACATCGTACCATATCGTCATCACCATCAACACCATAATCATCCCAAATCATCAAGACCTTCCATATCCTCACCATCACCACACAACCAAAGATACAAATATTATTGACCAGTATAATATATACAAAAATAAATGATCTGATAGATAATTTTGTCGTGCACAAAAGGTAGGAAATTGGTGTTCCTCCCCCAGCACAGTGTAATCTCACAGATGGGGAAAAGCCTCGTTAATTACGGGACACAATTAGGCTCTGATGCCCGCCAGTCCCCCCGACCTAGAGATGCTGATGCTGTAGGATGCTGTACGACATGTTTTCTCCTCTCCCTGGAGAGGAGAAAACATTAAGGCGCATTATTAACTGATTAAGTTAACAAAAGGAGCATTATTGATTAACAAAAGGCGCATTATTAACTGATTAAGTTAACAAAAGGAGCATTATTGATTATCAAAAGGCGCATTATTAACTGATTAAGTTAACAAAAGGAGCATTATTGATTATCAAAAGGAGCATTATTAACTGATTAAGTTAACAAAAGGAGCATTATTGATTAACAAAAGGCGCATTATTAACTGATTAAGTTAACAAAAGGAGCATTATTGATTAACAAAAGGCGCATTATTAACTGATTAAGTTAACAAAAGGAGCATTATTAACTGATTCTGGAACACGGCTTGGCAATCAGTACTCGCGTTACAGGGTCGGGGTTCAATCCCCCGAGCGTCCACCAAGTGGTTGGGCACCAGTCCTTCCCCCGTCCCATCCCAAATCCTTATCCTGATCCCTTCCCAGTGCTATATAGTCGTAATGCCTTGATGCTTTCTCTTGACAATTCCCTTCATTTCCTGCGACTTATTTGAGTCATCTTTCTCTCAATTTATAAAGTCCCTGTCCACCTTTTATCTATTCCCTCCCCCTCAGTATCTTTTTGTGTAAAAAATAGATTATCTGCTTCTCTGTTCATAGTTGGAGGGGCAAACGCTTATGGGGGGGCCCTTGTCCAACTTTTCAGGATGACACATGTGTGGTAAGGGACCGACATAGTCAATCTAGTCTGCGTCGTCCCCTAATGCCCCCAACCCCCTTTATGAAAGATTGGATTCTGTTGGGACTTATGAAGCCTCAAATAGTGTTTTTATCATTTAGATTTTTTTAACACACATTTCAACTGTTCATAATATTATATTTTCTCTCAGAGAAAGAGTAGTTCTTCTGATCCATAGAATTACCCTTGTATCCTCTCGCCTCTTGTTCTTGTAGCGAGTAGATTATCTACATATTTAGTAGAGTAGACTTATGTAGAGCTATCTTCATAATAGAGAGTAGACTATCTAGTCTACTAGATAGTCTAGTAGATATTCCAATAGTAGTCCAATGGCCCAGTTAATATATATTTAATACCCGAATTAACATCCATTTAATCATCTCACCTCAATTAATCGATGTTTTAGTGTATGGTTGTTTGTCTAGTTGGGTATATAATGAATTTCAAAACGGCTAAAATTGCATTACGGGTTATTCATGCTCGTGCCAGCTCTAGGATGGCTTAGTCTGTATCAGTCAATCAGCTAAACTGGCAACATATGCAGTGAAACAGGCTTGGAGATATTTCATGATACGTTCAGCTTAATAGAGAGAGAGAGAACTGTGCGATTCCTTGTACAATGTTAGTTTTTATTTATATTTGTTACTCTACAATTTAACAATATTGCTAACATAACACAACTAAGTTATGCATTGCATGTTATGTCAATAATATTTATTAACATATCCCCTGCAACAGTTATCAGTAGGATCTCGATGTAAGCCTAACGTTTATGAATACACTCTGGCTTCCTGTCACTTATATATAATTCACTTCCTGTCGCTTATATATAATAAGTCACTTAGTTATAATTCCAATGAATTATAATTAAATATTGTAAAGCCACACTTTACATCAAAATATCAGGTTAAACAGACATGTCTGAAACGCTGGTGAACGTGAACAGAACGTGTCAAGCCGCCAATATTTAGAATATAGTGCAACACAAACTCTTTATCACAACCCAAAGACAAACTATAAATTATAGAACACAACTGCACTTGAGATTAATTAATATTTACAATCTTGTGGCTCGAGAAATGATCCTTCACCAACATGGTGGAGTTTTTGAAGACAAAAATATATTCTAACATCTGTAGAGTTTCATTCTTTGACATTGTCTGTAGAGTGTATGTGACACCTCGCTCTTGACACTGTGCTCTTGACACCGTGCTCTTGACACTGTGCTCTTGACACCGTGCTCTTGACACCGAGGGATGCGAACCCGGTGTTGCTGGTGTTTTCTCTCCACTGGGAAAAAGAATGAAAAATTGAGGAGACAATATTTTCTGTCCATCCTGGTGGTGTGTAAACGCTGTTTTAGCTTCACTGCTTCTTGGTCTGGAAGAAGGGGAGGAGAGGGGAGAGAGATCGAGAGATTGGTGGCAAAGGTGAAAGGTCAGTGGGAATAAGAGGGACCGAGAGGAAAAAGATAGATAGAGAGAGAAAGAGAGAGAGGGAGAGAATCACTTTATAAACTCTTTCCATTTATAGTTAGACTGCTATAGCGTCTTGTTATGTGTGATGGGGTAATTAAATAAATCTAATTTACATAAGGATTATCGCTATAAACTCTGTTGATCTCAGCAGGATTCGAACCTGGACGGTCAGTGGGTCACCAGTGGCTATGCAATACTAATACCACTCCACCATCGATTTCATATTATGGGCTATTCATGCCCGTGCCACCTCTTGGCTGGCTTAAGCAATCATTCGATTTTCTAAATTAGTAATGGGTAGCCATTAGGCAGTGTATTGGCTCATTCTCCCCACTCTTCACCGCGACATATATGCGCCTGCTTCAGTTTATTTCCCTTTACGGGCTCTCCATAGACCGTGCTACATGGACACTTCGTTCTGAGTAGCTAAATCTGACGCTACAACAACAGTTTATTTCTATATAGCTTGAACACCTCTGCTGACCAGACCACACACTAGAAGGTGAAGGGACGACGACGTTTCGGTCCGTCCTGGACCATTCTCAAGTCGATTGAACACCTCTACCTTTGAAGATGATGACATGATCAACGGAACGCATCTCTTAGCGTTAGGCCTTACGTAATTGTAAAATGAACAACTTTAGGGAGTTAATGTTTCAACTTTTCAAAGTGAAGAACATTAACAAATGTATAGAAAATTCGTAATCAAATTATTGATCTAACCCATTCTCTTAATTCATCACAACTAGTTAAATTAGCAAGGGGCCTAGATAACATAAATATTAACACACATAAATAACAAAGCTTTCGAAACAAATCTTGTGATAAATGAGGAGATTTTTTGTGTTATTTGGATAAGTTGCATTCTTAAAGGTGATGGCAAAAGCATTAATCTCGGACACCAGCTGGGGTTTTACTGGTCGAAGCTCGCATGGCCTCGCCGGCGCTCGAATATCGTCTTCATCTTGACGTATTGTGACGTTCATGAGAGTTGCAAATATCCTGGAACCGGAGGTGTGCTATTACGTGAAATAGATGACTTCAATCGCAGAAAGGTACGGAAGGCTGATGAGAGTCAAGAGGGAGAGTATAGAAACTTACAAGATCTGAAAGAGCCCATCTGGAGGCTGCGATGCTCTCCCCTGGGGTATATAATACCCGAAGGCTGCCTCCCGGTGGCTGGGATTACCAGACGAGATGAGGAGAAAAGGAGTAATGATGGAAAAAAGAGTGAAAAGACGAGTAAAAAAAATATGAGAGAGGGAAAGAAGCGATGCCTGATAAATGGTGAGTTTGTGAGGGAGGTTGGTATCTCTGGCTCCGGGGAGGGGGGGAGATATGAGACAAGGATATGAGGGTTATGTTTAATGAAATACTGAAAAGGGATGGTGGCTAATATTTGACAACAACGTGTTATTTGGCCAAGTATTGGGGCGTGTGTATATATATATATATATATATATATATATTATATATATGCAAGAAACACCACATTTCAAACGCAATAAGATTCGTGCTTCCTTTCAAATGTTGTGATTCGTGCACTTTGGAGTCGTGCTTCGTGACTTGTAGCATACATTCATGTAAGTATCCTTATAGGAAACGAAACTAATATGAGCGTTTTCGTGGGGTATTGTATTACAACTACTGTGAACCTATTTAAGAGTTTTCTTCTACCACAGACGTGGCCAGACATTTACAATGCTAACCAGCATATATATACATTTTCTTCTGGCCTGCATGGACAGGGTTAAAGGTCTGTTAAACATATAGTTCAGTGATTTATTAAGTAATCACAGAAGGTGATTGTTCTAAAGGTTAACAGTCTCTGCCACGAATCTTTCATCAAATATGCAACACAATTTCAATAGTAATGGGCAGGCGATGAGTCACAATAACGTGGCTGAAGTAGTTTGACCAGACCACACACACTAGAAGGTGAAGGGACGACGACGTCGATTCCCGATCGACTTGAGAATGGTCCAGGACGGACCGAAACGTCGTCGTCCCTTCACCTTCTAGTGTGTGGTCTGGTCAATAGTAATCCTGCTCTACGGCCTTCCCTATTTCTTCTCTTCTCTCTCCTCTCTTGCATCATCAATATCCCCCTATTATGCTCTACAATTTGTTTCACAGATTTAAGTTTTTCTATCTGTAATTATGTTCGCTAATGATTTTCTCTAACGGCTTCAATTCTCCTACTACTAATGAGCACCAGTCTAAAATATTAAATTGCAGCCAGTCTTTACGACTTCCCAAGGATTCAATAGATGTGAACAGATAAAGTTGTAGTTGACTCTAGGTCAGCCCCCCCTTGTATAGGCCACTAGCTCACTTGAAAACTTGTGTCAGGATTCATCAGATATGAGTGGGATTGGGTGGTTATAAATAGGAGCTGCCTCGCATGGGCCAATAGGCCTTCTGCAGTTACCTTTGTTCTTATGTTCTTATGTTCTTAAGAAGCTTAGTTTGCATTAGCAATTTCTAAGCAAGTTATTGTTGAAATAACACGTTCTAAGGCACTAAGTGTGGGAATAAAAAGATAAGTGGTGCAATATATTCTTTGTGTGTGTGTGTGTGTGTGTGTGTGTGTGTGTGTGTGTGTGTGTGTGTGTGTGTGTGTGTGTGTGTGTATGTGTGTGTGTGTGTGCATGCGCGCGCGCACTTAACTAGTAGGAATGTTCCTATATGATCTCTCTTTCCTGAACATGTGTAGTTAGCGTCATTACTCCCCGTCCTCACTTCCCCTGTCTGTCTTTCTGTGTGTCAATCTGTCTGTCATACTGTCTTTGCCCTGTGAGCGTCTCCTCACACAAGACGGAGTTAGCAGTAAACTTGGAGGTCAAGGGCGAGGCAAACGGGCTCTTGTGTTATAAGAACATAAGAACAAAGGCAACTGCAGAAGGCCTATTGGCCCATACGAGGCAGCTCCTATCGTCAACAAAGTCATTACTTGGGAGGTTACAAGAGATTAGGCCGGCTTGTGGGAGCGATTAGGCCGGGTTCAGCATGACCACCCATCGTAACTACAGCAGCAGCAGCAGCAGCTGTGCTGGAAAGCTTTCTCTGCAGCACAGATGTCTGCTGACCTCGTCGTTAGAGTATACATGTGAGTATACCATATCCTCTGGCGTGGTATACCAGGGACCTATACATTATATTCCTTCGTTCAATTGTACAATGAACAGGAAGAAAATGATATTAGTAATAGGAATTTAGTTTGTAATTTTTGGAACAGCGATAAGATTGGTTTGACATTTGTATCATTCTCTTCTGTTCTGGAGATGATTTCGGGGCTTAGCGTCCCCGTGGCCCGGTCCTCGACCAGGCCGCGGGGTCTGGCTCACCTGCTGTATAGGGGTTCACAGCTATATCGAGACGCCCTCAAAAAAGTTCACTTTTTTGGCAGGTATAGCACTGCTATATCATCGAACGGAAGTCTTGGATATATTACTAACTCCACACTCCAGCTTCACGTTAATCCCCCCCCCCCCATTGGCCGACATTATGATAACATCTCTGATAGCAAGATATCATACGCATTAATTACCTATAACCACTTGGATCATAAAACCTGTGTACTGGTGAGATAGCCAAAGTTTTAGCACCTGATATCAGTCTTAACGTTCTGGATAATGAGTCACGAAAGATTTCATGAGTTAAGGCAGCGTTTGGGATGCTCTCGGACGCAGGTTCGAATCCTCGTCACGGCCCTTGTGGATTTGTTCTTTGAATCAAGAAAGATTCTCACCTTACGTCGGTGGCTTTGATACTTGGCCTGGAAAATAGAACGTGTCACCTGCTTCTGCACCTGTGTGTGTGTGTGCAGGTGTTGTATCCCTGTGAGCTGGTGAGCCTCCTTACCTTGAGGTGCTTCCGGGGCTTAGCGTCTCCACGGCCCGGTCATCGACCTGGCCTCCTGGTTGACGCGACGACCGCGCCTCGACGTATTGTGTGTCGTCTGATTAGTAATATCTGTTCTTACCTATTATTTACCTATTGTGTTACTTCCTCTGTGCTCCTGGCTGACCTCACCTGATGTTACAATCACCTATTTCATTAAATTATTGTGCCTGTCTAATGCCAAATTAACAGGATTTGCCTCTTAATAATATAGATATATATATATCACTTCCCCAGAGTGCCAGAATGACTGTGAAACTCGTTGTTAGCAAGAATCACTTCACGAGGCCTAATTGCTCAATAACCGGTGTTTGAAATGCACTATTTATGAGAGAAGTGAACATTACCATTCACGGGTCCTGAGCTGCGGAGGCACCTTGCTGGAATTTTGTGGTGTGTGAGATAATTCACCGCGCAGCTGGTGGTTAAATGGATGTGTTATTGCATTCTTGGCTCAACCGAATTAATTGGAAATGCTTCAGGTGGTGGTGGTGGTGGTAGTAATGCTTTCTGTTGTATTGTCCCCCTGTGGTGATGTCTGCTATTGTATTGTCTCCCCTGGGGTGATGTCTTCTGCTGTATTATCTTTCCCGTTTCTGACCGTTCTGTTAGGTTCATCCAGATTACCATATAGTATGTTGCAGGGTATGTCACAAGATATGTTGCAGAGTATTGCATACTAATAATAGAGGCCAGTTGTTCTTCATTCCCATACCAGTGTCGATTGATTTGATTGATGAAGATTAAGCCACCCAAAAGGTGGCACGGGCATGAATAGCCCGTAAGTGGTAATGGCCCTTTGCAGCCATTACCAGTATCATTAGCTGATACTGGAGATCTGTGGAGGTGTGACTGCACCCTACGGAGAGGTCGTAACCTCTGTACCAGTGTCGTTTTTTGAAAATGAATACGACATTTCCTGTCTTCTAGGAAATCTCCCGTCTGTTAGGAGGAGATGAAGGCTTTGACCAGTCACTCAAGAGGTCAGCTGAGTCTCTGATAACCTGTTGTGAGACTTTATTGTTCTAACTGCTTTTGACACATCTAATTCTAGAGTAGCTTCTTTACATGTGCTGACGAGGAGTCACAATAACGTGGCTGAAATATGTTGACCAGGATAAGTGCTTTGGATAAGCACCTCCAAAGGATACCTGATCAACCAGGCTGTGACTCATACGTCAGGCTGCAAACACCCGCGTCCAACAGCCTGGTTGATCAGTCCAGCAACCAAGAGGCCTGGTCGACGACCGGGCCGCGGGGACGCAAAGCCCCGGAAGCACCTCAAGGTAACCAGACCACACACTAGAAAGTGAAGAGACGACGACCTTTCGGTCCGTCCTGGACCATTCTCAAGTCGATTGTGATTCTTTACATCTTTTCTCTCGCTGTCGTTCGTGTCTTCCAGGATCCTGGCCCGTTACAGGGCCACCATTCCAGGTTCTCCGGGAGATGAACATAAGAACAAAGGCAACTGCAGAAGGCCTATTGGCCCATACGAGGCAGCTCCTATTTACTCAGCAGGCCCACATATACCTGGTTGATGGGGTTCTGGGAGTTCTACTCCCCAAGCCCGGCCCGAGGCCAGGCTCGACTTGTGAGAGTTTGGTCCATCAGGCTGTTGCTTGGAGCGGCCCGCAGGCCCACATATACCTGCTTGATGGGGTTCTGGGAGTTCTTCTACTCCCCATGCCCGGCCCGAGGCCAGGCTTGACTTGTGAGAGTTTGGTCCACCAGGCTGTTGCTTGGAGCGGCCCGCAGGCCCACATACCCACCACAGCCCGGTTGGTCCGGCACTCCTTGGAGGAAACAATCTAGTTTCCTCTTGAAGATGTCCACGGTTGTTCCGGCAATATTTCTTACGCTCGCTTTAGAATATCTAAAATTTGGTTAGAATATCTAGCTCTAAAGTGTCTTAGACGTAATTCAGTTATGCTCCAATGTTAAACACTTGCTGAACCACTTTATCAATACTTTCAGCATCAATACTATTAAATCCCAAGTAATATCAAGATGAAAATAATAATGTTTACAACTATCTACATTTCCAAATGTACTTTAGTCAAAAGAAATTAACTTTATGAGACATGNAACGGAGGCAATGCGACCGATTCTAACCAGCCTATGACCGCCACGTACCACCCGTTTGTCATCCTGAAAAGTTGGGCTAAGCTAGGCTAAAGAATCTACTGATGATAGTCCCTGATAATCTGACACGCGAGCAAAATATCCGGTTCCTTGACGGCATTCTCTCCGAGACCTTGAGTACCTTGGTGGAGGACCATTAGCAAGACTCAGGAGCGCTAGGTAGACCCCAGCAGGAGCACTAGGTAGACCCCAGCAGGAGCACTAGGTAGACCCCAGCAGGAGCACTAGGTAGACCCCAGCAGGAGCACTAGGTAGACCCCAGCAGGAGCACTAGGTAGACCCCAGCAGGAGCACCAGGAAGACCCCAGCAGGAGCACTAGGTAGACCCCAGCAGGAGCACTAGGTAGACCCCAGCAGGAGCACTAGGTAGACCCCAGCAGGAGCACTAGGTAGACCCCAGCAGGAGCACTAGGTAGACCCCAGCAGGAGCACTAGGTAGACCCAGCAGGAGCACTAGGAAGACCCCAGCAGGAGCACTAGGTAGACCCAGCAGGAGCACTAGGTAGACCCCAGCAGGAGCACTAGGTAGACCCCAGCAGGAGCACCAGGAAGACCCCAGCAGGAGCACTAGGTAGACCCCAGCAGGAGCACTAGGTAGACCCCAGCAGGAGCACTAGGTAGACCCCAGCAGGAGCACTAGGAAGACCCCAGCAGGAGACTAGGTAGACCCCAGCAGGAGCACTAGGTAGACCCCAGCAGGAGCACTAGGTAGACCCAGCAGGAGCACTAGGTAGACCCCAGCAGGAGCACTAGGTAGACCCCAGCAGGAGCACTAGGTAGACCCAGCAGGAGCACAGGTAGACCCCAGCAGGAGCACTAGGTAGACCCCAGCAGGAGCACTAGGTAGACCCCAGCAGGAGCACCAGGAAGACCCCAGCAGGAGCACTAGGTAGACCCCAGCAGGAGCGCTAGGTAGACCCCAGCAGGAGCACTAGGTAGACCCAGCAGGAGCACTAGGTAGACCCCAGCAGGAGCACTAGGTAGACCCAGCAGGAGCACTAGGTAGACCCAGCAGGAGCACTAGGTAGACCCCAGCAGGAGCACTAGGTAGACCCCAGCAGGAGCACTAGGTAGACCCCAGCAGGAGCACTAGGTAGACCCCAGCAGGAGCACAGGAAGACCCCAGCAGGAGCACTAGGTAGACCCCAGCAGGAGCACTAGGTAGACCCCGCAGGAGCACTAGGTAGACCCAGCAGGAGCACAGGTAGACCCCAGCAGGAGCACTAGGTAGACCCCAGCAGGAGCACTAGGTAGACCCAGCAGGAGCACCAGGAAGACCCAGCAGGAGCACTAGGTAGACCCAGCAGGAGCGCTAGGTAGACCCCAGCAGGAGCACTAGGAAGACCCCAGCAGGAGCACTAGGTAGACCCCAGCAGGAGCACTAGGTAGACCCCAGCAGGAGCACTAGGTAGACCCCAGCAGGAGCACCAGGTAGACCCCAGCAGGAGCACTAGGTAGACCCCAGCAGGAGCACTAGGTAGACCCCAGCAGGAGCACTAGGTAGACCCCAGCAGGAGCACTAGGTAGACCCCAGCAGGAGCACTAGGTAGACCCCAGCAGGAGCACTAGGTAGACCCCAGCAGGAGCACTAGGTAGACCCCAGCAGGAGCACTAGGTAGACCCCAGCAGGAGCACTAGGTAGACCCCAGCAGGAGCACTAGGTAGACCCCAGCAGGAGCACTAGGTAGACCCCAGCAGGAGCACTAGGTAGACCCCAGCAGGAGCACTAGGTAGACCCCAGCAGGAGCACTAGGTAGACCCCAGCAGGAGCACTAGGTAGACCCCAGCAGGAGCACTAGGTAGACCCCAGCAGGAGCACTAGGTAGACCCCAGCAGGAGCACCAGGAAGACCCCAGCAGGAGCACTAGGTAGACCCCAGCAGGAGCACTAGGTAGACCCCAGCAGGAGCACTAGGTAGACCCCAGCAGGAGCACTAGGTAGACCCCAGCAGGAGCACTAGGTAGACCCCAGCAGGAGCACCAGGAAGACCCCAGCAAGGGGCAGCGACGTCAGAAGACATCCACAAAGCACCACCTCTCATGCATAAATTTCTGACTTGTCGCATCTCCTGAGAAAAATGTCTCAGGCAGTGTTCAGACGAAGACGATATCATTGTGATAACATGATGGTCTTGTTCATGCTTCTGCTTTCACTATGATATCTCATATACGAGCCTCGCTATCTATGGTAATATCTCTAAATATATGGTAATAACTAAATATATATGGTATTATCTCTAAATTTATTCTAATATATCTAACTATATGGTAATATTTCTAAATATATGGTAATACAGTAACTAAATATATGGTATATTATCTCTAAATATATGGTATATATATGGTAATATATCTAAATGTATCGTAGTATCTCTAAATATATGTGTGTGTATGTGTGCTTGTGGCCACACATAGACTGGATAACATTGGCAGCATATGGGACGCTGGCAAACGTCATCTTGAATCCTGAATCAGGACTCAGGGTCAATCTCCACAACCTATGTTAGACCACAACTGGAGTATGAAGCACCGGCCTGGAATCCACCCCCTTTGCGAAGCATAAAACTAAAATAGGAAATGTTCGAAGGTTTGAGTACCAGAACACACAACCTTATAGGATAGAAGAGACAGAGAGGACATGATCTCAACATGCAAGATACAGAAGGGAATAGACAAGGTAGACAGGGACAGCCTATTTAAACTGAGAGAAAGTAGGACAAGATGACATAAGGAAGGAAGGAAGGAAGGAAGTATCAGGGGAAAGCGCCAAGCCATTACGACTATATAGCACTGGGAAGGGGTCAGGATAAGGATTTGGGACGGGACGGTGGGAAAGGAATGGTGCCCAACCACTTGTGGACGGTCGGGGATTGAACGCCGACCTGCATGATCCTCGTACCCTATACAAGGGTCAACAAGTAGTATGCATTGGAAGGAGAAGTTGTGGAAACCACCTCCATCTTCAACTTTAGGACAGGATTCCACCAAGAATTGGAACGTCGTAATAGTCAAAATGCAACGCAATAGTTAAAAGGGTAGTAAGAGGGGCAGAGATAGACTTCCGCAGTCACTGTGCTTCATGCTAGCAATCACAGTTGACGGGAACTTTGCACGGAAGTTGTTGGTATATATGTAATAGAACACTTGATAATTTCATAATTAAATTTGCCGGTATTATTATCAATATTAATGAGATAAACAGAGGACGCAAATAACAGGCTTCGTAATAAAATGCTCTACAGGCGATGAGTCACAATAACGGGGCTGAAGTATGTTGACCAGACCACACACTAGAAGGTGAAGGAACGACGACGTTTCGGTCCGTCCTGGACCATTCTCAAGTCGATCGAGACCATTCTCACAATCGACTTAAGAATGGTCCAGGACGGACCGAAACGTCGTCGTCCCTTCACTTTCTAAGTGTGTGGTCTTGTCAACAATAAAATGCTCTGCACTAGTCCTTCCGGGGCAAGCGAGACGAAGCCTGTTTATCTTCTGAGTCAAGTCCGGCCCGAGTCGAGCCTGGCCTCGGGCCGGACTTGGGCAGTAGAACAACTCCCACACCCCCATCAAGCAGGTGTCTTTTACACATTACTTCCCACTCATGGATTCTTCCACCTGATGCTTGAAGTTTCTCTATCCTTTCCCTTGGGCTGGACGGTAGAGCGACGGTCTCGCTTCATGCAGGTCGGCGTTCGATCTCCCGACCGTCCACCAAGTGGTTGGGCACCGTTCCTTTCCCCCCGTCCCATCCCAAATCCTTTCTCCTGATATTTCCTTTCCCTTCTCTACCCATTCTCTCTCTGTTTGCTTTGTGAGTTTGTTTGTCTGCTGCTACTTGATTATTCCATAACTACCTTATTTCTGTGTGTTTATTTAAGGCAATAAACAGGCAATAAACCCAAACTTATCTTACTAAACCTGTGAAGATCTTACAAGCATAAGGTGAAACTGATTGAAAACATCAGAGAATTTATTTACGAACACCGGTTAATGTGAATTCTAATACTCTTCCTCTTATTTCAAGCACTTCAGCACTGCTTCCTTCGCTTCATATATTAGTCCGAACTCAGTCTCTTTTTTTCTTACATAATTCCACACTTTTCGTGTGGAAAAGAATGAGATTTTTAGCCTTTTAGAATGAGCCAATTGGGCCATTCATAAATAGCAAATTTCGACGCACTGAATGCTCTGGAAGTGAGGGGGTGAAGACTCGGGCGATCCATTTCGGAAACAATATAAAATGAGTTGATTCGTAAAAGGTCTTTTGAAACGACGACGATCATTTCTCATCATCCTTCACACCATCCACTGGTCTGTCCACCAGGGACGAATTGTTAATAGATTGTGTCACATCTGGGGTTGGGATGGTGACCCAACCTTCAGTGCTTTCTGGAAGTGGATGAAAATCCTGGTAGAAGATTTGTGGAACAACGAAGTCCAAAGTGAGTTAACATGAGGGATGTTTATAGCAAAAAGGCTAGATAAATTGAATAAATTGTAACAATTTACCGCCAAAATATATGTATATATATAATATACATTACAAAGAACAAGAGCCGTAGCAAATAATGTCAATAAAATCAATCAATAAAACAAGAAATTTGATAAGAGACCTAAAAAATCAAATAAACATTGCATGAAATTCATAAAAAAGCTTCGAGGCACAGCACTACATATTAACGTATTCTGAGCTGCCTAGCACACACACACACACACACACACACACACACACACACACACACACACACACACACACACACACACACACACACACACACACACCACACACACACACACACACACACTAAACACACAGCTCATGTAATGGGAATCTGATTTCATTAGGAATTAATTTGCTAGTCGACAAGCCATCTCTTTGTGACAGTAAATCCTTAATATTATCCAGTACCCGGGTTGGGATGACGCTGTCTACTGTCCATGTTTTGTTTTATCACGTAGACCTCTCTGCAACATTATGTACATCACTCATTGATGTACATAATGTTGCAGAGATGTTTGTTGATGTTTATATATGTTGTTCAGGATTCGCAACCTGGAACAAGTTCCAAGTAGCACGGACTATGGCGAGCCCGTAGTTAATGTTTGCATAATCTTACGATCAAGTTGATATTTCTGCAACGTTTGAGTGCCTGAGGTAAGGGAACGCATGCAGAAAGAGGCTTTGGTGCTTGCTGGGTAAGGTTGATTCCCTTTCAAAGAAAAATGTTAGAGTTGAGATTGATGTGTAATATTAAACATTAGTCATGTGGGATTCACATTATGATTTCGATTCTCTTTTGTTTTCCTTTATCTTATATTTTTAACTGGAGTTTATCAGGTAAATCAGGTTTATCAGAGGGTTCGTTTTAATAAATAAAACCAGATCTTCTTGAGGTTATCTTGAGATGATTTCGGGGCTTTTTAGTGTCCCCGCGGCCCGGTCCTTGACCAGGCCTCCACCCCCCAGGAAGCAGTCCGTGACAGCTGACTAACACCCCAGGTACCTATTTTACTGCTAGGTAACAGGGGCATAGGGTGAAAGAAACTCTGCCCATTGTTTCTCGCCGGCGCCTGAGATCGAATCCAGGACCACAGGATCACAAGTCCAGCGTGCTGTCCGCTCGGCCGACCGGCTCAGTCTATGGTGACTACAATGATAGTGATGGTGATGGTCTAGATGGTGACTACGTTCTTGCCCTCACACGATGGGAATCTTTAAGCTGAGAGATTACCGTGTGATACAGAGGTTGATACTGTTGATAATACAAGCCGTATAGAGGCTTATCACCGGATAATTGAGGCGTCTACCAGGGGCCAGATTCATGAAGCAGTTACGCAAGCACTTACGAACCTGGAGTCAGATTCACGAAGCAGTTACGCAAGTACTTACGAACGTGTACATCTTTCCTCAATCTTTGACGGCTTTGGTTACATTTATTAAACAATTTACAAGCATGAAACATGCCAATCAACTGTTGTTATTGTTATAAACAGCCTCCTGGTGCTTCGGAGCTCATTAACTGTTTAATAATTGTAAACAAAGCCGCCAAAGATTGAGGAAAGATGTACAGGTTTGTAAGTGCTTGCGTAACTGCTTCGTGAATCTGGCCCCAGGTCTCCGTCTTGAATATGACAGATTCTTGCCAACATGCGAACGGTACTTAGCTCGACTGACTGTCAACAAATCCACAAGGGCCGTGACGAGGATTCGAACCTACGTCCGGGTCAAATCCTCGCCACGGCCCCTGTGGATTTGTTCATTTGATACATCACGCTATTGTGATTTCTGTGTGTATTGACTGACTGGTATTTACCTTTTGAGTTGTAGTGTTGTTGTTAAAGATTCGCTACCTGGAACAAGAAGTTCCAAGTAGCACGGGCTATGGTGATCCCGTAGTAGTTGTAGTGGGGGGTGAGTTTGTTGTGCAAACTGTAGAGCGACGGTCTCGCGTCATGCAGGTCGGCGTTCAATCCCCGACCGTCCAAGTGGTTGGGCACCATTCCTTCCCCTCGTCCCATCCCAAATCCTTATCCTGACCCCTTCCCAGTGCTATATAGTCGTAATGGCTTGGTGCTTTCCCCCTGATAGTTCCCTTCTCACCACCACCATCCAGTTGTGGTAGTTGGCCTCGCCACCATCACCCAGTTGTGGTAGTTGGTGATTGTATTGTGAATACATGGACAACAAGCACTCACAATCCACTGATTGTGGCAGTGTGGTGCTTGGACACCAGACAAGGTAACCCCCTTTAACACCACCACACTTACCGGGAACGGCAAAATACACAATCACTTACAGACTTACAGAAAAGTGTGCAGTCACTTTGAGAGATCACAGAGTCGAAAATGTACATGTTTAAATGGTATAGATTTTTAACTGCTTTGACTAGGCAACTTAATCTAACCACGCCAATCCTAAGCAAATCTTCTAAAGGTAGATAATGTATTTATAATGTCAAATTAAACATTTGACAATGTTTTAAAAAAAAAATCACGCATCAGAAATATTTTGGAGCCTGCAAATTGTGTGATACTAATGAACAAATCCACAAGGGCCGTGACGAGGATTCGAACCTGCGTCCGAGAGTGTATTGTGTAATACTAGTTTGATCTTTATCCTATCCTGAAGGTTTTCCAGGAAGTTATCAATCTTAATTGGTCTTTTGTTTCAAAATTTCCCGAAATACAATAACCGCGATTTTGACCAAAAACTATTAATTGATCTCTTGGTAAACTGCTCATCTTTCCTCACCTCAACAACGTGACAGGTCGTTACTGAGAATAAGATGATGGTGGTGTTTATATTCCATATAAGCATTATATAATTCCATATAAGCATTATATAGCAGTTTTGGCTCGACAGTGACTTGTCATTCTGCCNCCGGCCATCGCAAAAGTGTTTTAACAACCCCTTGAGGTGTAAGGTCAGCTGCCAGGAGCAGGTGTGTGGTGGCTCAGGTGTGGCACTGGCAGCCATCTTCCTTCCTGGAGGAGGAGAGGAGGGTGTTGAGACCTGTGGGGGGGGACAGTGACCTGGGGGGGGGGTTGTTAGACAGGGGGGCTGTTGTTAGACGGGGGGGGATTGATGTTAGACAGGTGGGTGCTTGTTAGACAGGTGGGTGCTTGTTAGACAGGTGGGTGCTTGTTAGACAGGTGGGTGCTTGTTAGACAGGTGGGTGCTTGTTAGACAGTGCGGGCGGTTGTAATAATCCTCCATGTGTATTTCTTGTAATACGAGCCTTAACAAGGGCAATTGTCGTGGCGCTAATTCCTTAGGAACAGTCAATAGTTAACCCTTAAGAGACCTCGATAAACCGAACAGCATTTCTACACCCGTTAATGCGGAAATCATACGAAACAAAGGTATTGTTCCCTCTGAATAATATTGGTTTTCTGTTATACTTCAAACCGCAGAAAACGAGAATTTATAAGCGCGCGTGATATAATTTATAAGAGTTATATCATTTCTTATATAACGAGAATTTATAACTTATTAATACTAACTTATTAATATTATAACTTCTTAATTATAAATAACTTTTCCGTTTTCCCGTCCGTATGATATATTATAACTTATTAAATAATTTTTCCGTTTTCCCGCCCGTATGATGATACTAGCAATAATAATTTTATAATGTATTAAAATATGCAATGATACAATATACAATAATAGTGGTTATTAAATAGACATTAAACGTTTATCATATCAAGAAACTAGTTCAGGCATAACCTAAAATTTATTTAATTAAATTATAAATTTTAAATTAAATTAAATTAAATTAGCCATTAAATTATATATATATATTGTGGTAAAACTTAATACTATACGAGAAGTTAACATATATAACATTTGATAAATTATTTTGGAAAAAACAGTTTATAAATGAATTGTTAAAGAAACTGGAAATGCTTATTTTTTTTATTTACAGCATTTAATCGCATTTGAAAGGTCATTTCATAAATTTCATCTCCTGTATTTGTATGCATTTTCTCACTTGTTTAAATCACGCTCGTGGAATTTATTTATTTAATTATTTATTTATTTATTTTTTATATACAAGAAGGTACATTGGGTTTGTGAGAATACATAGCATGGTATTTACTATCTTGTAAAGCCACTAGTACACACAGCGTTTCGGGCAGGTTTCGGGTATAAAAAAATTCAAATATATATTTTTTCTGGTGTGGGTTCACTGGGGTTCTGTAACAACGCTCAACAAGGTGTTTGTGATCGGGGTAGTATTGATCCTTAATGTATTGAAGGAGTTGAGTAATGGTGAAGAATGCTGTTTGGATCCAGAGATTGTATCATTACCTGTAATTGTCGATTCATAATGAGTGATTAAGGTGATGTTGACCCCAACTTGAGAAAGGTGGGAGGTTACATCCGAAAACTTGATTTTATTACATTACACATTTATTGGGTCTTCCTACACCCTCATTACCAATATTTTAAGTTTAATGTATTTGGATACAGGAGAAGAATTTTCTAACATGTAAGACTCGGATCGTTGTGTCATGTTGGTTGAGATCAATGTTGTAGTCTCTCTCCTCGTAGCTCATACCTCTCAGCTCGGGTACTAGTTGGTGGCAAACTTTTGAACCTTTTCCAGTTTAGTCTTATCCTTGACTAGATATGGACTCCATGCTGGGGCTGCATCGATCAATGTTGTACCTGGTGAATACTTTCATCGACGACTCTTGTGAGTATATGAGGTTGCTGAGGTATCATTTCTGGCGTGGGAGAGAGAGAGGCAAGACATGACGGAGAGGTTTGCTATTGAACTGCTCGGGGAAGCAATATTGAAGAAGGATTATTATCGGTGTTTTGTAAAGTTCAACAATACATTGGAGGGTGAACTCTCTGAAAGTCTCTGAAACTAGATACTAAGAATGCTGGACCATGTTCTCACTATGTTCATGTTCTTGCTGTGAACACGACTTAAGTGGAACATTAACGAGAACAATAATACGGTTAAATACTTTTAGACAAATATAAGTAATCAGATATTGCCGAGGGTTGAATTCCCGGGGCAGGAGAAAACTGTTGGGCACGATGCCTTACGTGCCCAACGACAGCGTGCACGACAGAGTCATCACCTGATGACTCTGTTCACCTAGCAGTAAATTTGTCATGTTAGGGACTACAATCGTCTTACAGCTTGGTATTCTTCCATAATACATTTATGCCTCATTGATATACAAGTTACTCCCAATCCTAGCCTTACCCATCCACACACTAACCCACACTCTCCTAACTTAACCGCCCATCCTGCCTTCCCTAGTTCCCTGTAGAGACTGGTAGGTAAGTCCCAAGGCACTTGCCCTACCTCCTTACCCTCAAACACGTGGTCACTCTCCCCCAACCAGCTCCATATGTGGCTCCAATCTACCGTCATCACTACGGCCCTCTTGCAGCCACATGTGTTCAATCTTCCCTTCAACATATGTCACATGTGGCCTTGTTCCTCCTCCTCCTCCTCCTCCTCCTCCTCCTCCTCCTCCTGCCGCTCCTCTCATCATCTCAAAATGTTTTCAACTAGTAATACTTGGACCTTCTCAAGCCATCCTGGTCCCCATTCATGCCTCACGTGTCACAAAAGGGCCACGCGAAAATTTTCTATCCAGGAGGAAAAAAATTGGACTTCTTTCACAGTTCCTTCACTTCGGTATATTAGAGGGCTGAAGTCAGAGTGAACAGTGGTGGAGTGTAGTTCCTTCTGCCAGCACCTGGTCCCTCCCTCCCCCCCCCCCCTCACTGCTGTCAAGAAGGTGGGGGGGGGGTCACTTGTCACTGTCAACCGCCAGTCTTGACCGCTAGTGTCAACTGCTTGAGCCGACTACTTCGATCAAACACAAACATTCGAACAACAGTTGACATATATATATATATATATATATATATATATATATATATATATATATATATATATATATAATATATATATATATATATATATATGCGCTCTCTCTTTGCAAGATGCTTTGCAATAGGGATGTACAAGCAGTCTAGCAATATGGTCAATGAGATTTGCCACAAAACTCTAATGGCACAAACTTAATTAAACTCTATCTGTAGAAGAGAAAGAAATATTTTATATTTTAATCACTGTGATAAGGTATAATCTTCCATAAGCCATTATTATTCGTCTAGGTTTATAATGATAGCTTGATTGATCTAGCTGGTCTATCATAACTTCATCATTATACCTAGCATATCATAGCTTCATCATACTACCCAACATACCACCACTTCATCTTGGTTGCTTAAAAAAAAATCTGATTATACTTTTTTTTGGTGTTTAATATATTTATTATAAGAGCCGAAATGGAGCAGCTTTCCTTCTTATCTTCAGGTTCATGCATGTAATCATTTATATATGATTCTTGCAAAAGCTTTTCTCGCTGCAACATTTGCAATTCTCTTTGTCCCTTGTTCATAATGTCCTTTGACTTCGAGGAAGAGGATTACTGTATGTGTGTGTGTGTGTGTGTGTGTGTGTGTGTGTGTGTGTTGTGTGTGTGTGTGTGTGTGTGTGTGTGTGTGTGTGTGCGTGTGTGTGTGTGTGCCCCAAACACTTAGGCGTGTATAGTAATTATATATGAATTGTAGACATTTTGTGTCGTCCATGTCCTTGTAATAATTTATATTTTTGTATATAAACAAATAGTATTAGTAGTAATAGTGTTGTTATGGAGTAACAAATAAATTTGGACATTTTTATATATTTTTATATATTTTTTATATATATCTAATTTTCCTCTACGAGACTCTTGATTCAAACTGTTTATTCATTGTAACAAAACTATTGAATAAATTCAATAGATTGTAACAAAACCATTGAATAAATTCAATAGATTGTAACAAAACCATTGAATAAATTCAATAGATTGTAACAAAACCATTGAATAAATTCAATATATTATAACAAAACCATTGAATAAATTCAATAGATTGTAACAAAACCATTGAATGAATTCAATAGATTGTAACAAAACCATTGAATAAATTCAATAGTTTCCCATTCAACACCTTGATGTTGCTGGCATACAACAGATCTGAACTCTAACGAGCGGATTGCGTAAACTTGTGTTTGATGTAAACTCAGGTTTACACAAACCTTGGTTTACTTCGACCTACAGACACCCGGGTTTGTAACGCATAACTCGGCTCTTGGCTGAAGTATTTAGTGAGGATTTCCGGAATCCCTGCAACATTACGTTGCAAAAAAATATTGCAATTTTGGAAAGTAAAAAATGCAGCAAGTTCCATTCCAATATTAGATCCAACTTTGCCGTGGATTGTTGTTGGGGGGCATAATACAGGTATCTTGTTTGTACCGTACAGGTTCTGCCACACTGGTTCTGTACCGTACTAGTTTTGTTCTATGAGTTGTACCAATGGTGTCTCACAATGTATTGTTCCACACTGGTGGTGGTGTTCCACACTGGTGGTGGTGTTCCACACTGGTTGTGGTGTTCCACACTGGTGGTGGTGTTCCACACTGGTGGTGGTGGTGTTCCACACTGGTGGTGGTGTTCCACACTGCTAGTGGTGATGTTCCACACTGGTGGTGGTGTTCCACACTGCTAGTGGTGATGTTCCACACTGGTGGTGGTGGTGTTCCACACTGGTGGTGGTGTTCCACACTGGTGGTGGTGGTGTTCCACACTGGTGGTGGTGTTCCACACTGGTGGTGGTGTTCCACACTGGTGGTGGTGGTATTCCACACTGGTGGTGGTGTTCCACACTGGTGGTGGTGGTGTTCCACACTGGTGGTGGTGGTGTTCCACACTGGTGGTGATGGTGTTCCACACTGGTGGTGGTGGTGTTCCACACTGGTGGTGATGGTGTTCCACACTGGTGGTGGTGGTGTTCCACACTGGTGGTGGTGTTCCACACTGGTGGTGGTGGTGTTCCACACTGGTGGTGGTGGTGTTCCACACTGGTGGTGGTGGTGTTCCACACTGGTGGTGGTGTTCCACACTGGTGGTGGTGTTCCACACTGGTGGTGGTGGTGTTCCACACTGGTGGTGGTGTTCCACACTGGTGGTGGTGTTCCACACTGGTGGTGGTGGTGTTCCACACTGGTGGTGGTGTTCCACACTGGTGGTGGTGTTCCACACTGGTGGTGATGGTGTTCCACACTGGTGGTGGTGTTCCACACTGGTGGTGGTGTTCCACACTGGTGGTGGTGTTCCACACTGGTGGTGGTGTTCCACACTGGTGGTGGTGGTGTTCCACACTGGTGGTGGTGTTCCACACTGGTGGTGGTGGTGTTCCACACTGGTGATGGTGTTCCACACTGGTGGTGGTGTTCCACACTGGTGGTGGTGTTCCACACTGGTGGTGGTGTTCCACGCTGGTGGTGGTGGTGTTCCACACTGGTGATGGTGTTCCACACTGGTGGTGGTGGTGTTCCACACTGGTGGTGGTGGTGTTCCACACTGGTGGTGGTGTTCCACGCTGGTGGTGGTGGTGTTCCACACTGGTGATGGTGTTCCACACTGGTGGTGGTGGTGTTCCACACTGGTGGTGGTGGTGTTCCACACTGGTGGTGGTGTTCCACACTGGTGGTGGTGGTGTTCCACACTGGTGGTGATGGTGTTCCACACTGGTGGTGGTGGTGTTCCACACTGGTGGTGGTGGTGTTCCACACTGGTGGTGGTGGTGTTCCACACTGGTGATGGTGTTCCACACTGGTGGTGGTGGTGTTCCACACTGGTGGTGGTGTTCCACACTGGTGGTGGTGTTCCACACTGCTAGTGGTGTTCTCAACCCATCCTCCAAAAATGGAAGTTGAAAAAAAATTGTAATATGATATTCCCACTCAGTTTTTTTGGGCTTTCTCTACCCTTTGGTACTCAAACCCCATTCGTCCTCACGCAGGCTTCGTGTCGTAGTGGTTGGGCTTTATCCACACTGCTGTGTAAGGTCCTGTTCCGATCAACTGGATTTTTTATTTGCTTCTGATCTGATTTTGTCTATTGTGCCACATTAAGTGTTTCTAGGAAGGAATACACAGCTTCTGCTACATAACCTTGACACAATGGGCCGCCAAGACTATCTCAATACTCAGCCCCGGGACTGTCAGACCTAAAGGGTATCGTTACTACTACAGCGGGTTCTTCAAGACAGCTGTACGTCAAGACAGCTGCTGTACACAATGTGTCTAACTCTAAAGAATAATACACTTTAACATTGAACAACTTTATGAAGTGACTTTGCTCTCCGATTCACACTTGAGTTGGAATTAAATTCTGGACATTATAATATGACGTCAATGGAGTTAATTTTGAATACCTTTGATCCTGAAGTTAATGTTAAACACCACACATGTTAAACACCAGCCTCCTGAAGACAGTCATCGTGAGGGGCCGGGTCCCAACGGACCTGTGCACAAACGTTTCCGCAAAAGTAATTGTAGCACATCCGAGGATGCTGTATATCTTCCTCACCTTGGGTTCACTAGATCTGTCAAATATATAATACAAAAATACATGGAAATGGGCTCTTAACTTGCACACTAAAGGTCTTTTATCCCTAAAACATCTGCAATTTCTTACCTGGAAGTAATTTAGCGACATCTGTAAGGGCTAAAGCAAACGTCCCTATCAGCGGCATCTGCAAGTGCTTAAGAAATCATACAAGAAGTCTCACATTCACACTACCATTTAGAGGTGTAATATATCCAGCCAGCGAGCTTGGGGTAAAATATATTATCCTAACTTAGACCTGCAAGACGGACCAGAAATATGTTATCCAGCAAAACCAGGCTCTGAATAATGATTTTTTGTGCAACGGGACAGAAAGGACAAGCAGAGCTAAGGGGTGAGGACAAGCAGAGCTAAGGGAGGAGGACAAGCAGAGCTAAGGGAGGTAAGGAGGGAAGACAAAGAGACACAGGGTGTGATATATTCTGTCTCTTAACAAACTAAGACTTAGACTTCATTAGAAATATGCTAATATTCCTAATGAAACTGCAAGCCAAGAGCTGTTATCTTACATCAGCTCAACTGAAGCTTGGATGCAGATGAGCCTTGGGTTACTTTTCATTAGGAATAAGCTTTATTTAATGCTAAGTTAAAGTCATGTTCTGGATGACGCTGGAGCCAGATGCGTGGCAGAGCCTTCATGCATTCACTCAACTGGATGAGAGTTGAACGATTATGTTCCGAATGTGGTACCGCCAGGGATGGAATGATGTTCGAGAGAATGACAAAGTCTGAACACGAAGCTTTGATGACTGAACGCCTTGTGTCATGAATGCCAACTTCCGGTTGTCAACAAAGTTTGGCCAAGTGATCAATCTTAAGATCATTGGGTCTTGTATGTGACAATAAGACCATTATCATCTTTCCGGTGTTGAAGGCTGTGATGAACTGACGAGAGTCGAGTCTCCACGAACCTTTCTCAATCCTGCCCAGAATATGCATAAAAATGAGGTAGAAGGGGGGGGGGAATGGACAGGCTTTCCGGGAGAGTGGTGCATACTCAATATGGGAGAGAATCTATGTTGCATACAATATCTTGCAATTCTGACCGTCGAGAAGCAGCGAGATTGATATCTTACGGCTGTGGGATTCTTGGCTAGCCTTTCTTGCTCAACTTGTGCATCTTTATAGTCACTGAAGAGTCGAACTTGATCCGCAACAAGTTAACTATATCACTTACCCGTATGGCCTCTTTTAGGGTCAGTATCAGGTAGTGTAGTGATGAGCAACACCTGGATTTTTCTGCAGCAAATGTAACATGTCATATTAGATTTAGGGAGGAATTGCTGCAAGTCGAGATTAATGAGCCTTGTAGCAGTAGTCATTTCCTCTTATGTAAAGATTATATAGTGAGCTTATCAGCAAAGACTAGAACTTCAGAAATGAGTAGTGAACATTCCACACAAGCGGCCAAGCCCCGCCTCTGTGGGTGGTGCTAACGAGGTCGCTGCTCTAGCAATTGTAAAACATTTATTCGGAATCTTGTCAGTAAATACCATTTCGTTATAGCATTAGTGCTACGCCCTAAGCTTTTAACCACTGCATACAACAACGTTGCAAAGTAAACATTTTTTTGTTTGTTTTTCTGGCTTTGGGGTTGATAAGCGCCTTACTTGTGTTGAATTATACACGGCTGAAGACTCTCCCTTCACCACATTACCGTCAGAAATCAACTCAGATATTCTTTCACCATGTCTCTCCCTAGACAGACATCATGTCTATTTTTGCGAACGCTAATGTAATGGGCTCTTAGTTTATAATTAAGGACATTATTCGTACTCTTTAGTTCTTCAGTGTATTAATAATTATAATTATAATTGCTGGTTCCATCAGGCATTTGAAAATAAGTAAGCTGGGACATGCGGTTTTATGTCTTACAACTGATTTAAGCGTGTCTAAAACTGTTCTCTAATTTCTCTGAAATTAGAGAACTTATATGAGTCTGAGTAATTGCAGTGACTTTTGATCTTTTTGATTTACTGGAGTTATTGATTAGCAAAGAACTTGGCGCTGCGTCAGTCAAGCGACTCGTCTGTGGAGCTTGACAGCTTAGTGTCAAGTTGAATTTCTTTAGTTACCCCAGCTTTAAAATCCTCGGGTTGACCAAACCACACACTGGAAAGTGAAGGGACGACGACGTTTCGGTCCGTCCGTGTGATTCTCGACTCGACCTTCTCACAATCGACTCGAGAATGGTCCAGAACGGACCGAAACGTCGTCGTCCCTTCACCTTCTAGTGTGTGGTCTGGTCAACATATTTCAGCCACGTTATTGTGACTCCTCGTCTACATCTGAAGGTGTTGTTTCATTATGTTGTTATATGTGTCGCCTTCCTTTTCAACGGAAGTTATTGGTTATTTGTCATTTATTGTGTTCTATTGTTCAGAATTGTTAGCAGTAACGTTCATTGTTTCAACTTCTCGTGAACGTAAGTGCAGTTTTGCTGTTTTCTCTGGCTTGTTTTTTAATTTTTTTGATGTCTTGATACATTGTCGTTTAATTCGCATTTCGTCGCGTTTATATTTTGTAATATCTACTTCAGTTTAAATGACTTTAACTAAGATATTCATCAATAATTTTGCTGGGATCGAACCCAGGACCACAGGATCACAAGTCCAGCGTGCTGTCCTCTCGGCCGACCGGCTCCCTTACCGCTCGGCCGAGCGGTCCCCACAATTGCACGAGAGGTGGTATCCCCTCTTCCCAGAGACTTCAATACAGTAAGATGAGTACAGTACTTTCCTGTATCCATAGAGCAAAAGATACAAAAATAGCATACATTACACACACAAACCACAATAGCGTGGTGCATCAAATGAACAAATCCACAAGGGCCGTGTGGGATGCTCTCGGACGCAGGTTCGAATCCTCGTCACGGCCCTTGTGGATTTATTGACTCTTCAGCATCTTGGGAGGCAGTATATAGTTTCTGGGAGTGCATTACATGCCTCGAGCAGCAGGCTGGTGTTGTGTGAGGAAGGTCTCTCTCTTACCTGGTTGATACCTGGTTGATGGGGGTTCTGGGAGTTCTGGGTGATGGGGTTCTGGGTTGATGGGGTTCTGGATGGGTATGTGGGCCCGCAGGCCCACATACCCACCACAGGCCGGTTGGTCCGGCACTCCTTGAAGGAAACAATTTAGTTTCCTCTTGAAGGTGTCCACGGTTGTTCCTGTAATATTTCTGATGCTTGCTGGTAGGACGTTGAACAACCGAGGACCTCTGATGTTCATGCAGTGGTCTCTGATTGTGCCCATGGCACCTCTGCTCTTCACTAGCATACGTTCTTGACACAGCAGAAGCAATTTACGTCCTGAAGATAGCACACACGTGTTCTCACTCACAAAATACTCCGAATATACCAGAAAAACGCCACACATGTTAAACACCTGCCTCGCCCAGTATGGCGCGGTGACTGTAAATCTGAATGTGGGAAAACCACTCCAATAATAATGGAAGCAATGACGCCTCGGAGGATAATTTGCAACCAGAACACTTAAAGACGATAGTGAGCTATGTTTACAGGTGCAAGAGAGGGGGAGAGAGGGGGGGAGGAGGGATTGTGGAAAGGTTTGGGGGGATGGAATAGTGGGGGACGAGGGAGTCTGTGGAGAGAGGGAGACAGGACACGTAGCTCATAAGAGTGAAAGCGTCATGTTGCAAGGACTGTCGAGTTAGCAATATTGGTCTCGTGAGTCTGAGACCGAGGAAGGTGAATGATAGCCCTTCGATATCATTGTGACCAGCACACACATCTCTCTCTCTCTCCTGGACGATATCTTCTCCTCTCCTCCCTCTTCCACACCTCCCTATCCTCGTCTCCCTTCTCGCCATCCCTATCCCCTCACAGCTTCATCCCCACCCTTACGACCCAACAGTTCAGAGAGAGAGAGAGAGAGAGAGAGAGAGAGAGAGAGAGAGAGAGAGAGAGAGAGAGAGAGAGAGAGAGAGAGAGAGAGAGGTACAGAAGACATAGTGGTGAGAGGTTTCTCTAAGTGTATTCTGCGCCACAGACGTGGCCATACACCTATACAATGCGAGCAGCGTTCATACTCTCGCCTGCGTTACACAGACAAGGTCAGAGATCTGTTCTACGCAATGTTCACTGGATTATTGAGCACTCAATCACTCGTGATTGAAGAGCTTTTTTAATACAGACTATAAATTTTCGTCCGTGTTGCACAGACAGAGTTTGAGAGCTGCCACAGTTCATAGTGAGTTATTGAGCATTCTGTCACGTAAGGTGATCGGACGGGTGAGAGTTAAGAGAGGGAG
>WNGS01160430.1:16039334-16050224 GCA_020271785.1 Procambarus virginalis
GAAGGCGGCAGAGAATGGTTGTCTCTGGAAGAAGGCGGCAGAGAATGCTTGTCTCTGGGGAAGGCGGCAGAGAATGCTTGTCTCTGGGGGATATACCGAGAGACCCCAATTTCGCCCGCAGAGTCCCGCCACTCTGTAAACAAAGTGGTATAGTGTAAAAGTTTGTGGAAATGTTTCAAGAAAGGCATTTTCGAAATAGAGGAAAATGTAGGCATTACGAGGGTACGCAGTGCAAACATTGCAAAGTGAGAAACTCCTGCAATCATGCCGTTATCGCCGTAAAAAGATAGCAGAGCAGTATTCTCGCCAGCAACTTTGGTTAAGATGCAGTGTTAGCATGTCTGGCTTGGCCTGGACATTACCCTTCATGTCTAGCTTGGCCTGGACATTACCCTTCATGTCTGGCTTGTCCTGGACATTACCCTTCATGTCTGCTTGTCCTGGACATTACCCTTCATGTCTGGCTTGTCCTGGACATTACCCTTCATGTCTGGCTTGGCCTGGACATTACCCTTCATGTCTAGCTTGGTCTGGACATTACCCTTCATGTCTGGCTTGTCCTAGACATTACCCTTCATGTCTAGCTTGGCCTGGACATTACCCTTCATGTCTGGCTTGGCCTGGACATTACCCTTCATGTCTGGCTTGACCTGGACATTACCCTTCATGTCTAGCTTGGTCTGGACATTACCCTCATGTCTGGCTTGTCCTGGACATTACCCTTCATGTCTGGCTGGCCTGGACATTACCCTTCATGTCTAGCTTGGTCTGGACATTACCCTTCATGTCTAGCTTGTCTGGACATTACCCTTCATGTCTAGCTTGGCCTGGACATTACCCTTCATGTCTAGCTTGGCCTGGACATTACCCTTCATGTCTAGCTTGGCCTGGACATTACCCTTCATGTCTAGCTTGGCCTGGACATTACCCTCCATGTCTGGCTTGGTCTGGACATTACCCTTCATGTCTAGCTTGGTCTGGACATTACCCTTCATGTCTGGCTTGTCCTGGACATTACCCTTCATGTCTGGCTTGTCCTGGACATTACCCTTCATGTCTGGCTTGGTCTGGACATTACCCTTCATGTCTGGCTTGTCCTGGACATTACCCTTCATGTCTGGCTTGGTCTGGACATTACCCTTCATGTCTAGCTAGGCCTGGACATTACCCTTCATGTCTGGCTTGTCCTGGACATTACCCTTCATGTCTGGCTTGGCCTGGGCATTACCCTTCATGTCTGGCTTGTCCTGGACATTACCCTTCATGTCTGGCTTGGTCTGGACATTACCCTTCATGTCTGGCTTGGCCTGGACATTACCCTTCATGTCTAGCTTGGCCTGGACATTACCCTTCATGTCTGGCTTGGCCTGGACATTACCCTTCATGTCTAGCTAGGCCTGGACATTACCCTTCATGTCTGGCTTGGCCTGGACATTACCTTTCATGTCTGGCTTGGCCTGGACATTACCCTTTATGTCTGGCTTGGCCTGGACATTACCCTTCATGTCTAGCTAGGCCTGGACATTACCCTTCATGTCTGGCTTGGCCTGGACATTACCTTTCATGTCTGGCTTGCCAGCAGACATGATGTAGCGTTGAGATAAAAAGATGGACGTAAATTGAGATCGATTGAACTTGAGTACGTAAATTGAGTAAATTGAGTTTGCATCCCCATAAATTGTCGTGTTCACTATGCAGTAATGGAGAGGAAAGGTTCAGTATTTATCTTAGGCAACAATGCACACTGATAACCATCAAAATATTATCAAAATGTATAATAATCCTGCCACCAATCTCCATGTTCTTTTTTTTTCTTTTGCGGGTTTTATGAAGACCACTTAGACACGGAACTGAATATGTTCGAATATTTATTGAGAGTGTTTGGATTTCTTCCTGTGTTCGAATCGCATATTTCTAAATGCTTCCCCACGAACTATAACTGCAGGTAATTGCCAATGGAAGCAAAATGTCTCTCCTATTCCACACAATTCTATATACGTATTAATTTATATATGACAAAATCATTTTGTAAGCACAGTAAATTAAAAATGTAAAATGTCGTCTCTGGGGTCGGCCGCTGCTTGGACGAGCATGGTCTGAGGACAGCCTGGGGGTCGGCCGCTGCTTGAACGAGCAGGGTGTGGGGACAGGCTGGAGGTCGGCCGCTGCTTGGACGAGCAGGGCCTGAGGACAGGCTGGGGGTCGGCCGCTGCTTGGACGAGCAGGGTGTGGAGATGAGTTAGTTTATTGGCACCATTGTTCGGCGGCGGAGCGTGATGTGACGAACGAATGGGACTGGGGGAAGCGTCTCTGCCTCTCGATCCCTAACCTCACCCCTCAGGAAACCGACATTTTAACGAAGAATACTTTCCCCAACAGACTGCTGTAGAAACAGCTTCACAGACTTCACTCGTAACAAGTTAAACAAGGCGCCACAATTTTGACTAAACAGTGCAACCCAAATTTACATTTTTAGACTCAAGTTGGAAATGTTAGTTTACAACTTGAGTTGTGATATATAAGCAAAACACTGTGTATTAGATATGACGAGTGAAGAAGCAATAATGTCATCAGGTATAACAGTAACGGTAGTAGGCCTATTAGTGACAACAACGGTAGTTAACAGTAGCTAACTACTCAGGGATGTTGACAATCATCCCTTGGCTGTTGTCAGTTAGTCACTTCCCTTGTGGAGAAACATTGGTATCTTATTTAAAATAAATAGTTACAATAAATGTATTTCGGTCTCAAAAGACTGCATTATTCACAGGTCAAAAACAGATTAGCTTTGACATATGTCACGAAACGATTATGTTTTATTTTTGTATAATAAAAGTTGGTATTTGAACTCTTGTCTTGAAAGCAATTATTGCTGGTAAGTGCGGAGCAGGTTATTGTGGGAGCGTGGGAACAGTTAATTTAAACTAAGACAGTTGGTCGGGAAGTTTTGTGTGTGTGTAGAGAGATGAAGTTGGAGTTGTGAATAGAGTTGGTGTTGTAACTTTCTCCCAGATGGGGAGGCTAGATTCATGGGTTGGTGACCAGGCCAACACTGATGGGTGGTGACCAGGCCAACACTGGTGGTTGGTGACCAGGCCAACACTGGTGGGTGGTGACCAGGCCAACACTGGTGGGTGGTGACCAGGCCAACACTGGTTTGTGGTGACCTAGGGCAGCACTGGTGGGTGGTGGCCCAGCCCTACACTGGTGGTGCGTGTCATGGGGTGCAAGCAACATGGTGGCATCAAGTGGCATACTGTAGTATTAAGTACAGAACCACCACAAAGTCTTCATGAAACCAGATTGCCGACGACAGCGGCGGCGGCGGCAGCGGCGGCGGGGCTCACGAAACTTTCCCTCCGGACTGCCGACCGGCGACTAGCCTCGTATATCAGCCAGGTATTTTAGTGTACCATTCCAGTGGCAATATCGCCAACTTCTCGCACTTGTGCAACATGTGCAATTGTGGTGCATGGGCCAGAAAATGTGAAGTTTGAAAAGTGCAATTGAGGCTATTGTAGCCTGAGAGACGCCAGCAGGAGGAGACGCTTTCAGGTCCCTCGCTCCAGACGAGATCACTTTAACGTCAACAGTTCTTCTTACAGCCTCCACAACACTTTAAAAATACAAAGTGACATAGTCAAGTGCACTTAGCCACTTGTACTTTTCAGTAGCCACTCTGCTACACTGAGCACAAAGTGTCGAGAGTTGAGAACGTGATTCGTGATCAAAATTTGTAATTACAAAAGCCTTAAAGCCATTAAAAAATACTGGATTTTTTTTATTTTATTTTAGCCACTACCAGATCATGGATCAGCTAAATCTAACACCTCCAGTGTGTCCTATAAATAGTATATATATATATATTATATATATATATATATATATATATATATATATATATATATATATATATATATATATATATATATATATATATATATATATAGTCTTGTTAAGGCCGTTGTCAAAACATGACTGCAGTCATGTGTTGACAACGGCCATAACAAGCCGAAACGTTCACCCCCCTTTCTCCAATTCTTTGTGGTTTTTCCACATACAAATGATCAGTGTTTAGTGATCGTCAATTGCATATATATATATATATATATATATATATATATATATATATATATATATATATATATATATATATATAAAATATATATATATATATAATATATATATAATATATATATATATATATATATATATATATATATATATATATATAATATACATATATACAGGCTGTCCTTGTAACCTTTCCGAAGGCAATAGAATCATATTGGCTTTGCCCTTTCTCCAGCTTACCTTAACTTTCCCAAATGAGAAAAGCCAGAACGAAAAGACAAATGAAGGTGGGTCCAAGAGCTAGGTATCGCTCAAGATAGGTACCGTTAGTTAAACATGGCTATGAAAGCACTCTCACACTAAACTAGTCTTCGTTAATACAATATAACAACCATGTTAAAATATAATTTAAGATAAAGGAGTTGATCAGTTGACACTACGTCAATGTCACTGTCAATGTTCTCGGAAAGAAATATTGCAAGACTGGATCCTGGCGCGATTCTTCTGCGAGGAATTCTATTACTGAAATGTCAAGTGAGGAGCCTAAGCGTGAACCATAACTGAACCAAGAGATTGGTTGGTAGCCAGGGGCCCACCAGGAGACTGGTAGCTTGGTTGTCTGGTAGCCAGGGGCCCACTGGGAGACTGGTACCTTGGTTGTCTGGTAGCCAGGGGCCCACTGGGAGACTGGTAGCTTGGTTGTCTGGTAGCCAGGGGCCCACCAGGAGACTGGTAGCTAGGTTGTGTGGTAGCCAGGGCCCACCGGGAGACTGGTAGCTTGGTTGTCTGGTAGCCAGGGGCCCACTGGGAGACTGGTAGCTTGGTTGTCTGGTAGCCAGGGGCCCACTGGGAGACTGGTGGCTTGGTTGTCTGGTAGCCAGGGCCCACCAGGAGACTGGTAGCTAGGTTGTGTGGTAGCCAGGCCCACCAGGAGACGGTAGCTAGGTTGTGTGGTAGCCAGGGCCCACCAGGAGACTGGTAGCTAGGTTGTGTGGTAGCCAGGGCCCACCAGGAGACGGTAGCTAGGTTGTGTGGTAGCCAGGGCCCATCAGGAGACTGGTAGCTTGGTTGTCTGGTAGCCAGGGGCCCACCAGGAGACTGGTAGCTTGGTTGTCTGGTAGCCAGGGCCCACCAGGAGACTGGTAGCTAGGGTTGTGTGGTAGCCAGGGGCCCACCAGGAGACTGGTAGCTAGGTTGTGTGCTAGCCAGGGGGGCCCACCAGGAGACTGGTAGCTAGGCTGTAAGGAATGGGTATATTGGGCAGAATAAAACTACGTACAGAATGTCATGCAGTGGACAAGAAGCTATTTAACTCTATTTAAATTTGGCGCCGGCCGTCTTATGTTGCACATGTGTTCTTGAGGTGTTGGCAAGACAGCTTTTTCTTTATTAACAACTAGATGGGGTATCCGGCGGTGCCCGGGTCTCATTCTTCCTTCCCAAATCCTCTCCCTTTCCCTCCCTTTCCTTCCTTATCTTCTCCCACTGTTTCATGTGTCTTGCCCTGCTTCAATTTGTACTTTGATGCGCGTGATCCGTGGGTCCCCAGATGTCCACCCCTATATGTAGCTAGGTCCACCTCCAGGGACCTAGTTACATGGGGAATACACACAAATCTGTGCCATGCAGTTACATTGACAGGTTCGAACCTCGCTTAGGTATATGGGAACAACCTCCAAACTGACTAGGCCATACTGGAGTCCTTAAGTACTTTGAAACGAGAACGTTATATTTGTGTGCGTCGTGTAGTGGTTGAGTGCGTCGATGCGTGGTGGAGTGCACTGGGGTGGCAGAGCGTGTAGGGGCCCCTCAGGTTAATTCAACAAAAATAATGATAATGGGTTAAACTGAAGAGAGAAGATGTATGTTAATATTAACGTGAGGGGGGCCCGCATTTCTGGTGGCCCCGGCAGATGCAGGAGGTAGATGCCTCGTCATGTCTCTTCAGTATTCTTGAGATAGTTTTGCAGCTGTGTTTTAAAATGAAGTACAGTTTGTCTTCTTCTTTACGGCTTCGGTGGGTAGGCGTAGAATTTCCATGTTTTTTTTTTCCTTTTGATAAAAGAACATCATCCACTGTCTTAAATTGTGGCTGATGGTCTTAAAGTCCTCTTGTGTGAATTACTTTGAGCTTTCAAAGAAGTTCTCTGTCAAAGGATTTTATAATTTATTCAGTATTTTAAATGTCTCGTTGATATCAGTTCTGTGATGATTGGTGGGTAGTGTTGTGAGTCTTGCGGCTTTCAACCTCTCCTTGGACGAGAGTTAACTCAGTTCTTAGGTGATTTTTGTCACCCTGTCTTAAACGCTTTCCAATGTAGTTCCGTTTTCTTGTAGATTGGGTCCTAGTGTATGGATGAGGCAGTCTGGAAGTGGGTTACCTTACCTTGAGGTTACCTTGAGGTGCTTCCGGGGCTTAGTGTCCCCGCGGCCCGGTCGTCGACCAGGCCTCCTGGTTGCTGGACTGATCAACCAGGTGAACAGGTGATTTTAATGTTTTAACAGTTTCGATGAGATGACCCCTGTCATGTCTGGTTTGTTGTGCTGTTAGCCTCGGGGCCCCTCAACCGTTCCTGGTATGGAAGTCGACTTAGTTCAGGAATGATTTTTGTCGTCTGCTGTTGAGCTCTCTGCAAAGCAGGCGTGTCTTTCTGAAGATTGTGTCCCCCATGCTTGGATTTATATAGTTGAATAACTACCTTCTTTTCCTTTAAATCAAAGTTACCTCTGACTGTTCCCTAGGATTTGTTTGGCTGCTTTTACAACCGCTTCCATTTGTGCAACTTTCAGGGATTGGTTGATTTCTTGATTTTGACATTTGTTATAGAGCTAGCTCTAAATTCATATACTTTTTCGCACTCCTTCACATAGTGACGGAGGGTGTGCGAATAATTTTGCTGACACAGTTTATGTTTGATCAGGTCTACATTTATTTATTTATTTATTTATTTATTTATTTATTTATTTATTTATTTATTTATATACAAGAAGGTAAATTGGGGATTAACAGAGAACATAGAAATTTAGTTTATTTTACATTCTTGTAAAGCCACTAGAACGCATAGCGTTTCCGGCAAATCCTTAAAGTAACAGATAATTTTAGACAATTTACAGCAAAGTTGACAAAAAAATGTTTACAAGTACTTTACAGGCTAACAGGTACAGATCAGCAGGTCATGCGAAATTCCAGAGACACTTTATGGGCAAGTTTAAACCGAGCTGAAGTAACATTTAGAAGTCTCCTCATTATATTGGATGACTTATAGATTTATGTGTGTTCTTGCATAATAGTGTGATGATAGTGTAGTGATCTGCTAGTGTAGATTTAGCTTTGCCTCAGATCTTTAAGTTTTTCTTTAAGTTCTTGATGTATTGATGTTCTTAGCTGCTTATAGGCAGTCTCAAAGATTATACTCAACTCCTCATTTGAAGGCAGATTCTTTGCATAACTCTTCAGCACTCTCGTGTATTTAGAGGCCAAGATGTGATGGAATCCACATAGAAATGAACTCTTTGTTATCACTAGTAACACCAGGGCTGCCCGAAACGCTTTGCTTAATAGTGGCTTTAGGCATTGTATGTACTAGCTCTATCTATAAATCCATCCACTTTTGTATCTTTCCATGTATGTATGTACCTTACCTGAATAAAAATTTATTATTATTATTTATTATTATTTATTATTATTACTATTAGTAATTGTGTTGTATTTTTATCTATACGTACGAAAATGTTAGATTTGTGTCTTAAGGAGTTGAGATGAATTAAGGATGATAAATAATCACAATTAATGTATCAAGTTTAGAGACATTTACATAAGTAAGTGCAAGAAGTATGACAAGTAGGAAGGTCTGGAAAAAAAAGGAGTGGACGATTACTAAATTTTATTTAAGGTACCGCATAAAACTATTCTGTTTTCTTTGACATTGCGACTATAGAAAATATAGAAAATGTTAAAAAGTGTACCACTAACTACTCTAAATCTGCGTTCTCCTGTTTAATTATATATTAGGGTTTTGTTTTCTCTTAACGGGAACAGGAAGCCTGTTAATCGTATTGAGCTCTTTCTAAACCAACGTCTGAGGTAATTGATATTTAATATAGATAAATATTACCACAACAATTGGAGTTATACTGCTACCATTTTACTATTTAATTGATCAAGACGGACGATTACTAACACATGATTTCATATAATTTTTCGGAGTATAATATTATAATCCATTAGCGCTCTCTGTGTTAAATATTTAATATTTCCCTACGGCAATGTTACTATAGTTGTGTGTAAATCATTATTCGTCTCATCCCACATGTATAAGACGAAGATTAGGTTACTATAGTTAAAAATAATTCACTGTGTCGTGGGGACAGGGAGCCAGAGTGTATTCATACACCGTTTGGCTTTTATCGAGCCGAGTTATGGTTTTTTTTTATGGAGCCTATAAAGACCTCGGCATATTAACAGGCTTCCTGTCCCCGTGTATGGTTAAATACAAAGGGTAATGTAAAGGAAGACATTTTTAGAGCAGTTAGTGGTACACTTTCAACATTACTCATATTCTATATATATTCTTACAGAAGATTAGATATTTTATTGGGTAACTTAAAGAAATATTGCAGTCTTTTAATAATAATTCATTGCAATTAGGGGAACAGGCATTGTTTTTTTTTGGTTTTTTTTTGTTTGTTTGTGTTTTTTGTGTGTGTGTGTGTGTGTTGTGTGTTTGTTGTGCTGGTTGTTTTTGTGTTGTGTTGTTGTTGTTGTGTGTCGTGTGGGTGTGTGTGTGTGCGTGTGTGGTGCGTGTGGTGCGTGTTGCAGCTTGTGGGTGAATGAACTTCCGCTGACTCCTCCCTCGTGGTTACACGCCAGACAAAACATACGAGGAGAATACGAGTAGAGTAGGATAAAAGAGGAGTCAGAGACAAGCGCTCACGCAGAATAGAGGAAAACGAGAGCAAGAATGAATTAACAAAAACATTTTGAGTGACTCTTTTATCAATACAACTGAGAAAAGGTCTTTATTTCCGAAGCTACAGTTGTCTCTACTGGGCCTCTACTGGTTCGTCTCTCTAAGGAAACTTGAGCCCTGTCTCGGGATTTGGCCCCTGCTAGTCTCCACGACTGTGAACAGTCCAGACGTATATATGGTCATCATGACAAATCCACAAGGCCGTGACGAGATTCAACCTAACGTCTGAGAGCATCCCAGACGCACCTTAATCCAAGTAATATCCATCATCCTCAGATCTTCATAAAGATGGCGGCGAGGTTATAGCCTTATTACCAGAATAACTGTAATGTGGCACATGAATTTGCATAACTGAATTATCATTTGATTAAAGCAGAAACAAAAGTCATGTGCGATGGCCGGGAATCGAACCCGGGTCACTGCTTGGAAAGGCACGCCTATGACTCAACGCACTATACCACCATCGCTTCATATGCAGTCGCTAATATTTTTCTTTTATTAAATCAATCAACAAGACTACAGTAATGTATTTATACACAAAAAAAAAAAATTTGAGATAAAAAGCACTAGTGGTCTCGTCCTTACTCCACCGATGGGAGCCGGGTTCCAATCCCGGGCAGGACAGGAAAATTACCCTGGGGGCCACCGGCCGTCTCCTGGGCCGGGACGGGGAAGATAAATCGGAAGCTCATCAAAGGTCTCTTATAATTTTTGTGAGGGCTTCAATCTTGGCATTTACAACTTCCGGCGTAGGCGCGTCCATGGGTTTAAACCCCTATGATCTCATATACGTCGCTCGCAACTGGCAATTGACATTTTTTTTCTTTTTTTTTTTTTTTTTTTTTTTTTTTAAAAAAAAAAAGATAAAATGTACATTCTTGTACAGCCACTAGTACGCGAAGCGTTTCGGGCAAGTTCTATAATGTTCCCTGGAATACGATCACGCCGCGAGAATCGCATTTTTTTTCATCCAAGTACACATTTTACTGTTGCGTTAACAGAGGCTGACAGTTAAGGATTGCGCCCATAGTAAATCCTCCACGGCCAGGATACGAACCCATGACTAGCGCTCGGGAATCGCCAGGCGAAGTGTCTTACCACTACACCACGGAGACTGTTTCTATGTTTCTATTTTCTATAAACAGTGTTCCAGAGATGTGTAAATAGTCATCAAATATTCTGCTACAGAAATCGTTTGCCAAAATATCCCCAGTTTGCTAGACTGTAGTGTTAGTAACTATAGTGATTGAATGTACCTATCCACCGGCTGTCCACGGATGGGAGGCGGTGGATAGGTTATCCACATCGCTCCTCTCTCTCTCTCTCGCATCGACTCGCGCTCGCGGCGGCGCGGCAGCGCGCGCTCGCGCGCGCGCGCGCGGAGCGCGCCCGTCGCCCGCGCTGCTCGCCCTAGCGCGCGCTGCCCGCGCGAGCGCGCCCTCGCGCGCGCCCGCGCGGCCGCTCCCTACTCAGCGCTCCTCGACGCGCGCCCTGCGCTCCCTCGCTGCTCTCCCTCTCTCTCGGCCCCCCCCCCTCGCCTCTACCCTCGGCGCCCGGCCGCCGCTCATTCGCTGCTCATGCTCGCTCTCTCTCTGCCATTCTCGCTGCTCTCTCCTTCATGTCATCGCTCTCTCTCTATTCTTCATCTCTCTCTCGCTCTCTCTCTCTCTCTCTCTCTCATCTCTCATTCTCGCTCTCTCTCTCCCCAGGTTGCTTCCTCGGGGGGGGGGGGGGAGGACCTCGATATGAAGCCTACTATGTATATATATATATATATATATATATATATATATAATATATATATATATATATATATCTATATAATATATATAATTAATACATTGAC
>WNGS01160430.1:16080266-16108803 GCA_020271785.1 Procambarus virginalis
TTTCTATGCATCGGTAGGTTAGGTAAAGTGGGTTGCTTGGGTTCGTATGTTTCCGGTTAGGTTAGGGCACTGTACGATGCGGCGAGTGAAGAGAACAGCCTGGAGGAGTGCCCACCCGCTCTCTCCTACCTTGTGCTGGTTTCGGGGCTTAACATCCCCGCGGCCGGTCCGACCAAGCCTCCTGGTTGCTGGAATGGTCAACCAGGTGTTGGCACGTGGCTACCTGCAGCCGACGTATGAATCACAGCCTGGTTTATAAAGTATCCTTTGGAGGTGTTTGTCAAGTTCTCTCCTGAACACTAGGTTGAACATATAAACATTTTGTAAACAAAGCAAATGGGGGGAGGGATTAAAAAAAAAATTTCGAGGTCGAAGCATAGAACACGTAACTATTACAGTGTTTCAAGTTTAACAATTACGTCCTAATTTTAACGGTTTGGTAGATTCATAAATAAATGCCACGACTGGCATGGACAAGCTGATCCTAACTGCTTCATAGCCAGTTAGTGCCAAGGACTAAGTCGTTACCCACAACCGCTTTTGCTCAACAACTATCAATAACACCCATGTTGTTGTTTTTAGATTCAGCTACTTAAAACAAAAGTTCCAAAGTAGCACGGGCTATGGTGAGCCCGTAGGGGACTTACTGGCACCGGAGCAGGGCTGTATCTGCGGGTGAAAGCATTGTTATTGTTATAGATTCAGCTACTCGGAACAAGTTCAAAGTAGCACTGGCTATGGTGAGCCCGTAGGGGACTTACCTGGCACAGGAGCGGGGCAAGTAGCACGGGCTATGGTGAGTCCGTAGCTTACTTGGCACAGGAGCGGTGCTCTGTGTCTCCAGCAACACCTACCACAGCCTTGGTGTTATATCCGACTGTAGGACACGTACAGTGGAGCCGGATGTCTTCCCCTCCGATCGGATAAAGACGATTCAAGTCGATGTGTCAAGTAGGCGGTAGTGTGGCGAACTGTCTGCCAAGTGACCGGTAACCGTGTTTACATTTTGGCGAGGTGACACGTGGTGCCTGATGGGTATATGGCCTACACCCGGCTCCACACACCTGGCTGCACCGGCCCACACCTGCCAGTTGTGGAGTATTGTGACCTTCCTAGTGGTAGAAAATACTGATATATATACTGCACAAAATGCTGTGTAGAAAATACTGATGAATAAAAACACAGAATGAGACTCTCACGTATATTGGATTAATTATCGTACATCATTTGTCAAGGCGAGAAAGTTTTTTTTTTTCATGTAAACACAAAACTTTTCAAATCAAATAAAAAACTATATTCGTAAAAGGGTTGTACAATTACAATTCATTAAGTTAATATAATTTTACAGCACACTAGTTACATAGCAGAAACTCACAATAACAGCAAACCACTTGGACATTAGTATTATTATTATGAATAATGTTTAATTTGAATCAGAGAAAAGTATTTGTGTCCCTATTCCGACGTTTCATTGTTAGTGAAGCAATCTCGTTCGTGACAGTTATATTCGTACAGGGAGAGGTGTTGTCGCTTCTGTGTAACTATATACACTTTTAGTCCTGGACAAAATCCCGTGTTAAAAGTGTACTTGCTTATTGTTCAGTAAGCAGTTATGGAGGCCATATTAGACCTACTAACCTTCCGTAGTGTTATTTAACACACTCTGTGTATATACACCCAAAACCTTGGTACACATCTGTGTATATAGCCCAGAGTGTTGAGGTAGAAAAAGGGAAGTTTATTTATAGTGTCAATGTTTTTGTGATAGTGAATGTATTTATTCATTGGTGGAAGGAAGATTATTGACATAATGTTAATTCTACGTTTCAGGTGTGTGTGTTCGATATTATCATATACCAGACTGATATAAAGACTATACCAGTGATCTAAAGAATATTCAAGTGATATAAAGAATATACTGTACAAGTGATATAAGCAATAGACAGGTAATATAAACAATATATCAGTGCTATAAGCAATATACCGGTGCTATAGGCGATTGTATGTGGTGACAACGACGATCTACAGAGTGATCCACGCTACTAAAAACAGGTGAGTGATTACAACGTATTTGTGTTTCTGTATGCGCATGTAATGGGAAGCTGCGCTATACCAATTTTATTCTTTATTTCCGTACTAGCACTGTGCTATTAAATCTATGAACATGTGTAATTCGCGACGTAAAATTATTGCTGTGTAGCCCACAGACCTGGCTATGTCAGGGCTTGTGCTGTGACTATTTTGAAACGATTGTTTCAACTAGTCTGTAAGCTAGGCTGGTTAAAGCTGCGGCTGATTTCAAAGTAGCCTACGTCAATTTTAACGAACTGTTCATTTAAAATAAGATTTTTTTCTTAATATATTATTATTATTATTAGTATTATCATATTGTGCATATTTAGTCGTAGGTTAGATAAGTGTTTAGGTTTTCTTAGCAATTATTTGTATTTGGAGAGCGTGGGTGAAGCATGAATGATGTGCGATTCGATTGAAGTGCAAAGCATTGCTCGAGAAGTGTTCGAACGTCATCAGATGTGAGTAGTGTGTAAAGTGTTTTTCATGCATGAATAGGGGTTTAGCGGCTTTATTGGGAAGCATTTGCAGCCCGTCCTCGTCAACAAATGCTAAATCCTCATTAATCCAGCCGTCAAAACCCGTTTTTTCTATGAACAGTATTTACACTCGACTCACAACTAATGAGATTCGGCCATTTCTCGGGCAGTGCTTCGCTGACAACTTCTGTTGGACCCACACAGCAGTTAAGGCTTCACAAACAAACTAGTGCAAAAAAATTGCCTACAGAATGTAAACACCTAACCCATGCCTAATTAAACCTAATATATTAATGTGTGTAAATCACGAAAATTAACACGTGTTGAAAAATGTGACAGTGTCAGACCACTGAGGAAGAATTGAAACAGGAATTTCCTTAAGTACTTTCGTATATTAATACTGTACATCTTCAGAAGGACTCGTAATATTATTAATATATAGTAAAATTCCTATATGAGAACAAACTTAGAGTTCCGATGAACAGTTCAACGAATTTGATGAGTTTGGAGAAAGGGGGTGGGTGGGGTGGGAGGGGGGTAGGTTCTTCTGTGGTTGGCTTCAGGTGTTAGGTCTATCATGTGAGTGAACGCATATTTACCCGAAAACACATATATGGTGCTGAGAACCCCCTTTTGTCATGTGTCACATATGAGTCTACTTGATCCACAGAAAGCTGGACTTTGTTAATTATGTAACACTGGGGGGGGGGGGACATTCACGTATGTTAATAACACCAACATACACGTGACTAATTCCTGTTATCGGGGACAGGAAGCCTGTAATCATATATCTACGCCCCCTCCACCCCCCGCCCCCCCACAAGGCAGATCGGACTACTGACCTGCCCCCAGAATACAACCCACAATAGTTGCGTAGCTCCTGAGTTCCTGTTTACTGATAGGTGAATAGAGGCATCAAATGTACATGAACGTGCTAAACCTTTTTTCTGTCTAGGCCAGGGGGATCGAACCCACGATCTCCGATTGTAAGTCGAGAACGTAGACCACTAAACTACAGGTCGTACAAAATTGAGTAATCAGCTGTCTCCGTAGGCGTATTCACAGCCAGAATTACAATAAAAATGTATTTGTTCCTTTATAAAATATTAAAGTCATGTATTTCAAAAAGTATCTTTTTTGATTTAGACAAATATATTTACATTTATAAATCTTAATTCGTATATGAGGTTTTAGTGTAGTTAGTGTGAGCAACTCTCGCAAATGTCCCCAAGTTTCATTTCTGGGCTGACGGAGACGCTTGGGCTCATTTCCTTGCATCTGATGCATTTGTTCACCCAGCAGTAAAATAGGTATCTGGGTGTTAGTCAGCTGTGACGGGCTGCTTCCTGGGGGTGGAGGCCTGGTCGAGGACCGGACCGCGGGGACACTAAAGGCCCCGAAATCATCTCAAGATAAACTCAAGATAAGCTCCATCCTGGGGAATATCTGGGGCCAGATTCACGAAGCAGTTACGCAAGCACTTACGAACCTGTACATCTTTTCTCAATCTTTGGCGGCTTTGTTTACAATTATTAAACAGTTAATGAGCTCCGAAGCACCAGGAGGCTGTTTATAACAATAACAACAGTTGATTGGCAAGTTTTCATGCTTGTAAACTGTTTAATAAATGCAACCAAAGCCGTCAAAGATTGAGAAAAGATGTACACGTTCGTAAGTGCTTGCGTAACAACTTCGTGAATCTGGCTGCAGATCTTTGGGACCTCGATAACCCTAACAAGCATACTGTCTGATAACAGATAAACGACATTAAACCATTTGAGCGGTTAACGACTTGAGTGAGAGAGGGAATCGCAAGTAATGTAAAAAAAAATAATTTATTTTAAGATCAAAAACGTATATAGGAAAATTTGTTTTGATAAAATNCCAAGACTAACAAGAGGAAACTCCTGTGAACAGGAGACCGTCAGCAGTGTTACAGGAATTTGGCGAACATGAGAACAGATTTTGAACACCTGAACAAATTCAGGTCTTCAGGCCCAAATTCATGTCTACACATCATTACTGGTGTACGTAGCATCGTCATGGAATCCAACCCTCACGAAGCACAAATTGAAACAGGCGGGATATGATCACCACATACAAAATACCGAGGAGAATAGACAAGGTGGATAAGGATAGCTTATTTAAACTGAGAAGACGTAGGAACAAGGAGACATTGGCGTAACCTGGAAGCGCAAATAAACCATAGAGATGTCAGAGAAGTTCACGCGCCCTGTTCGGGTGGCCGGGTATTGAAAGATGTTGTCGAAGCCGCTGCCAGTCACAGCTTTAAAGACAAATACTAAACACAACTAAAATATCAAGATAATGTGCAAGGTATATACCTTTTATACCTTGTAAATAACGCCCAGGTATGTTGACCAGACCACACACTAGAAGGTGAAGGGACGACGACGTTTCGGTCCGTCCTGGCCATTCTCAAGTCGATTCTCCAGGATGGACCGAAACGTCGTCGTCCCTTCACTTTCTAGTGTGTGGTTTGGTCAACATATTTCAGCCACGTTATTGTGACTCCTCGTGTGCCAGGTATAAAAGGCAAGGAGGCAGGGCAGAGAGCTACCCCTCACTCCCCTGTAATCACTTCTAGGTAAGTGGCTCCGTCTCTTCCTCACCAGGCTCCCCCCCCCCTGCCCCCCCTGCCCCCCTCTGCCCAACACTTTCCCACCTTGCCTGAACGTTCACCACACACTGTTCGAATTCATTTAAAGTGCTTATCTTAGCTCCGAGCGGCAGATACATATTATCTTTGCTTGTGTTGAGTGCCTCCCAGGTGTCTCTCCCAAAATTAACTCGCGTTGCTGTAGACTATCTTCATGTTGCTGCCTCGGAGGCCGTCAGCTGGACATCTGGGCCTGGAATTATCAGTCTAATAAACATACTCATAAAGGGATATTTCAAGCCGAGCACCAAAGGGATAATACAAGCAGCTCAACTCTCTGTATTTCTTGAATACCTTCCACCAGGACACACACACACAGCAAGGAGGTGGGTCCCGGCGCTCACTGACAATACTTCAACTGGATAAACACCTCTGCTCAAAATGGCGGGAAGACTGGTGGGGGGAATTATACATAAGTAGGAGATCACTTTTCAACACGGCAGTGGCCTCCTGGCCTGGTGTTGCTGGAGCGTCTCAACCTGCGCCCACTGAAGACGCCTCAAGGAGGAATCTGATGGAAGTTTTAAGTAGATGAGCAGCATTAAGAGGATATTACGATTTCAGGAATTAGAAACCTCTAACATGAAGGAATTTTTGTTGGTATAGATAGGAGCTGCCTAGTGTGGGCCAATAGGAGCTGCCTCGTATGGACCAACAGGAGCTGTCTGTCTCGTATGGACCAACAGGAGCTGTCTGTCTCGTATGGACCAACAGGAGCTGTCTGCCTCGTATGGACCAATAGGAGCTGTCTGCCTCGTATGGACCAACAGGAGCTGTCTGCCTCGTATGGACCAACAGGAGCTGTCTGCCTCGTATGGACCAACAGGAGCTGTCTGCCTCGTATGGACCAACAGGAGCTGTCTGTCTCGTATGGACCAACAGGAGCTGTCTGTCTCGTATGGACCAACAGGAGCTGTCTGTCTCGTATGGACCAACAGGAGCTGTCTGCCTCGTATGGACCAATAGGAGCTGTCTGCCTCGTATGGACCAACAGGAGCTGTCTGCCTCGTATGGACCAACAGGAGCTGTCTGCCTCGTATGGACCAACAGGAGCTGTCTGCCTCGTATGGGAAAATAGGAGCTATTCTCGTACCCACATCCATGCTTCCTCCACTCTTCTCCTTCCCTCCCTCACCTCCCTCACCTCCCTCACTTCCCTCACCACCACTCCTACCTTCCCTACCCCCCCCCCCCCCACCACCATTCAACTCTGAGCTCATCATAAATGCTGTGATATTGACTTGAGGCGGACACAGCCTCCAGCATCCAATATAAGACTTGTGACTCAAGGGACAGAACTGTTTTACATGTAAAACGCGAGACAATGCTGGCTGGTGCCTCGCCTGGGGAAGGGGAGAGGGGGTGAATATTTATTCAAATCCCAACTATACTACTATTCAATAATAAATGACTCTACCTACGTTAGATTATAGGCATTGTATCCTACTAGAGTGTTTTATAATGCTGCGAATTATAGGGGTTATATTGAGAACTCTCAGTGATAGGACCTTATGCAAGGAGGCTTGACAGCTGAGTGGACAGCGTTTGGGATTCGTAGTCATGAGATTCCGGGTTCGATCCCCGGTGGAGGCGGAAACAAATAGGCAGAGTTTCTTTCACATTGATGCCCCCCTGTTACTTAGCAGTAAATAGGTACCTGGGAGTTAGACATCTGCTACGGGCTGCTTCCTTGGAGTTAGTAACAAAAAGGAAGCATGGTCGAGGACCGGGCCGCGGGGGACGCTGAACCCCGAAGTCATCTCAAGGTAACTTCAAGATAAGTAGAAGGTTACATGTAAAAGTAAAATAAAAAAATATTGATGAGCAAAGGCGCCTTTGGCTCTCTTATCATCCAAAATTTTCACTCGTAACCTCAAAAACCTTATTATGAATAATATAATATACATCTATGAAAACCTATTTGAACAAGACGATAAAACACTCAGTAATTAGAACATCAAATCAAATTGGCAACTTAATGATGCCTAAACCAACAATATGTGATAACTGCTAATCTCTACAACTCAGGTGTAGATACTTTTGATAAGATAGAACCAGTCTTTACGTTTGATAACCGAAGGATTGAGGAGATTAGGAAACTGCTTATGAAACCTTAAACAGTGTTTGCTGACACTGTTGTGGCTGGCTGCTGACACTGCTCTGGCTACCGTTCTAGCACTGCTCTGGCTACCTGCTGACACTGGCTGTCTGCTAGATATATTTTCCAGGAATCGCTACAGCAGGCTTGTTTCCAGAGTTGACAAACAAACTGTACATCCTTTGAAGGTAGAGTTGGGATTGGTGTGTGTACACAAGGTTAGCCTGGCTTGGCGCGGCGGCTGGCGTTTGTAAGATCCCGCTCAGTCATGGAAATAATTTGCAGGTAGATTTATTTACACGTACTTTCTGGCAAGAGTGCCTTGGGGTAGAGTGGACCCAGCATATTTGGTTGGCTAGGGTTGTATGCTGAGTAGAATGTACTCAATATTTCATACATTACCATCTTGAGGTTATCTTGAGATGATTTCGGGGCTTTTTAGTGTCCCCGCGACCCGGTCCTTGACCAGACCTCCACCCCCAGGAAGCAGCCCGTGACAGCTGACTAACACCCAGGTACCTATTTTACTGCTAGGTAACAGGGGCATAGGGTGAAAGAAACTCTGCCCATTGTTTCTCGCCGGCGCCTGGGATCGAACCCAGGACCACAGGATCACAAGTCCAGTGTGCTGTCCGCTCGGCCGACCGGCTCCCCCATTAGCACAGAGTTTTCAAATATTTTACATGAATTAGACGTATTCAAGGTGAGACTGACTAGTTACCAAACACATTGAAACTAATCAAACCAAACTAATTGAATTACTTGAACTAGAATTAATTGAATTGAATAACTAATTAATTACCAAACTAATTGAAACTTGCCCGAAATGCTATGCGTATTAGTGACTTTAGGTATTGTATGTACTATCTCTTATCTTTAAATCCAACATTATGTATGCAACTCAATGAATGTACTCTTACCTGAATAAAAAATCTAAATCTAAATCTAATCCAATTAAGCTGTTCCAACCATATACTAACTGGTCATCCAGTCCTTGAGTTAAGTGTACTTGACACCTTACTGCATCGCTCTATACTCGAAACATCTACTAACATTAGCTAAGCTACTAAATATACCAGTAATGACAGGAAACCAATAAATGGAAGGTAATTATGAGGAAAAAAGTTCTAAGCCGGTGTATCTACACTACGACTTTACTTTTTAGTCCTGGACAAAAGTATACTAATCGGTTGGTCAATAAGCTAGTGTATCTTGGATGGTAATAGTGATGACTGATGAACGTTCACAGTGTTGAGAGGTATGATCGCGCGTCTGGCAACGGAAACTGGCGACTAAGTGTTTGTGCTGCCGCGTCAAGTGTAAAAAGCTTTTCCGGCATCTGCTAGACCAGCCAATTGGAACCCACAGCAGATTATTCCCGCCAAATATTTCAGCCAATCACAGTCAGTAATGTCTGTATAAAAGAGGCATTCGTGAGCATCAATTATCAGTGCTCCTCTTGCCATCGCGGTAACAGTACGTATTTTGGTAATGGTTGTATACTTGGGAGGTGTTTGTAGGTATGCTCAGCATGTATGTTAATGTTAAGTATTTGGGGGTAAATAATGTATTACGTGTTTTGGTCAACGGGATTAGTCAGAAGTGCGAAATTGCAGATTTTAACGGTCTAGATTAGATTGAGTTTTGGCTATACATGTGGTATTGACTTCAAAAAGTTCATGTGTCCCATTTGGATTTCAGAAAAGTCTCTTATTGCACATGAACGTAACATTACAAATGTTAAATAGTGGTGTTTCAGGACACGGCTGAAATTGTCTTCTAACTTCAGTTAAATAATTTTCAAATTTCAGGAATGTAATATTGTTTTTCTACTATAATTCCAGGTCTTTGCCTATTAGCTCTACTTTACTTAATACTGGTACTCTGCACCCGATACCTATAACGATCATAAGTAACTTAAGAGTATTACACGAACTTTAACTGTTATGGAAGAATAGGTAGTTTCTTAAACCCACCATAGAAATTGCCGAACTAGGTAACTTTACCTCCTTCATGTAGGTATTGACTACTGGATTGTATGAGAATTGAAACTAAAGTTTAGTCTAAACTTTGCTCCATACAACTAGTGAAAAGAATATGCTCCAATAACAAAACTTTCTGTAATACTTTGCGCTATACTAAACCGTGCATATAATTCTAGTGTAATCAAATATTGACACTTTTTAAACATTTCATCAGATACATTGGTATGCTGGCACTGCTTGACCGTACATTCTTATATTTAACATTTTCTTTCTTTACAGATGAAAGCTGTAATCCTCGTATTAGTGGCTCAGACATGTGTTTGGGCCCAGTACATACGGGAGGATGGTATGCCCATAATCTTCGGCGCTGACGGTGACCGCAACTTGGCCAAAGCTTCTGGCCCTATTGTGGTGTCCCCACACTCAACCCAGCAGCAACGCTCCCAGGTGGTTCAGTTGCAGCAAGTAGTGCAACCAGCCACACCCCAGCAGCACTTCTTTGACCTTCCACCGGTTCAGCCCGTCCAACCCCTAGTCCTGGTGGCACAGCCTCTACAACCAACATTTCCAGAGATCTTGCCTCAATTTCCTCCGTCTCTTGCACCTTTGTGTGATGCCTTCAACAAGCCTCTAGTGAGTAATTATTCGTATTAATCGCTTTCCTCGGCAAGTACAATTATCAAGAGTTATTAGGCATGTACTACCTGGACGTTAATAGTAATTCAGGGTCCTTGGTCAGTCCTGTTTAACGGTCCAGAGAAACTACCTTACAAGACTTAAGTTTGTTATCAAACTACTACCAATAATTTTTTAGGTTGACGAGGTAGAGTCCGGGAGGGCGTACCACTTGTCGTGGTGTCACGACTCTGGGCGGACCTACACCTGGGAACAAGCGTCGCGTTACTGTGCTGCTCTGGGCCACGGCTTCCAGGCCCTCAGTATAGAGACCCAACCTGAACAAAACTTTATAGCCACTATCATCGTTAAACGTAAGTTGGAGGGGTTTGAGTATCTTTGTTGGGTGGGGGGGGAGAGATGTGTTAAATTACATGTTATAACCTTATTTTCTCTTTGTAAGACAAACTTTTCTTGGTTTACAAAATCTCTCCCGTATTCTGGCTTGAAATTCAAAATAGACTTCTGGCATAAACTCTGCCATGCTAGTCTTCGAATCTTTGTGCCAAAAGATTCGCTTAAATCTCTAAAGTGTTTCCCCCCACTGGTGCAGATTACATCCGGGACATCTGGACTAGCGGAAACAAGGTGAACTCGAGGTACTGGTCGTGGTTGTCTGGTGCTGCGATGTCGTATACGAACTGGTCTCGCACCGGCAGGTACGTCCAACTTCACTCCTGGATGATAAGCTTAAGGGTTTCTATAATGCTTATAGCTAGTACAACTAGGTCTTAACGACACCTTTCTATCCCCAGAAGTGGCGTTCCTCAGCCGGACAACACGGACGGTAACGAGGACTGTCTGGCCGTCTTCAACAACCACTTTAACGATGGAGTAGTTTGGCACGACTCGAGCTGTTTCTTGCAGAGGCGCGTCATCTGTGAAGCACGCCAGTTTTACAGAGCATAACCAGCTTGATCCCTTAACTACCAAGTAATTAGAGTATATCCAGTTGAAAATTGTTAGTTTCAAATTAATAAAAATAAATTGCATAGCTTTTACTCTAGTAACATGATCCAATAACGTCGCCTGACAACCTGATGTCATTCCTGATGGTTACTGGGCTCTGGGAGGCAGGCTCATCACCTCACACTTGATAGGAAACCAAATTTCGAGTCTTGGTCTCCTTATAGCGGTCTGATCTTACACTTGCAGTCCTTGATTCTGGGGGAGGATCTTGAGGTTATCTTGATGATTTCGGGGCTTTTAGTGTCCCCGCGGCCCGGTCCTCGACCAGGCCTCCACCCCGAGGAAGCAGCCCGTGATAGCTGACTAACACCCAGGTACCTATTTTACTGCTAGGTAACAGGGGCATAGGGTGAAAGAAACTCTGCCCATTGTTTCTCGCCGGCGCTTGGGATCGAACCCAGGATCACAAGTCCAGCGTGCTGTCCGCTCGGCCGACCGGCTTCCCCCCCAGGATGGGGGGAAGGGGTTGGTAGTTTTGGACAGTAGCTATTAGGGTGTTGTCTTGGTCCGGAGCGGCCTGTTATAGCGATGACGTACACGCCCCTGCTGCACTCTACCATTAGTGGGTTGCGGGGGTCCCATTTTTTTTAGGACCTGAATAACTTGTACATTATCAAGAATGCTAGACTCCTCGCCAATTTAAGTCTTAAAAACAGTTGCATAATTACTTTTCTGTAATAGTTTTCTTGATTTCGGCTTGGCGGCCCGAGCCTTGACCAGACCCCCCCCCCCTTTTCTTATTTAACACGACCAAAGGCAGCAGTTATTTAACTCGGGAGTGCCTGTTTCCTGCTAGGTAACGGAGGGCATCGGGGTAGAAGAAATTCTGGCCCTTTGTTTCCGCGACGACTAGCGGTAGTCTTCCTTGGACAATGAAATGCCTAGACCTAATAAGTTAGCATGTAAACTTTGACTGCAAGTTTAAGAGACGGTTCTTGCCTTTTCTAAATTTGGGTTTAAGTGTAGGCACGACCACTTCTGATAAATTTGCAGGTTCTTATTCGTACTGCATCTATTAAGACTGCCTAGATTGTAGCAGTCCTTGGTGATCTGGGAATGGCTTCAAAAAACTGTACACTATTTCGGGATTGGATTGAAGTCTTACTATATAACTGCTTAGCATAGTACCCTTTCGTATTTCCCAAGCTAAAGAGCTTGTTTGTAGTAGCTTCTTCCTTAGAACAGTTTGGGAAATTAACTAGTTTGGCAATTACTGTGATTTAACCCAGTGGCCGTCTGTTGCCATTTTATAGTACGTCTGTCTCCCACATTACTCATATTCCACCCCCCCCCCCCCCAGCTTAACACTGCTCCCATTCCACCTTTTCCGGCCGCTTCACAACCCCTGCTGGCCATTACAGCCGCTTCACAACCCCTGCTGGCCATTACAGCCGCTCATAAAGGCAATATGACTGTGGAATATCCCAGTGTTTAACCCCAGGCTGGCTATACCCTGGTAGTGGAGCTATCTTGTCTACATCACGCTACACTGGTCTTGGAGGTGCTATCATAGTCCTGTTATTCAAGGGTCGGGGAATGGAGGGAAGTGTTCCTCTGCTTTTCTTTATTTCGACGACTGTGCCTCTTAGTTTTTTTTTTCTACATTTTTCTTAACGATCTGAAGTTTTTTTTTTAATTGGTGCTGATCGTTCCTCCTTGGCCCTTGCTAGATATCTTAATGCCATATCAATGGTATTTAATACTGCTTACGTTGGAGGCATAGTTTTCAATACGTGTTTTTTTCCATTTAGAAAGACATTACTCCAAATTACTACAAAAGACAGTGGTGCTGGTCGTCTCCTCCTACAACAGGGATGCTGGTAGTCTCTCTTACCTCTTCTCTTTCCTTCTCTAAAAATCTCGTTTCACGGTTGGCTGGGAATGGCGTCAGAATTTAACGAAGTAAACCTTTTCAAGAGTGCCCAGGGGAGCAGATCGTGCCAGGAAGGGTGGTTAAGAGCGCCCTGGGGAGATGAAGAGCATCGCTGTAGAACTTCCGTTAAGTTATTGTACAAGGGTTATTTACTGTAATGCCTAGACTAAGATAATGAAGGTACAGTACCTTGTATCTCTACTGCCAGGCTTGACGTCCGCCGTGCGCCGCATGACTTCGTGGGAAGTACAAAGAAAGGTTTCAAAAGCCCCTGGGACAGTTTTCCTGATCACAAAACTGGACAATGCATACATTACAAATTTAAATAAATGCGTGTTCGATCAATGTATATATTTTAAAGTTCTAAAAACTATTTAAAGGCAGAATACAGTAATAGGAAAAATATACTCTTGGAAATTTATCAACACGGATCTATCTAGTCCCGGTTGACCCGGTAGTAGTGCACTGAAACGGTAGACAAACTACAGGGCGAAGCTAAATGATCGTTAACATGACACACTAGAGAACACTTCCACCAGCCACACAGGTAGCATTTCCTCTCGGCGTGGAGCATAACCTTTTATATACAAAAAAGGGGGGGGGGAGGATGGTGTAGATTGACGAGTATGAGATTTACAGCTATGGGGGGAGAAGATGTACGCAGAGGCCCAGGGTCAACCCGGGCACCGCCGGTTAATCCCTCTAATGTAGCTGTAGGTGTAGTAACTCTTAATTACCTTAAGCTCTCTTGGATTGTAGGGCGTACCCATGTTTAAACTAGGCTGTTTATACCTGGACGATACATAGCCTTCCCGGTTTGGTGCCTTCTTTTGATAATTACTTACACACTGGACGAGTGTGTTTGACATGTAGTGCCTCGGCTATGTCCAGCCTCTTTCGTTCAATTTTATTTTGAGGATGTTAGTCGGGATGTATCTGGTGGTGTCCAGGCTAACGTCTTGAACAATTCTGTTTAACGACAGTAAGATGCTAGACATTTGAGAAAGTGATGTCAGTTGTATATTACATGAAGACTCGAGTTAAAAAAAAATCTTTGATTCAGATTTTTTCCACTTCCCTACTGAGGAAACCAAAAATAAAATTCGCGCAAAGTTCAATCATTTACCCCTTTATACATGTCAGTGACATGTATAAACTACCACTGCTTCCAAAGTATACTAAAGTATACATACACTGTATATTTTCCGCAACATTGAGCACTGCAGCTTTAGCTCCAGGCATTAGTTTAGGCGTCTCGTGTCCATGTGTCACGTGCTGGCTAAACGTATGATATATAGCCATTTTAGCCTCTGATAACCACCGTGTTTCTTACGCTCATTAACGTAGGCATCCATTAACGGCTGACGTCCTTACTTGCAACAAGAAAAATATTTCGCCGAATTTAAAGTTCATTCAAATTTAATTTCTAAAGTTTTGTAAATTTTAAAGTAAACGATTGCGCCATATTTGAAATGTCATGTTGATTGTACGAGTATATTGTTTAAGTTAATAAATAACCATTATAAATAAATTTTTGTATATAGGTTTTGTTGCTTCTGCAAAATGTTGTAATAAGCCAAGGTTGGGAGTTGTGCCTTAAAAGCCTGTGTATTTATACGTGTGTATACGTAATATACATACATGGAGCCACGTGACTTTCAAGGTAAATACTTTTATATGATAAACAAACAGGCGAACAATGTGAAAACGTATGACCACCAGGGAAATTTAAACACGATTTAATTGAGCTCTATATAATTATATATATATAGATACATTTTCAGAAATGACTTGTGTAAATAAAGATCATTATGAACGTGGCAAATCCTGTTCATATTAAATGTAAAATTAATAACATTATTCATTAACAGTTCATTAACGCAAGAATAAAGGACTGGAGGAAACTGTCGAATGTGTGTTGGCCCATACATGACTTCCATTAATACAAAATTGGGATTAGTTGTTCATATTCTTACCAAGACAGTTGTTACATTTCAATAAAAAATTTTAGTGTGCAAACTATTAATACTCACGTTTTCTAATTTCTATTGGAGCAGATTAAATAAAATGTTACTTGGTGATCTAAGAAGTACCTTCTCAATGTATTTGGTGAGATTTTTCAGAAGAATGAATAAAGCGTTTGACAATTTTACAAACAATGTATGCTGTGAAATTCTAAATTAAAATATTTTGAATAGATTCCCCCCCCCCCCCCCACTAAATATTTTCACTCGTCAGTTACAAAATGCATTGCGGTCTACGAAAACTGTTTCCAAGTAATAATTTTCCATTGGTGCTAAAAAAAAAAATCACACATACGGGGAAGAAAATTTAGGGTAGATTTTCACGGTTTATTATATTTGTTGCTTTGATACAGCAAACAAAAGAATATTGGGTAGCAAAGCTTTTATACAGTAAAATCTACATTCTCACTCGTCTAGAAAAATAAAGCACAAAATATAAATAATGTTAATCTATTTTTTCTACGCATTTATTTGTGCAGATGGAAGTAATGCACATAATAAAGTACTACAGTACCAGGTAAAGGAACAATGGGGGTTGGAGTACGGATGTCTAACCCGAGTGAATACACTGGTGCATTTAGGTTGTGCCTGCCAGTAGGGGAAGCAAGAGCCCCTCACCACCTCGGGGGAACAACCCCACTTGACGGGGATGATCGGAACGTAAAAATGTTTAAAGTTGAGTGAAACTAGATTTCTACCTATATATATATACCTCATATATAACGACCAAACCCACCGTTTGGTCGTTAATGCGCGTGTGTTTGGTTGGGCTGCTCCGGAGAGTACAAGAGAAGTCATTAAGGACAAAGAGCTCGCTGCTGGGATATTGATGCGAACAAGGAGAGACGCGCTTAACATCCTTCAAAGCCACCACCACGCGCCGCCACGGCAAGAACACACACTTATGCTACACAGCTCGTTAAATAAGAGTTCAAGTATGTTTATTGAGATAAGCAAGAAATACATCTCAAAGGGATAGAGTAGCTTAGGCTATTTCTACCCCCCTAAATAAGAGAGGACAGCCTTCAGGCACAGGTTGACGGCACTGATAGGCACTCGCTGGAGATAACTTAAGACTTTAGTTATGGTTCTCCAGCGAGGCCAAACTGTCCACTCACAGGGAGGGTAGTTGGGCGTACGTCAAACATGGCTGCTGCCTTCCGATGCAGGAGGGCAGAACGAGATACTGAACGAGGACTTGACTACGGCAGTAAGGAGACAAGGCGTGTATTCATGTCGAGCACCCAGCTGATGCGGGGACTAAGAACTACCAAACCACGTAATTCAGTTTTAAATGTTCTGGTTTGGGCAATCTAAGAGTATAGGACTTTCTGGAAAGAAGTGATGAATGATCGGGTTTAGATTACATCTCAGAGGAGAAAAACTGAGATGTTATTTCTGGAGGCCACATGTTTTACAGGTAAGGGTAATTAAACCTACACGACTCAAGGTAGTTGTATTTTGTAGGAGAATGACCTCAACACCAAACTTTCCGCTCAAATTTATAATATTTAGTAACTATGTTAAAGCTACCTAAAAGTTAAAAATGAACAAAGTGCCGAAAGAAAGTTTGATAAACTTTTCTTCCGTAGAACAAATGAGCAACAATAATCCGAAGTTTAATCTTCGATTCATCGCCAAGATCGTTTGTTATTATTAATAGCGTTGAAAAGATGGTCCACGTCAACTTGAGCATCGAGAGCGCCGCTACGATGGTACCCATGGCCCTCAGCAGAGGCCAGGTGAAGGAGGTCAGTATATCCGTAACTACCAGTGTGGTGAAGGTCAACCATAACAACCTAATCACAGACGCTGCCGTGAAGATCACGGACATCTTCTCCGTCAAGGTCATGCTCTTGTAGACCACCTCCGTCAACCCTATCAACAGCACTGCCGTTATTACCGTCCACATCAAGTTCATCAGTGATGTTGCCGTGATGATCGTCCACATAATCTTCAGCGATGTCAGGATCATGATGAGCACACTCATCAATTCCAATAACGACAACGTTGTGTACAGCGTCCACAACAACTCTGCTATCGACAGCCTCGGGTAGATTGTCGATATCAACTCTATCAACGGTAGCTTCGTGATAATCACCCCCATTACTCCTATTATTGAGAGCATTGTGAAGACAGTCCACTTCAGCCCCATTGTTTTCAGCTTGGTGTAGATCCCATTCATCACCCGAACCATAAACTCGGTCATGAAGACGACTGTTATCACATCAAACAGTGTTAGATTTCTGAAGATCATCCAGGCGAACTTCAACGGCGACCGCATTGTGACGTTCACCCTCTTCAGCTCCTCCTCGGACCGAGTGAAGAAGATTGCGAACATGAACGCCTGCAGTGCCATGACCGCGAAGAGCGCCAGCTTCCACCTCGTCAGTGACTGCGTCTTCAAAAACCTCCATAACATATCCAACATAAGCGGCATCAAGACGATCAGCCATATCTTATCCGTCAAGGGCAACGCCGCGAAGTACGTCCACATCTGTATTTGCTGTCACAGCTAAAGTAGATAAAAAAGATACATAAAGTTCTTGCGCAACGTCAAATTAAATATCTAACCACAACCCTTCATAAATAATATTGCGAAATCTAAATTATTAAAAAGGTGTCAGGATGAGGAATCTGTACGATTATCAAAGAAACACCTAGATTGTATATGTCCTTTGGCAAGTTCTTGCTGGCATTAAAGCCATGAAGAAAATGGAGTCGGCCAGACTAGGGGCCAGATTCACGAAAGCACTTACGTAAACACTTACGAACCTTTACATCTTTGCTCAATCTTTGGCGGCTTTGTTTCCAATTATTAAACAGTTAATGAGCTCCGAAGCACCAGGAGGCTGTTCATAACAATAACAACAATTGTTTGGGAAGTTTTCACGCTTGTAAACTGTTTAATAAATGAAAACAAAGCCGTCAAAGATTGAGGAAAGATGTACGCGTTCGTAAGTACTTTCGTGAATCTGGCCCTAGTTCAGTACAGGGGAGGAGGAGGCTCTTGATAAATAATGAATAGGAAAACTGCAGATGGCCTCTTGTACAATATTTATGGTCAAACATATACATCTCTATCCTACGCGTGAGACAAGTGACCCCATAGCTAAGTAGTCTTCGCCGTGTAAGATTCACTACCCGGAACAAAATGTTCCAGGTAGCACGGCCTATGGTGAGCCCGTAGTGGACAGCTAAGTAATATGGCCCACAAAACCCAGTTTCCAAACCAGAATTTACCCAGGTCTTAACTAATTCTAACCGTATCCAATTTATATAGAGTTTCGTGTTGTAATTTGTGTTTCCATATTTAATGAAATGTTTGATATTTCCCTTTGTTACGGTCATTCATTATCTTCTACACTTCGACCATGTCGACTTTAGAAAGAGAAAAGTACATTTTTCTCATACGCTTGGTTTCGTCTTGTAATTCTAATTGGTGGAATTGTCATTGTCATTCTTCCTTGAACGCGTTCAAGTCAATATAAATCCATCCTATAGTGCAGCGACTAAAAACTGAATAACAACCTGAATGGCGCCCGAACAGGACGATTTGAAGCAGTGAAGATCTGAGCAGTATTATCTGCTAGTATACAGATATATAGATATCTGCTAGATACTGGTAGTCTCTACCCATATGAAGAATGGGTGCCCTCGTGCGTCAGTGAAGCTACTGTTTTATTAAAGTTTTTGTTGAGAAAATAGGAGGACCCATTAGGAGCCGGTGGCTGAGTGGACAGAACACTGGACGCGTGATCCTGTGGCCCCGGGTTCAATCCCGGGCGCCGGTGAGAAACAATGGGCAGAGTTTCTTTCACCCTGATGCACCTGTTACCTAGCAGTAAATAGGTACCTGGGAGCTAGTCAGCTGTCACTGGCTGCTTCCTGGGGGTGGAGGCCTGGTCGAGGACCGGACCGCGGGGACACTAAAGCCCCGAAGTCATCTCAAGACAACCCAGAGCATGACTGCTGGTCCCAAAAGGGGAAGTGAGCAACTGGTCCTGAATTAGCATGTTATGGTCCTCCCCATCGTACAAATTTCAAGGAACTACGAAAAGTAGCGGCTCACTATTTTTCCGCGTTTTCTATGCATCGGTAGGTTAGGTAAAGTGGGTTGCTTGGGTTCGTATGTTTCCGGTTAGGTTAGGGCACTGTACGATGCGGCGAGTGAAGAGAACAGCCTGGAGGAGTGCCCACCCGCTCTCTCCTACCTTGTGCTGGTTTCGGGGCTTAACATCCCCGCGGCCCGGTCCTCGACCAAGCCTCCTGGTTGCTGGAATGGTCAACCAGGCTGTTGGACGTGGCTACCTGCAGCCTGACGTATGAATCACAGCCTGGTTTATAAAGTATCCTTTGGAGGTGTTTGTCAAGTTCTCTCCTGAACACTATGTTGAACATATAACATTTTGTAAACAAAGCAAATGGGGGGGAGGGATTAAAAAAAAAATTTCGAGGTCGAAGCATAGAACACGTAACTATTACAGTGTTTCAAGTTTAACAATTACGTCCTAATTTTAACGGTTTGGTAGATTTCATAATAAATGCCACGACTGGCATGGACAAGCTGATCCTAACTGCTTCATAGCCAGTTAGTGCCAAGGACTAAGTCGTTACCCACAACCGCTTTTGCTCAACAACTATCAATAACACCCATGTTGTTGTTTTTAGATTCAGCTACTTAAAACAAAAGTTCCAAAGTAGCACGGGCTATGGTGAGCCCGTAGGGGACTTACCTGGCACAGGAGCAGGGCTGTATCTGCGGTGAAAGCATTGTTATTGTTATAGATTCAGCTACTCGGAACAAGTTCAAAGTAGCACTGGCTATGGTGAGCCCGTAGGGGACTTACCTGGCACAGGAGCGGGGCAAGTAGCACGGGCTATGGTGAGTCCGTAGCTTACTTGGCACAGGAGCGGTGCTCTGTGTCTCCAGCAACACCTACCACAGCCTTGGTGTTATATCCGACTGTAGGACACGTACAGTGGAGCCGGATGTCTTCCCCTCCGATCGGATAAAGACGATTCAAGTCGATGTGTCAAGTAGGCGGTAGTGTGGCGAACTGTCTGCCAAGTGACCGGTAACCGTGTTTACATTTTGGCGAGGTGACACGTGGTGCCTGATGGGTATATGGCCTACACCCGGCTCCACACACCTGGCTGCACCGGCCCACACCTGCCAGTTGTGGAGTATTGTGACCTTCCTAGTGGTAGAAAATACTGATATATATACTGCACAAAATGCTGTGTAGAAAATACTGATGAATAAAAACACAGAATGAGACTCTCACGTATATTGGATTAATTATCGTACATCATTTGTCAAGGCGAGAAAGTTTTTTTTTTTCATGTAAACACAAAACTTTTCAAATCAAATAAAAACTATATTCGTAAAAGGGTTGTACAATTACAATTCATTAAGTTAATATAATTTTACAGCACACTAGTTACATAGCAGAAACTCACAATAACAGCAAACCACTTGGACATTAGTATTATTATTATGAATAATGTTTAATTTGAATCAGAGAAAAGTATTTGTGTCCCTATTCCGACGTTTCATTGTTAGTGAAGCAATCTCGTTCGTGACAGTTATATTCGTACAGGGAGAGGTGTTGTCGCTTCTGTGTAACTATATACACTTTTAGTCCTGGACAAAATCCCGTGTTAAAAGTGTACTTGCTTATTGTTCAGTAAGCAGTTATGGAGGCCATATTAGACCTACTAACCTTCCGTAGTGTTATTTAACACACTCTGTGTATATACACCCAAAACCTTGGTACACATCTGTGTATATAGCCCAGAGTGTTGAGGTAGAAAAAGGAAAGTTTATTTATAGTGTCAATGTTTTTGTGATAGTGAATGTATTTATTCATTGGTGGAAGGAAGATTATTGACATAATGTTAATTCTACGTTTCAGGTGTGTGTGTTCGATATTATCATATACCAGACTGATATAAAGACTATACCAGTGATCTAAAGAATATTCAAGTGATATAAAGAATATACTGTACAAGTGATATAAGCAATAGACAGGTAATATAAACAATATATCAGTGCTATAAGCAATATACCGGTGCTATAGGCGATTGTATGTGGTGACAACGACGATCTACAGAGTGATCCACGCTACTAAAAACAGGTGAGTGATTACAACGTATTTGTGTTTCTGTATGCGCATGTAATGGGAAGCTGCGCTATACCAATTTTATTCCTTATTTCCGTACTAGCACTGTGCTATTAAATCTATGAACATGTGTAATTCGCGACGTAAAATTATTGCTGTGTAGCCCACAGACCTGGCTATGTCAGGGTTGTGCTGTGACTATTTTGAAACGATTGTTTCAACTAGTCTGAAAGCTAGGCTGGTTAAAGCTGCGGCTGATTTCAAAGTAGCCTACGTTAATTTTAACGAACTGTTCATTTAAAATAAGATTTTTTTCTTAATATATTATTATTATTATTATTATTAGTATTATCATATTGTGCATATTTAGTCGTAGGTTAGATAAGTGTTTAGGTTTTCTTAGCAATTATTTGTATTTAGAGAGCGTGGGTGAAGCATGAATGAGGTGCGATTCGATTGAAGTGCAAAGCATTGCTCGAGAAGTGTTCGAACGTCATCAGATGTGAGTAGTGTGTAAGGTGTTATTCATGCATGAATAGGTAGGTTTAGCGGCTTTATTGGGAAGCATTTTGCAGCCCGTCCTCGTCAACAAATGCTAAATCCTCATTAACCCAGCCGTCAAAACCCGTTTTTTATGAACAGTATTTACACTCGACTCACAACTAATGAGATTCGGCCATTTCTCGGGCAGTGCTTCGCTGACAACCTCTGTTGGACCCACACAGCAGTTAAGGCTTCACAAACAAACTACAAGTGTAAAATAATTGCTTACAGAATGTAAACACCTAACCCATGCCTAATTAAACCTAATATATTAATGTGTGTAAATCACGAAAATTAACACGTGATGAAAAATATGACAGTGTCAGACCACGGAGGAAGAATTCAAACAGGAATTTCCTTAAGTACTTTCGTATATTAATACATCTTCAGAAGGACTCGTAATATTATTAATATATAGTAAAATTTCTATATGAGAACAAACCAGAGTTCCGATGAACAGTTCAACGAATTTGATGAGTTTGGAGAAAGGGGGGTTGGGGGTGGGGTTGGGGGGGGTTCTTCTGTGGTTGGCTTCAGGTGTTAGGTCCATCCTGTGGGAGAACACATATTTACCCGAAAACACATGGTGGTGAGGACCCCACCTCCTGGCATGTGTCACATATGAGTCTACATGATCTACAGAAAGCTGGACTTTGAAATTATGTAACACTGGAAGGGGGGGAGAGATTCACGTATGTTAATAACACTAACATACACGTAACTAATTCCTGTTATCGGGGACAGGAAGCCTGTAAACATATATCTACGCCCCCTCCACCCCCACCGCCCCCCCCCCACACAAGGCGGATCGGACTACTGACCTGCCCCCAGAATACAACCCACAATAGTTGCGTAGCTCCTAAGTTCCTGTTTACTGATAGGTGAATAGAGGCATCAGATGTACATGAACGTGCAAAACCTTTTCTGTCTCGCCCGGGGGATCGAACCCACGATCTCCGATTGTAAGTCGAGAATGTAGACCACTAAACTACAGGTCGTACAAAATTGAGTAATCAGCTTTCTCCGTAGGCGTATTCACAGCCAGAGTTACAAAATAAAAATGTATTTGTCCCTTTATAAAATAGTAAAGTCATGTATTTCAAAAAAGTATCTTTAGTCATGTATTTCAAAAAAGTTTCTTTTTTTGATTTAGACAAATATCTTTACATTTCTAAATCTTAATTCGTATATGAGGTTTTTTTAGTGTAGTTAGTGTGAGCAACTCTCGCAAATGTCCCCAAGTTTCATTTCTGGGTTGACCGAGACGCTTGGGCTCGTTTCCTTGCATCTGATGCAACTGTTCACCCAGCAGTATATAACCACCCGGGAGTTTTAGGCAACACTTGTGGCTTCCATCCTGGGGAATATCTGGGGACAGATTCGCGAAGCAGTTACGCAAGCACTTACGAACCTGTACATCTTTTCTCAATCTTTGGCAGCTTTGTTTACAATTATTAAACAGTTAATGAGCTCCGAAGCACCAGGAGGCTGTTTATAACAATAACAACAGTTGATTGGCAAGTTTTCATGCTTGTAAACTGTTTAATAAATGCAACCAAAGCCGTCAAAGATTGAGAAAAGATGTACACGTTCGTAAGTGCTTGCGTAACAACTTCGTGAATCTGGCTGCAGATCTTTGGGGGACCTCGATAACCCTAACAAGCATACTGTCTGATAACAGATAAACGACATTAAACCATTTGAGCGGTTAACGACTTGAGTGAGAGAGGGAATCGCAAGTAATGTAAAAAAAAAAATTATTTTAATTAAGATCAAAAACGTATATAGGAAAATTTGTTTTGATAAAATCAATTTTCCTATATACTTTTTTCTTAAACGTGTATAAGAAAATGGATTTTAAGACAAACATATTATAGGAAAATGAATTTTAAGAAAAACATATTTAGGAAAATTGATTTTAAGAAAACATATTTAGGAAAATTGATTTTAAGAAAAACATATATAGGAAAATATATTTTAAGATTAAACACGTATATAGGGAGTAGCAGAGTGGGCGTCGTTATGCAAGGAAGGTCGGGGGGGGGGGGGGAGAATTTGGTCCAGTTTGTTGGCAGCAGTTGTGACAAATTGGGATCATTATTTTGACTCAGCGCTGACTGAGCTCCTCATTACCGCCTCACACTCACCGGCTTCCCTCTCACACCTCACCCCTCTCACACCTCACCCCTCTTCTCCTACACTGAACCTCGTATTTCGCTCGAATGTGTTACATAAGGCCAAAAATCGGTGTACTAGAAATGAAAGCGGCTGGCGTAAGTGACGTCCTGTCCCGTTTTCTGTTGTGGGTCCTCTGGTGGGTTAGGAGAGACCACTTTAAATTGACCGTTTTCTTGACGTTGGGAAACCTTAAGAGGACGGACTGGACTAAGACTCCAGTCTCACACCTGCTCCCAACAGAATTTTTGGACCAGATGTAATTATAAATGGCGGGTTATATTACATATTATAATAATTATAATTCCCCTTGTCGGGGAATTATAATTACAGGAAGCATGTGTGTGTGTGTGTGTGTGTGTGTGTGTATATATTTACATTAGGCTTATATAGAGGTCCCCAAAGGTCGTACTACTGACCTCAGTAAAGGACACAACCCACAATAGTTGTCCAGCTACTGGGCACCCATTTACTGCAAGGTGAACAGAGGCGGTAGGTGAATGAAAACGAGTTTAACCATTTCTGTCCCGTCTGTTGATGGAACCCTGGGTCCTTGATTGTAAGTCGAGGACGTAAGACTGCGGAAGGGATATTAAGCCAACTACAATAGCTTACTAAATCAACCAGCAAATAGAATTTTGTGAATACACCTCTCGGTGTGTATTCCTTGTGACCTTTCTATAACGACTTGTTAGGCTTTAGCGACCTATGGCAGGTCATTAGGCACAAATTTCCAGGTTTTTTTTTTGAGCCTGAAGGTCATTCTAACCCGTAAAGGTAACAGGTCAAGAAGATAAAAGGTAGAGTTAGCCTATGTCTACTGAACTAGAGTAAAAGATCACAGTTAGGTGTGGGTGAATGTAAACAATGGCAAACATAGCAATCGTCAGGTTTAGGCACAATACAAGAGTTAGAGCTGAGAGCGTAGAGGCTAAAGTAGAGCTGTCTCTCTCTAACTCTCCTCTTTACCAGTAAAAAGTTGCATCATTGACAGAAGCTCAGGAGGATGACGCACAGGAGTGGGTCGCATACTGCCTTAATTAGCGTCGTGCTCATAATAACGTACGAATCCTTGTTAAACAATTCATGTGGGCCTGCGGGCCGCTCCAAGCAACAGCCTGGTGGACCAAACTCTCACAAGTCAAGCCTGGCCTCGGGCCGGGCTTGGGGAGTAGAAGAACTCCCGAACCCCATCAACCAGGTATATGTGTGCCTGCGGGCCGCTCCAAGCAACAGCCTGGTGGACCAAACTCTCACAAGTCAAGCCTGGCCTCGGGCCGGGCTTGGGGAGTAAAGAACTCCCAGAACCCCATCAACCAGGTATATGTGTGCCTGCGGGCCGCTCCAAGCAACAGCCTGGTGGACCAAACTCTCACAAGTCAAGCCTGGCCTCGGCCGGGCTTGGGAGTAGAAGAACTCCCAGAACCCCATCAACCAGGTATATGTGTGCCTGCGGGCCGCTCCAAGCAACAGCCTGGTGGACCAAACTCTCACAAGTCAAGCCTGGCCTCGGGCCGGGCTTGGGGAGTAGAACTCCCAGAACCCCATCAACCAGGTATCAACAGGTATCATAATTTTACTACAAAAGTGTGGACGTTGCGAGGAAGCGAGTGGATCAGACGTCCAATACTCCACCAAAAACAGAAGGAAAACAATTTCTAAAGGAAAATTCACTTTGGGGCGAGAGATTGGGGAAGTTGTTGTCCCTGTGGCACGATAATGGATGACAGTGCTGGGTTGACACATGTCAGTCATTTGTTGATGGTGATTGGCAGTGGTGGTGGTAGTGGAGGTTGTTGGTGATTGGTTGCTGGTGGATGTGGCGGTGGGAGTAGCTGTGACGTGGTAGAGGGGGGCGGGTGTGAGATAGCTGGTGGGGGAATTGACTACAAGAGCTTTAGCATCGTCACGGTCTGTCCAGTTCCTAAATCTTAATAACCTCAGCTCAGCTAATCTGGGCCTGACAGCTGAGCGGTCAGCGCTTCGGATTCGTAGTCCGGAGGCTCCGGGTTCGATCCCCGGTGGAGGCGGAAAAAATGGGCAGAGTTTCTTTCCATCCTGTTGCACCCGTTCGCCTAGCAGTAAATAGGTACCCGGGAGTTAGACAGCTGGAATGGCTGCTTCCTGAAGGTGTGTGTAACAAAAAGTAGGCCTGGCGAGGACCGGGCCGCGGGGGACGCTAAGCCCCGAAATCATCTCAAGATAACCTCAAGATAACCTCAGCCGAGGTAACACTATATATAGCTGAACTCCACAAGAATTGCAACCATTTTCTTCCCATGGAAAAATGTTGTTATTTAAATTTATGTAAAGGAGAATGTATTGGTCTATGAATAAGCTGGAGTTGCGCTTTCACTACAAACCAACCTACAAGCAGACATTGTTTTCGCAGCACATCAGCGACGCCAACCAATACAAACTCTTCGTAAACAAGGTCTGAAAGGACCATCTACACACGCCAGGCTCTTCACGCACTTCGAAAACAAAAGAAAACAAAAAACCATTTTCCTGATTTAGTCGAACTTTTCCACAAAATATTTTTAACATTTTCATTACGAAAAACATTATGTTTTTTCCCCTCGTTATAATATTTACATCACAAGTCTGTTTGCTAAAAAAAATATCGTAACACATGATTCAACTAACAATGCTATAGTGGGAAAACAAAACACTGCCTCGCAAACACTAGGTGTTTTTCTGAAAGTTTTTTCTTGTTTTACGTATGAAGCAGATGTAGTGTGGCTGCTGCCGTAGGCTATGACGGCTTGGGCCAGATTCACGAAAGCACTTACGCAAGCACTTACGAACGTGTCTATTTTTCCTCAATCTTTGACGGCTTTGTTTACATTAACTAAACAGTTTACAAGCATGAAAACTTACCAATCAACTGTTGTTATTATTATAAACAGCCTCCTGGTGCTTCGGAGCTCATTAACTGTTTAATAATTGGAAACAAAGCCGCCAAAGATTGAGAAAAGATGTACAGGTTCGTAAGTGCTTGCGTAAGTGCTTTCGTGAATCTGGCCCAAGGCATGGCATCAAAACTAAGATGGGTCAAGGCCAAGGGGCACGAATATGCCAGGCATACATAGTCCAGCATATACGGCATTAGAGAGAATAGTTATTAGGGAGATTTGCTATACAGAATTAGGGGAGAATTGCAAACAACAGTCAATGTAGCTCCAAGTCTACATAGCTCTTATCGGATATCTTGCATACTGTATGTCATTGGAATCTTATATATTTTAAATAGAATATCTGAGGGCCGACATATTGATCAGGAGCTCAAGAAGGTCAATTTCGACGATTTTGATCGTTCTGCAAACTTATTGCAGCCTAGCCTGGGGCCCAGCCTTTCTTACTGATTGCCTGAATAATGAGGCTGTTTCTCCCTGTGCCTTCTAGAGCATCACAGCCAGGTTGATCTAGTAACTACCGTTGGAACTCTTTTTAAGTCTTGTAGTAATCCTTTATTGTCGTTCAAGCCACATTTCTTATACATGTCGGCAGGAGACTGAAGAGTCGAGGACTTTTGATGATTACAACGTGTGATGTAATCCTGCCTATGATGCTCCGACTTTCCATTGGGCATATTTTGCATTTCCTTCCGTATCTCTCGCTTCAGTTTGTCGTGATGTTATTGTGCTGGTTCTACTCTACACCGTTGTGGTTCCAGCCCCAATCACTGTTGTACTGGTAGTGGTACCTGCCCCAATCACTGTTGTACAGGCAGGGGTTCCAGCCCCAATCACTGTTGTACAGGCAGGGGTTCCAGCCCCAATCACTGTTGTACAGGCAGGGGTTCCAGCCCCAATCACTGTTGTACAGGCAGGGGTTCCAGCCCCAATCACTGTTGAACAGGCAGGGGTTCCAGCCCCAATCACTGTTGTACAGGCAGGGGTTCCAGCCCCAATCACTGTTGAACAGGCAGGGGTTCCAGCCCCAATCACTGTTGTACAGGCAGGGGTTCCAGCCCCAATCACTGTTGAACAGGCAGGGGTTCCAGCCCCAATCACTGTTGAACAGGCAGGGGTTCCAGCCCCAATCACTGTTGAACAGGCAGGGGTTCCAGCCCCAATCACTGTTGAACAGGCAGGGGTTCCAGCCCCAATCACTGTTGTACAGGCAGGGGTTCCAGCCCCAATCACTGTTGTACAGGCAGGGGTTCCAGCCCCAATCACTGTTGTACAGGCAGGGGTTCCAGCCCCAATCACTGTTTTGTACAGGCAGGGGTCCAGCCCCAATCACTGTTGACAGGCAGGGGTTCCAGCCCCAATCACTGTTGAACAGGCAGGGGTTCCAGCCCCAATCACTGTTGTACAGGCAGGGGTTCCAGCCCCAATCACTGTTGTACAGGCAGGGGTTCCAGCCCCAATCACTGTTGAACAGGCAGGGGTTCCAGCCCCAATCACTGTTGTACAGGCAGGGGTTCCAGCCCCAATCACTGTTGAACAGGCAGGGGTTCCAGCCCCAATCACTGTTGTACAGGCAGGGGTTCCAGCCCCAATCACTGTTGTACTTGTAGTGGTTCCAGCCCCAATCACTTTTGTACAGGCAGTGATTAACAAACCAGAGTATCTTGACTGGTCATCCCAGTGATAACAGTATCCTGGCTGTGTACTGACGGGTCCCCAGGCAGTGATTAGCGAGCACAGGAGATGGGCTGGGTTGTGAGTGCCCCCATCTGAGCAGTCTTACACCTTGAGTGGAATTTTATATTTAAATGCAAATTAGTGTTGTGGAGAGCAGAGGCTTGTGAGAGAACTAGCCAACATGGGCCATATATACGTGGCTTTTGAGCCAACAAGGGGGTGATATATATATATATATATATATAT
>WNGS01160430.1:16125865-16156340 GCA_020271785.1 Procambarus virginalis
GTTCTGTGCTCCCTCTTGGCTCTTAATGCGGGTTGTAAATCCCTGTCGGTCATCAGTCCGACAAGGGATTTCTCAAGACTTGAACTTCTCCCGCCTTCCCCATCAACGCTGAAGTCGCTGAGCAGACTGGGCATTAACTAAAGTAACAGTTGGAAATAATTAACTGAGGCCAGCAAACAAAAGCAAAATTGCAAAAATTTGACAAGAAATTTACTGTAGAGGTTAAGTGACTCTGACCTTCAATAGCTTGCTGTAGATGTAGAGGTTAAGTGACCCTGACCTTCAATACTTGCTGTGATGTAGAGGTTAAGTGACCCTGACCTTCAATAGCTTGCTGCTGATGTAGAGGTTAAGTGACTCTGACCTTCAATACTTGCTGTAGATGTAGAGGTTAAGTGACCCTGACCTTCAATACTTGCTGTAGATGTAGAGGTTAAGTGACCTGACCTTCAATACTTGCTGTAGATGTAGAGGTTAAGTGACTCTGACCTTCAATAGCTTTCTGTCGATGTAGAGGTTAAGTGACCCTGACCTTCAATAGCTTGCTGTAGATGTAGAGGTTAAGTGACCCTGACCTTCAATACTTGCTGTTGATGTAGAGGTTAAGTGACCCTAACCTTCAATACTTGCTGTTGATGTAGAGGTTAAGTGACCCTGACCTTCAATACTTGCTGTAGATGTAGAGGTTAAGTGACCCTGACCTTCAATAGCTTGCTGTAGATGTAGAGGTTAAGTGACTCTGACCTTCAATAGCTTGCTGTCGATGTAGAGGTTAAGTGACTCTGACCTTCAAGAGCTTGCTGTAGATGTAGAGGTTAAGTGACCCTGACCTTCAATACTTGCTGTAGATGTAGAGGTTAAGTGACCTGACCTTCAATAGCTTGCTGTCGATGTAGAGGTTAAGTGACTCTGACCTTCAAGAGCTTGCTGTAGATGTAGAGGTTAAGTGACTCTGACCTTCAAGAGCTTGCTGTAGATGTAGAGGTTAAGTGACCCTGACCTTGAAGAGCTTGCTGTAGATGTAGAGGTTAAGTGACTCTGACCTTGAAGAGCTTGCTGTAGATGCAGCTGAAGGACTCTTAACTAACCAACGCAGGAGAAGGATGGTGATTACTAACGACGAGGGACTAACAGCCCCAACAGAACAAAGGTGGTCAACAGCCGACCAGAACAGAATGCTCACCCAAACATATAATGGGTTTCCCAGCCATTCACTCCAATACCAAGGCACAAGATTGACATTTACACAGTTACATTTATTAGGCACGAAAGCAAATATCAGAAATAAAGGCACATGTGTGCGGGGAGGGGAGTGATAGATATGGGGGGCTAGATAGATATGTTGGGGAGTGACACATCTAAGGGAATGATAGACAAGTTTGAGAGAATTATAGATATTAAAGGGAAGTGATACATATATTGGGTTGGGAGATTGGGTACTTTCCAATACACAGTAATCAGGAGGTAAAGAGAATGGGGAGCTTCCGTTATAACGGCATCAACATAACAAAGAGGAACTTCCCGTTATAACAGCGATAATCATCTAGAAGTCAAGCCGAAGTCTTCTAGTGGACCTTGACAGCCCCTCACAGCAGGAGATGAACACTGATCAAAGTCTTTGTCAGACGTGAGTCTGGCCACAGCCGTGAGACCACACGCGTGAGTGTGGCCACAGAGGGACACAGAACGCGTGAGGTCTGCCATATTACCAGGGACGAGCCACACTATTGATTTCCGTTAGCTGGCCGGGACCAAGACCAGCATCGCAACAACGCCGCCAAGATCCAGACGGAGCGGACCTTACCTCCGGCAGGAAGCACCTGCAGGAGACCAGTTAGGCTCAGGCAGCCTGGTCCTCCCAGGAGACCAGTTAGGCTCAGGCAGCCTGGTCCTCCCAGGAGACCAGTTAGGCTCAGACAACTGGTTCTCACAGGAGACAGTTAGACTCAGACAACCTGGTCCTCCGTGTCGTCCCGCTCATCATTAATAACTACGTAACTGGCCCTTGGTGCAGTAACCTCGTAGTCGACACAATGTCCAAGAACAACGCTACTTCGACGCCGGATCAACATTGGACTGTCTCAGTGCAGGCTAGTGTGATAATCCACTACATTAAGTTCTCTCGCTGGCTGGAGTCTGAGAGCAGCATACCTCATACTTCACCCACACCACATACTCGAGACAAGGGTATGTTCATCACCACCAAGTGATGTAAAGACTTCTGTGTGCATAGGTATGATGCCACACATGCAGCATTGTGTGCCTTAAGATGAAGCACAAGTCTCCCAAGTTCTGGACGAACTTGAGAGAGAGTTCTGGAGGAAAGGACACAGGTCCTGATACGCTGGGGAGAAGCGACCAGGACGAGGGCAGAGCTCCATGAACCATAACAAACCAATAGACAACAAAACTTTCAGAGTGGTGAGGTATCACACTAGGTTATCTGTTCTGACGTTTCAGGGGCCAAGAGCTGTAGTTTCATCCCATCAAACACAGATAGGTGTGTGTACATTCCATATTATTTAGCGTACATTCATACATATATACTCTCATTTATACCATCACACATTTCAAACAGCTACATATACACACACATATAAACACATTCACACTAAGCACACACAGAAACATATACACACATATATATAAACACATTCACACTAAACACACACAGAAGCATATACACACTAAACACACACACAAATACAAAAACACATTAAACACTCGCATAGAAGCTTTTACACACACACACACACACACACACACACACACACACACACACACACACACACACACACACACACACACACCTGAGTGTGTGTGTGTGTACAGGTTCTCAGGAACCTGTACACCTGTTGATTGACGGTTGAGAGGCGGGACCAAAGAATCTGAGCTCAACCCCCGCAAGCACAACTAGGTGAGTACAGCTGGTGAACACACATAGGGGTCTGGTAGCTGACCGGACAGCGCGCTGGACTCGAAATTCTATGGCCCGGGTTCGATTCCCGGACCATACAGAAACAAATGGGCAAAGTATATCTCACCCTGATGCCCCTGTTACCTAACAGCAAATAGGTACCTGGGAGTTAGACAGCTGTTACGGAGCTGCTTCCTGAGGGTGTGCATGTGTGGGGGGAGTGGGGAATAAGTTAGTAGTTATAGTTGATTGATTGACAGTTGAGAGGCGGGCCGAAAGAGCAGAGCTCAACCCCCGCAAGCACAACTAGGTGAATACAACTAGGTAAACACACACACACACTTACACCCATGCATTCTCACTCCCATGTTCTCCGACTTGTGATGAATCAAAGTGGCAGACTGTAATCCTATTCTCGCCAATAAAAGAACTGAAGCAGATGAACCAAATCCATTTACCCAAAATCCTGGACTGAATATCTGTCCCTCCTTCACACGCCCGCAGCTGAAGAGAGCTGACGTGACTGTCAGTACCGTCTAATCAATCTGTAGCCTCGTAGATCAGCCATATAGACTTGACCATTGAGACCCGTAGATCAGATCGGATGGGAGCCGGTCGGCCGAGCGGGCAGCACACTGGACTTGTGATCCTGTGGTCCCGGGTTCGATCCCGGGCGCTGGCGAGAAACAATGGGCAGAGTTTCTTTCACCCTATGCCCGTGTTACCTAGCAGTAAAATAGGTACATGGGTGTTAGTCAGCTGTCACGGGCTGCTTCCTGGGGGTGGAGGCCTGGTCGAGGACCGGGCCGCGGGGACACTAAAGCCCCGAAATCATCTCAAGATAACCTCAAGATAGCCATACAGATGTGACCATTGAGCCCCGTGGACTGGTACATCTCCTATACAGATATTTTCTCATCGAGCTCAACAGGATTCTGTGACTCCCGCTTGATTCTGAACTTTGTGATGGAGCTAGCATTCCCATGCAACGATGGGGCCCTGATGGCTGAGTGGACAGCGCTCGGGATTCGTAGTCCTAAGGTTCCGGGTTCCATCCCCAGCGGAGGCGGAAACAAATGGGCAGTTTTTTTCACCCTAATGCCCCCCTGTTCACCTAGCAGTAAATAGGTACCTGGGAGTTAGACAGCTGCTTCCTGGGGATATGTAACAAAAAGGAGGTCTGGTCTAGGACCGGGCCGCGAGGATGCTAAGCCCTGATATCATCTCAAGATAGATGCTGCTTACAATCTTCCCGTTTGCTGCCTACAATATCCTTGTTTCATTCACCTGGGGCTCTAGCAGACTCGAACCGCGAAACCCACGTGTGTGAGGCTGAAACCTTATCGACCGAGCTACGGAGTAGTCTTAACCAGAAAAGTTTTTATCTTATTCGCACGTAGGGTCCGGGGTTCGAGCCTCCAAGAGAATGGAATATTTATTTCGACGGAAGTGTGGCTGACAATTTCCTCCCCCTTGCCTTGTGGTGTTGGAGGAGAAGCAACCGTCTTCCGTGTGTCCTTAGGAGACGGGACACATCCCACTGTCACGGCTCTTGTCACGGCAGCGCCCTTTAGTTCCTTCTCTCGATCATAACAAGCTCATTACGTTATCGTCAAGTTGTGATAGAGGGAACAGGCAGTTAAGTGCCTGTCACTGGCCGGCTAATGGGCTGTCCGGGTTATTTGACGTCATCTTGAGAGCATCAGTGCCATGTCAAGTGACGGGCGGGGGGAAATATTTTGCCAGCAGCCGCTAATGGAAGGAATAAATATTAGTTGTTTGTGTCGTAAATCCGGCGAGACTTGTGGTAATGCAGTCACTAACGGAGCATTAACGGAACACGGGAACAATGACTAGCGGAGCATTAAGGAACACGGGAACAATGACTAGCGGAGCATTAAGGAACACGGTAACAATGACTAACGTAGCATTAAGGAACGCGGCAACAATGACCAGCGGAACATTAAGGAACACGGGAACAATCGCTAACGTAGCATTAAGGAACACGGGAACAATCGCTAACGTAACATTAAGGAACGCGGTAACAATGACTAACGTAGCATTAAGGAACTCTACAACAATCAGTAACGTAACATTACGGAACACGACACCGTGAGATAGTGTGGGACTCAGTTTAAGCACATTAAGCGAGGTGTGAAATATAAGCCGTTAACATTATAATATAAGACGCATAAAACAAGTGTGTAATATTTATCATGATAACTTAACATTAACCATATATTGCAAAGTTTATGTGTAAGCGCGTGAGCGCTCTTGTTAAACATAACAAACATTGGAAGATTTGAGAAGTAAAGGTGGAAAGTGGTTCGTTCCCTGAGACAGAGGAGGAGATTGGCCCGAAGACCCATCTCCATCTCCCAGTCAGAAGGAGACCAATGGTCTTGGGTCTCCCCTACCAACTGCCCTGATTCCAGAAAGTTTAGTTCACTCAGCACGACTGTAGAGTGGGAAACACAGCTGCTGAACGAAAGAAGCTGAAAGGCTTGCTGGTATTCAGAGAAAGTGAATGTCATGTTCTTGGGTTCTGGGGAAGTGAAGGTGAGAGTGACGACTAACCTTGGCAGAGGAACATGACACAGTCTTCATGATGGCACAGGGGGAGATGAGCATGTCACTCTTATCTCTCTGGTTAAGCGCTGATGAGTCTGGCCAGTAACTGGCTGGGTGACGGCGCGGACGACAACCTCACCCTTGGGTAAGGCCACCATGATTAACCCCCACAGACTTATACCCCCCAGACAGTGTTAAACTTTAACCCGTAAATGACACACACACTCACACACACCCACACACACACACACACACACACACACACACACACACACACACACACACACACACACACACACACACACACACACACACACACACACACACACACGCACACACACACACGCACACACACACACGCACACACACACACACACACACACACACACACACACACACACACACACACACACACACACACACACACACACACACACGCACACACACACACACACACACACACACACACACACACACACACACACACACACACACATCGGTATCGGGACCAAAGAGCCAAAGCTCAACCCCCGCAAGCACAATTAGGTGAGTACACACACACACACACACACACACACACACACACACATCGGTATCGGGACCAAAGAGCCAAAGCTCAACCCCCGCAAGCACAATTAGGTGAGTACACACACACACACACACACACACACACACACACACACACACACACACACACACACACACACACACACACACACACACACACACAGCTGGAGGACAAGAGTTTTTGGTCTAAACTCTCAGATATTATGACTCATTTTATTATCAATAACATCAGAGCCTGATTAACAAAGTGTTTGTTGACAGACTAAAACTCTGCATTTAATGGTTCCATTGGACCAATTAAAGTTTCATTACACCAATTTATTTTAAGGACAATTTATTTTTAAGGCATTTAAAGGACACATTAGGAGTCATTTTATTATCAAAGACAGAGAGCTTCATTAGCGAGATGTTTGGTAGCTCCTCATACGACACAATTTTTTGTCAATTTCAATTTCAGTGTGGACGATCGTTCAATTATTGACGAGATGGACAAATAGAAAATAGAATTCTATGCGCGCGGGAAAATGCTGAGAAGTTCATATTCTAAAACTTTTCTCTGAATTCTGTGCTTTTCCTCTTATAAGCGTCCGGAGAAAATATTGCCTAACCCTTAAATATTCCTAGGCCTAAAATAGCACATATATTAGGCCTATCAGGTTGCGTGTATTAAGCCCAGGATGGTTAGGTTAGGCGTGATTAGCGAAATCATTAGAAAAGCTTTTTTCCGGTTCAAATTCATCACTACAAAAGTCTAACTTTCTATTGGTCCGTCACGTCCATATATGCATAGGATCGACCACGTCGTTACTATAAGTACCTTCATTTTAGGACGATGGGCTGGTTTGTTGACACATAAAATCTCTCCATTAAGGGCTCCATTCATATAATAGTTTCATTGGACCATTTATGGTTTCATTGGACCATTTATGGTTTCAATGGACCATTTATGGTCTCATTGTACCAATCATAATGTTATCAAACCAATTATGGTATTGCTTCAGTTTCTCTTATCTTGTTACATATGGAATATAACAAATAATGATTAGTTGACCAGACCACACACTAGAAGGTGAAGGGACGACGACGTTTCGGTCCGTCCTGGACCATTCTCCAGTCGATTGGTCACAATCGACTGGAGAATGGTCCAGAACGGACTGAAACGCCGTCGTCCCTTCACCTTCTAGTGTGTGGTCTGGTCAACTTACTTTAGCCACGTTATTGTGACTCCTCGCCTGCAATAATGATTAGATTTTTGGCAATTTTCGATTTTCATTTCTTCTCACTAGCACCTCCTTAAAATTTATTTCAGCATTCCCCCTGGGGGTGAAACCACCTAGAGTGCTAGCACCCCTCGGGTTAAGGCACTCTGCCTTATAAAGTGGGGCCATGTAGGATGAATAGGGAAGAGGGAGGTGGGAGGAGCAGGGTATCCTGGGCAGCGCGGGATCTCCCTTTTACATAAATCGTTTTGATTTCTCAAGGTGTTTATAATATTACAAAGCATTAATGTAAAGAACGCTCGGTATATGTGAAAGTCAAATTCTTACACTATTAGCCGGCCACTTGGGCTGGACTGTAGAGCGACGGTCTCGCTTCATGCAGGTCGGCGTTCAATCCCCCGACCGTGCAAGTGGGTTAGGCCACCATTCCTTCCTCCCACCGTCCCATCCTTAATCCTTATCGTGATCCCTTACAAGTGTTATGTTGTCGAAATGGCTTGGCTCTTTCTCCCTGGTACTTATATTACCCTTAGGGATTATGTTGTCACGCATCCACTTAAGTAATCACTTCTTTTCCTATTGGTTACTTAACGTGTTAGATGCCCCAGACTGATTAGTGTGATTATATTCATTACTCAGTCTTAAGATGTATATTTTTTTTAAATGAAATTAATGTTTTTCCAAATTGAGTAACCATCCATAAGCTAACTCCTAGAACAAGCAATTATGCTGTTTGCTGGCAGTTATCTGGTCTTTCGAACCTGATCTAACTCCTTGTATATAACATCGAACTTCACAAGATAACAGGATTTTGGGTTCAATGCTTCTCAGCCTCTTGGACATTTGTGAGTGATGGAAACTTTGGAAATAGAAAAAAGGTCTTTATCCAGCGAAGCGGCTCACTGACGGGGACTAACAGAGAAAACTACCCAACCACGTAATCGTACGTGATTAGATTGTCCAACCCAGAAAATTGGTCGGGGCAGACTTTTTTTATTTTCTCCTACTTTGAAAAGTGGAGAGAAATTTAGAGTCTTGGCGCACCACGGCGGAGTATTTTAATTACTCGTTGAGAATGCACATTATTAGCAAAGTATAGGCCGGGGGATGCTTATAATGGGAGCCGGTCGGCCGAGCGGACAGCACGCTGGACTTGTGATCCTGTGGTCTTAGGTTCGATCCCAGGCGCCGGCGAGAAACAATGGGCAGAGTTTCTTTCACCCTATGCCCCTGTTACCTAGCAGTAAAATAGGTACCTGGGTGTTAGTCAGCTGTCACGGGCTGCTTCCTGGAGGTGGAGGCCTGGTCGAGGACCGGGCCGCGGGGACACTAAAGCCCCGAAATCATCTCAAGATAACCTCAAGATCATTGTTACTTTGCCAAGTATAGAGAATTGATAGCAAGTTTAGAGCATTGATGGTTAGCAAGTATAGAGCACTTAACAGTTTTTGTCAAATGTAGAACATTAATAATCAATTATAGTTCATTGCTACTTACCCATACAGAGAACATTGTCACCTAACACTACAGAGACCATCATACAAGGAAATCACGTTAGTGTGGTGTATCAATGAGGAAATCAGTTGGTGCAATGCGGTGGATTCGAACCCTCGACCTGGATAATCTACAAGCCTGCGATTGAGTGCTTCCTGTCTGACCCCTTTTTTTTAATAAAGGGATTACATTTGCCGTTATTTTGTGGTAATTCACAGGAGGTTCCAATCGTACTTGAATCAAAACTTTACTCTAAAGTGTATATCATTTTTTGAAGTGGGGTTTCAAATCATCTAATAGTCGCCTTCATTTTGACAAGACCTTACCTACGTAGCTCTAATGTTTCTCGCTGAGACGGGAGAGAATAGTGTGTGTGTCTGTGACACTAGAGGCGTGGACACTCTTGTCATTAGGTCTCATTTTGGTTTTAGTGGGCCAGCCAGAGGCTTAGGGCTCGTGCAGGAATATCTCTGCCAAAAATTATCGGTTTGCTGGTATATGTTCGTCTCTCAAAATACTTATTGCATTTAAATATTAGAGTTGTCTCTTGTATCTTTAATGTGTCATATGAAGACACCATCGTTCGGTAAATATATTGTGTGTTCTCCTTGCGGCTACCACATTCCGCTCTCTCTCAAAATTGTTGACAGATACGACATTTTAGTATAAAAAATGAAGCACTGTAAATATTAATGTTGTTCTTGCATCGTCCTCGGTAGGTTATAGAGGGTTGTTGTTGTTAGATTCAGCTACTGAGAACAAAATGTTCCAAGTAGCACGGGCTATGGTGAGCCCGTAGTGGAGGTTGCTTGGGTGCCAATGTTTCTAGTTAGGCAAAAACAGTTGCATTTTCTACGTAGAGGCAAGAACCTACTGAGCCACCATGAGCAGCTGGAGACAAAGACAATATCTACTTTTTATAACATGTTTAGAGAGAAAATATTATTAGACCTGTTGATAAATTTTGAAATATCGTTTAATTCATTGACTTTCCTGTGTTGGATCTGGTTAGCAACAAATTCCCCAGTATAGTTTACCATAATATTTCGCTCAAAACTTTCAGCATCGCTATCAAGTGATCGGCGATCATCATTATTCAAACTATTGGTCGTAACCCACTCCTGGCACAGAGCTGCAGTGGCCTCTCACTGACTGATGTTCGTTGTCCTCGTCAAATGATCAACTATATTACCACTATTGAGAGAGGAAACGTAATTGATTGGACACATTTGCAATAGCAAGTGCCAAGTGCGACGCAACTTTGAAATTAGACTGTCATCATCATCACCCCATTTCCCAGTTTAATGGGTCACTGAGGCATCAGTTGTAGAAGACAAGAGATCAATTCGGAAAAAGAATGGTTCTAATAATGACCCCCATTAATTTACACAGCGATCACCCTCATGGAGAATCAACAAAATTATCGGCCAGCAAATCGTGCCCAACAGCTCTCGCTAGCATCATAGGAGCAGTTGAGCTGTTTGTAGGGAGTTGTTAAGTAAGGGGGTTCATTACTGACTTTCACTTGTTGATCTGCTGCCACCCAGATCAATTGTTGATCTGCTGCCACCCAGATCAATTGTTGATCTGCTGTAAGTGTTCTGTAGTTCTTTGTACTAGAGAACAGGTACCTGTTTCCTCACACACACATACATGTACTCTACATGTCTGCTACCTCACATACACACATACTACAGGGTTCTGTACAGGGCCTGATAGCTGAGTGGAGAGCGTTCGGGATTCTTAGTCCCAAGGGTCCGGATTCGATCCCCGGTGGAGGTGGAAACAAATGGGCAGAGTTTCCTTCACCCTGCTGCCCCTGTTACCTAGCAGTAAATAGGTACCTGGGAGTTAGTCAGCTGCTACGGGATGCTTCCTGGGGGATGCGTGTGTGAAAAACAATTAGTTTGTGACAGTTGATTGATTGACAGTTCAGAGGCGGGCCGAAAGAGCAGAGCTCAAGCCCCGCAAGCAGAACTAGGTGAATACACACACACAAACACACAGCTGAAGCCTGTAACAGATCGTTCGGCCGTGGTCTAGGCCATTGAGCTACAGAGAGGTCAGGAGGTCAGCTCAGGCAAGATGAACAGGTCAGTGCTTGTCCCAGTGGTTCGTTCACGGGTCAGCAGCAGTTGTCAGCGCCACTCATCACATAGAACAATTGAATTAGAAAAATCCATCTAAAAACTGCTCATGAAATCGAAAAAATGGTGGCGCCTACTAGAGGGGGAAGTTGGAGGGTAACCTCGTCAGTAAGTTATGGAGGCCGGAAAAAAGAGGAGTAGAAGGAGGAAGAGGAAGAGTAATTATGAGAAGAGTATGATGATTCTCAGAGCTCATTATGAGTTGGTTAGTTGTGGGCCCTAAGGTAGAAGGAATGGCCCTAAGGTAGAAGGAATGGCCCTAAGGTAGAAGGAATGGGATGGAGGTAGAAGGAATGGCCCTAAGGTAGAAGGAATGGCCCTAAGGTAGAAGGAATGGCCCTAAGGTAGAAGGAATGGCCCTAAGGTAGAAGGAATGGGGATGGAGGTAGAAGGAATGGCCCTAAGGTAGAAGGAATGGCCCTAAGGTAGAAGGAATGGCCCTAAGGTAGAAGGAATGGCCCTAAGGTAGAAGGAATGGGGCTGAGGTAGAAGGAATGGCCCTAAGGTAGAAGGAATGGCCCTAAGGTAGAAGGAATGGGGCTGAGGTAGAAAAATGGCCCTAAGGTAGAAGGAATGGGGCTGAGGTAGAAAAAATGGCCCTAAGGTAGAAGGAATGGGGCTGAGGTAGAAAAAATGGCCCTAAGGTAGAAGGAATGGGGCTGAGGTAGAAAAAATGCCCCCCCCCAAGGTAGAAGAATGGGGATGAGGTAGAAGGAATGGCTCTAAGGTAGAAGGAATGGGGCTGAGGTAAAAAAATGCCCCCCCCCAAGGTAGAAGGAATGGGGATGGAGGTAGAAGGAATGGCCCTAAGGTAGAAGGAATGGCCCTAAGGTAGAAGGAATGGCCCTAAGGTAGAAGGAATGGGGATGGAGGTAGAAGGAATGGCCCTAAGGTAGAAGGAATGGCCCTAAGGTAGAAGGAATGGCCCTAAGGTAGAAGGAATGGCCCTAAGGTAGAAGGAATGGCCCTAAGGTAGAAGGAATGGCCCTAAGGTAGAAGGAATGGCCCTAAAGTAGAAGGAATGGCGCTGGAAGAAGCAAGTGAACATGGTGTCTGGTATCAAGAGAGCCACAGTCAACCTTCCTCGGTCACACCCAGACCAGGACTGTTGTAGCTGGTAGTACAATGTACCCAAATTTGTTGAAGATTTTTGCTATCTTTCCCCTCTTTATTGATATGGAATAATAATGTTCATTATTTTCACATGTGTATCCGTCATTAAACACGACAACTGTGAGATTGTGACAAGTCTGCGTGGAGAGTCACTCGAGCATTCTTACGCTACATTTATTGTAAAGTTGAGAAGTCAAGTGTTAGACCAGATTTGTATCGAGCTTTTATCGAAAGTGCTTCAGGAGTAATCCGCTTTGGGAGTATGACGGAGTTATTCTCCAAGATACAACTAATCCATTTTTATCTCTCTCTCTCCAGAGAGATGAACTGAAAGACCAGGGGCCAGATTCACGAAGCAGTTACGCAAGAACTTACGAACCTGTACATCTTTTCTCAATCTTTGGCGGCTTTGTTTACAATTATTAAACAGTTACTGAGCTCCGAAGCACCTGGAGGCAGTTTATAACAATAACAACAGTTGATTGAGAATTTCCATGCAATTGTAAACTGTTTAATAAATGTAACCAAAGCCGTCGAAGATTGAGGAAAGATGTACACGTTCGTAAGTACCTGCGTAACTGCTTCGTGAATCTGGCTCCCAGCTTACCATCAGTTGCACAAAGCACTTCCGTTGCATGCTCGAGTTTCCTCTTGCCTGCAACAGGTTCAACTCTCACTACCCTTCCTAGTGCAGATAACACGTCCAGGCGAAAGACTTTGTACTAAACAACACATGTAATTGATACTCCCTGGAAGCTTTATATGCAGTGAACGCGAATTCATTCCGAGGTCTTAGCTATTGCCAAAATAAAGGAGGCAGTAAGTTGTTGGAACTTAGTTCATGAGCAGTCTAGTTACAGGAAAGTTTATGTAAAACTCCACAATCTGAAGTCTTAATTGGCTGTTTGCAATGTGGTATAAACAATAGCGTCCTGATCCTTTAAGATAAGTGGCAAATCAGCGAACAGTAGCCTAAACAGCTACAAGTCACTGTGAACAATATTATCTGATTTAAGATTAAGATTCGCCAAAAATATAAGGCCCCGATTCACGAAGTTTCTTTGCTCGCATAATGGTCATGAGTTGTGTTAATCCTCACGAAACCTCTCTTTTGAGGAAGACATCTTAGGAAGGGGTCCTGAGGAAGACATCTTAGGAAGGGGTCCTGAGGAAGACACCTTAGGAAGTGGTCCTGAGGAAGACATCTTAGGAAGTGGTCCTGAGGAAGACATCTTAGGAAGTGGTCCTGAGGAAGACATCTTAGGAAGGGGTCCTGAGGAAGACATCTTAGGAAGGGGTTCTGAGGAAGACACCTTAGGAAGGGGTCCTGAGGAAGACACCTTAGGAAGTGGTCCTGAGGAAGACATCTTAGGAAGTGGTCCTGAGGAAGACACCTTAGGAAGTGGTCCTGAGGAAGACATCTTAGGAAGTGGTCCTGAGGAAGACATCTTAGGAAGTGGTCCTGAGGAAGACATCTTAGGAAGGGGTCCTGAGGAAGACATCTTAGGAAGGGGTCCTGAGGAAGATATCTTAGGAAGGGGTCCTGAGGAAGACATCTTAGGAAGGGGTCCTGAGGAAGACATCTTAGGAAGGGGTCCTGAGGAAGATATCTTAGGAAGGGGGTCCTGAGGAAGATATCTTAGGAAGTGGTCCTGAGGAAGACATCTTAGGAAGGGGTCCTGAGGAAGACATCTTAGGAAGGGGTCCTGAGGAAGACATCTTAGGAAGGGGTCCTGAGGAAGACATCTTAGGAAGTGGTCCTGAGGAAGACATCTTAGGAAGGGGTCCTGAGGAAGATATCTTAGGAAGTGGTCCTGAGGAAGACATCTTAGGAAGTGGTCCTGAGGAAGACATCTTAGGAAGGGGTCCTGAGGAAGACATCTTAGGAAGGGGTCCTGACGAAGATGTCTTAGGAAGGCAAACTGAGGAAGAGATCTTAGAAAGACGTCTTATGAAGTCCGTATGCCGTTGTAGATCGACTTTAGCTATACGACTCTAAATTTCTCTCCACTTTTCAAAGTACTGTACGAGAGAAAAAAATAAAAATCTTCAAATCAACAATTTTCTGGGTTGGACAATCTAATCACGTACGATTACGTGGTTGGGTAGTTTTCTCTGTTAGTCCCCGTCAGTGAGCCGCTTGGCTGGATAAAGACCTTTTTCTATTTCCAAAGTTTCCATCACTCACAAATGTTCAACAGGCCGAGAGGCATTGAACCCAAAATCCTGTTATCTTGTGAAGTTCCATGTTATATATACAAGGAGTTAGATCAGGTTCGAAAGACCAGATAACTGCCAGCAAACAGCATAATTGCTCATTCTAGGAGTTAGCTTATCAGTGGTTATTCAATGTGCCAAAAATTTGCAATTTTATATTAAAATTATGCAATTTGCAACTTAAGAGCGAGTGATGGTTTAATGGTGTTGAAGGTCTGGTGGATTTATCACAACAACAAGTCTACAGGAAACGCAATGATAAGAATCGAATCAATCGGGAGCCGGTCGGCCGAGCGGACAGCACGCTGGACTTGTGATCCTGTGGTCCTGGGTTCGATCCCAGGCGCCGGCGAGAAACAATGGGCAGAGTTCCTTTCACCCTATGCCCCAGTTACCTAGCAGTAAAATAGGTACCTGGGTGTTAGTCAGCTGTCACGGGCTGCTTCCTGCGGGTGGAGGCCTGGTCGAGGACCGGGCCGAGGGGACACTAAAAGCCCCGAAATCATCTCAAGATAACCCATAAGTAGTTTCATCCAGACTGGTTCTTGAACCAATTGTTGATGTCAATTGTAGAAGCTCTTCTCCTTTCTATAAGTCTCTTACTTTTTATCTATGTAAACATCATCTTTAAAATTGCATTTACCGTATTGATTATCTTTCTTTACCAACACACATAGCACCACACTAGCCATATATTATTCAGTTGATGTATTCAATAAATAATTAGAATCACCTATATCGCACGATCTGGGTGCCAAGTCATGTAGGTACACAAGGGAATGCCATTGTCGGTGAAGTTGCAAATATGTTGACCAGATCACACACTAGAAAGTGAAGGGGCGACGACGTTTCGGTCCGTCCTGGACCATTCTCAAGTCGATTGTGTTGAGAATGGTCCAGGACGGACCGAAACGTCGTCGTCCACGTACAAAACTGAAACCACGTACAAAACTCAGGCAAATCATAACATAGAACGAAAAGGCAATGTAAAGGATCTGGGTGTACTCATGTCGGAAGACCTTACCTTTAAAGAACACAATAAAGTAGCCGTCACAACTGCAAGAAAAATGACAGGTTGGATAACAAGAACTTTTCACACTAGAGATGCTATACCGATGATGACACTTTTCAAAACGCTTGTGCTCTCTAGAGTGGAGTACTGCTGCACAATGACAGCCCTTTCACTGCGGGTGAAATTGCTGACCTGGAGAGCGTGCAGAGATCCTTTACTGCTAGAATCCACTCGGTAAAACATCTAAACTATTGGGACCGGCTAAAGAGCCTAAATCTGTATTCCCTTGAGCGCAGGCGGGAGAGATACATAATAATTTACACGTGGAAAATATTAGAGGGGCTGGTCCCAAACCTGCACACAGAAATAACATCACATGAGACCAGAAGACATGGCAGGATGTGCAGAATACCCCCGTTGAAAAGCAGAGGTGCAACTGGTACTCTGAGAGAGAACTCTATCAACATCAGAGGCCCGAGACTGTTCAACACGCTTCCACTACACATAAGGGACATAACTGGCAAACCCCTCACAGTGTTCAAGAGAGAACTGGATAAGCACCTCCAAAGGATACCTGATCAACCAGGCTGTGACTCATACGTCAGGCTGCGAGCAGCCGCGTCCAACAGCCTGGTTGATCAGTCCAGCAACCAGGAGGCCTGGTCGATGACCGGGCCGCGGGGACGATAAGCCCGGAAGCACCTCAAGGTATCCTCAAGGTAGGTCCCTTCACCTTCTAGTGTGNGAGGTAGAAGTGTGTAGAGTGTAGCTCTTCACACTAGAGGTAGAAGTGTGTAGAGTGTAGCTCTTCACACTAGAGGTAAAAGTCAAGTATAGAATCGGGCAGTTACACGATAGAGCTCAATCTTATCCATGGACCAGTCAGTACCATTGTTTTCTAAACAAATAAGTATTTCTTGTCTTATCTTATTTAATTCTTTAAATTTGTATATTGTATTATTAGTGACTACATAAATAATTGTCACCTGTTGCGTCGCCTATGTCCCATTTTCTTTAACAGCTGTCAAAGATGGTTCACGTGCCCATCAAGAATTATAACTTGTAAATATCTGGTAAGAACTTAGGCATTGCTAAATTGGATAAGAGGTTTGCGTGATTGGCGTAAGTTTATACATTGTACCCTTGTGTGTTTCAGGTGATGGGTTTTAACATCGGGAAACGAACGATACATTGGGTAGTTACGTACCCCTTAGTTCTGCCTTGTTGTCAAGGAAATAATCAAAAGCCAAGGTGGTCTTGACAGCACTTTAAGTGGGACCAACGCTACTTGCCGGGATCTACAGACACCGTAAGTGAGCGATGATGATTCTTTTCCCTGTGTCTCAGATTTGTCGGTCTTGTATAATTGAATCTTTGATGACTCCTTCACTTAGGACTAATACTTTACGAATATCACGGCACTTAGGGTTTCTTATTGTTAAGACTTGACTACGCCAACACCGTCTGGTCTTGTTTGTCTTTAATCTTAGCTGTTGTCTTTGTTTATTGTGTTCTTCTCTGTGCTCTCTCTCTCTTAGAGTTAGCTTTCTTAATACTCTGCCCTGTGTCTAATATTTTTCTCTCAATTATACCATTTCTTCCTTAAATATTCTAACTGCTTGTGTGTATTCACCTAGTTGTGTTTGCGGGGGTTGAGCTTTGCTCTTTCGGCCCGCCTTTCAACTGTCAATCAACTGTTTATTAACTACTTTTTTTTCCACCACACACACACACACCCAAGTAAGCAGCCCGTGACAGCTAACTAACTCCCAGGTACCTATTTACTGCTAGGTAACAGGGGCATTCAGGGTGAAAGAAACTTTGCCCATTTGTTTCTGCCTGATGCGGGAATCGAACCCGCGCCACAGAATTACGAGTCTCGTAATTCTGAGTGTGTGTGTGTGTGTGTGAACAACGTGTTTATTAATTATTAGTAACCAAATTTGACTTGAGGTAGAGAAATATTGTTTGATAGTGATGCCGAAAGTTAAAAACAGTAGAGGTGCATGTGAGTAAAAATGACCAAAATTATTCATAAAATCTATTCGGAAACCACCAGAAGTGATGCAAACTCGGCTGTAAAAGTTTGAAGTGGTGGACAGAGGAACAAAATTGAATGTGAATGCAAATCAAAAAGGGTTGTTGTCCTGGCGGGAGAGAAATGTCATTGTCAAATTTGATGGAATATGGAAATCTCTGTAACATATAATATTAAATATTCCAGAAGTGTTATTTTTCACCTGTGTGTGTGTGTGTGTGTGTGTGTGTGTGTGTGTGTGTGTGTGTGTGTGTGTGTGTGTGTGTGTGTGTGTGTACTCACCTAGTTGTACTCACCTAGCTGAGCTTGCAGGGTCGGCTATCTGCTCTTGATCCCCGCCTTTCGACCATCAATGGTTAATTGCAGACTCTTGTCTGCAATTGTCTTGTCTCTTGAGTGTGTGTGTGTGTCCTCGTATTCGCAGAAGCACCCGCTCTTAAAACTTTCCATGACGGTGATCGCCTTATCCGGACATCCTAACACAACATAAAATTAAACATTTCCGCTTCAGTTCTTGCATGTATCCGGTAAGGCGGGAAAGTATTTAAAGACTCGCGATAAAGACCATAAAAAGTTATCAAGACTTCGAAGTGGTTTGTGACGTCAGAGGCAGGAAAGGAAAAATGCAATTAAGTTTGCTTGCCTGAAGTTTGTGTTTAGTTATCTGCGGAGTGGCTGGCACCTTCCCTCAGTGGCCCTAAGTGGGTGGCACCTTCCCTCAGTGGCACTAAGTGGGTGGCACCTTCCCTCAGTGGCCCTAAGTGGGTGGCACCTTCCCTCACAGTGGCACTAAGTGGCTGGCACCTTCCCTCAGTGGCCCTAAGTGGCTGGCACCTTCCCTCAGTGGCCCTAAGTGGGTGGCACCTTCCCTTAGTGGCCCTAAGTGGGTGGCACCTTCCCTCACAGTGGCACTAAGTGGGCGGCACCTTCCCTCAGTGGCACTAAGAGGGTGGCACCTTCCCTCACAGTGGCCCTAAGTGGGTGGCATTTTTCCTCACAGAGGCACTAAGTGGGTGGCACCTTCCCTCACAGTGGCACTAAGTGGGTGGCACCTTCCCTCACAGTGGCCCTAAGTGGGTGGCACCTTCCCTCACAGTGGCACTAAGTGGGTGGCACCTTCCCTCACAGTGGCACTAAGTGGGTGGCACCTTCCCTCACAGTGGCCCTAAGTGGGTGGCACCTTCCCTCACAGTGGCACTAAGTGGGTGGCACCTTCCCTCACAGTGGCACTAAGTGGGTGGCACCTTCCCTCACAGTGGCACTAAGTGGGTGGCACCTTCCCTCACAGTGGCACTAAGTGGGTGGCACCTTCCCTCACAGTGGCACTAAGTGGGTGGCACCTTCCCTCACAGTGGCACTAAGTGGCTGGCACCTTCCCTCACAGTGGCCCTAAGTGGGTGCCACTGTGCAACGAAAGAAGAAAATGCTAGTTGGCAGCAAATTGGGTTGTTTAGGCCGTCCAGCGGAAGCGACTGAGAGAGAATGACCAGTACTGAGACATTGAAATATGTAACCAAGTATCTACAGAGACACATTCAAATATACATACCACTTGGGAAAAAATATACATATTACTTGGGAAAGTTATGCATATTACTGGCCTATACATACCATCTTGAAAGACAGCGTAGACACTCTTCATGTTAAGGCAAAGACGACGCTTGTCTCTCAAAGAACTCCGTTTGATGTCTCAAGTGAGACACAATAGTCACGTTAGCGTTGGTTGGGGGTCACGTTTCTGTTAACGATGTCTTCCGTGACTCCATCTTGTTGCACGTAGAGCGGAAGTGGCCATGGAAGAGTGTAAGAGGCGAATCAAAGTTCTGTACCAGCGGCCGTTAACATTCTACTACATTCATGGCCAAATGACCAGTGTCAGAGGGCCATGTAGCCTTCAGACGTTCTGTGCTCCCTCTTGGCTCTTAATGCGGGGTTGTAAATCCCTAGTCGGTCATCAGGCAGACAAGTGATTTCTCAAGACTTGACAACTTCTCCCGCCTTCCCCATCAACGCTGAAGTCGCTGAGGCAGACTGGGCATTAACTAAAGTAACAGTTGGAAATAATTAACTGAGGCCAGCAAACAAAAGCAAAATTGCAAAAATTTGACAAGAAATTTACTGTAGAGGTTAAGTGACCCTGACCTTCAAGAGCTTGCTGTAGATGTAGAGGTTAAGTGACCCTGACCTTCAATACTTGCTGTAGATGTAGAGGTTAAGTGACCCTGACCTTCAATAGCTTGCTGCTGATGTAGAGGTTAAGTGACCCTGACCTTCAATAGCTTGCTGTAGATGTAGAGGTTAAGTGACCCTGACCTTCAATAGCTTGCTGTAGATGTAGAGGTTAAGTGACCCTGACCTTCAATAGCTTGCTGTAGATGTAGAGGTTAAGTGACCCTGACCTTCAATAGCTTGCTGTAGATGTAGAGGTTAAGTGACCCTGACCTTCAATAGCTTGCTGTAGATGTAGAGGTTAAGTGACCCTGACCTTCAATAGCTTGCTGTAGATGTAGAGGTTAAGTGACCCTGACCTTCAATACTTGCTGTAGATGTAGAGGTTAAGTGACCCTGACCTTCAATAGCTTGCTGTAGATGTAGAGGTTAAGTGACTCTGACCTTCAATAGCTTGCTGTAGATGTAGAGGTTAAGTGACCCTGACCTTCAATAGCTTGCTGTAGATGTAGAGGTTAAGTGACCCTGACCTTCAATAGCTTGCTGTAGATGTAGAGGTTAAGTGACCCTGACCTTCAATACTTGCTGTAGATGTAGAGGTTAAGTGACCCTGACCTTCAATACTTGCTGTAGATGTAGAGGTTAAGTGACCCTGACCTTCAATACTTGCTGTAGATGTAGAGGTTAAGTGACCCTGACCTTCAATAGCTTGCTGCTGATGTAGAGGTTAAGTGACCCTGACCTTCAAGAGCTTGCTGTAGATGTAGAGGTTAAGTGACTCTGACCTTCAAGAGCTTGCTGTAGATGTAGAGGTTAAGTGACTCTGACCTTCAAGAGCTTGCTGTAGATGTAGAGGTTAAGTGACTCTGACCTTCAAGAGATTGCTGTAGATGTAGAGGTTAAGTGACTCTGACCTTCAAGAGCTTGCTGTAGATGTAGAGGTTAAGTGACCCTGACCTTCAAGAGCTTGCTGTAGATGTAGAGGTTAAGTGACCCTGACCTTCAAGAGCTTGCTGTAGATGTAGAGGTTAAGTGACTCTGACCTTCAAGAGCTTGCTGTAGATGTAGAGGTTAAGTGACTCTGACCTTCAAGAGATTGCTGTAGATGTAGAGGTTAAGTGACTCTGACCTTCAATAGCTTGCTGTAGATGTAGAGGTTAAGTGACCCTGACCTTCAAGAGCTTGCTGTAGATGTAGAGGTTAAGTGACTCTGACCTTCAAGAGCTTGCTGTAGATGTAGAGGTTAAGTGACTCTGACCTTCAATAGCTTGCTGTAGATGTAGAGGTTAAGTGACTCTGACCTTCAAGAGCTTGCTGTAGATGCAGCTGAAGGACTCTTAACTAACCAACGCAGGAGAAGGATGGTGATTACTAACGACGAGGGACTAACAGTCCCAACAGAACAAAGGTGGTCAACAGCCGACCAGAACAGAATGCTCACCCAAACATATAATTGGGTTTCCCAGCCATTCATTCCAATACCAAAGGCACAAGATTGACATATACACAGTTACATTTATTAGGCACGAAAGCAAATATCAGAAATAAAGGCACATGTGTGCGGGGGGGGGGAGTGATAGATATGTGGGGGGCGTGATAGATATGTTGGGGAGTGACACATGTAAGGGAATGATAGACAAGTTTGGGAGAATGATAGATATTTAAAGGGAAGTGATACATATATTGGGTTGGGAGATTGGGTACTTTCCAATACACAGTAATCAGGAGGTAAAGAGAATGGGGAGCTTCCGTTATAACGGCATCAACATAACAAAGAGGAACTTCCCGTTATAACAGCGACAATCATCTAGAAGTCAAGGCCGAAGTCTTCTAGTGGATCTTGACAGCCCTCACAGCAGGAGATGAACACTGATCAAAGTCTTTGTCAGACGTGTGAGTGTGGCCACAGCCGTGAGACCAGAGGCGTGAGTCTGGCCACAGCCGTGAGACCACACGCGTGAGTGTGGCCACAGCCGTGAGACCACACGTGTGAGTGTGGCCACAGAGAGACACAGAACACTCCGGCCACAGCTGTGAGGTCTGCCTATATTACCAGGGACGAGCCACACTATTGATTTCCGTTAGCTGGCCGGGACCAAGACCAGCATCGCAACAACGCCGCCAAGATCCAGACGGAGCGGACCTTACCTCCGGCAGGAAGCACCTGCAGGAGACCAGTTAGGCTCAGGCAGCCTGGTCCTCCCAGGAGACCAGTTAGGCTCAGGCAGCCTGGTCCTCCCAGGAGACCAGTTAGGCTCAGACAACCTGGTTCTCACAGGAGACAGTTAGACTCAGACAACCTGGTCCTCCGTGTCGTCCCGCTCATCATTAATAACTACGTAACTGGCCCTTTGTGCAGTAACCTCGTAGTCGACACAATGTCCAAGAACAACGCTACTTCGACGCCGGATCAACATTGGACTGTCTCAGTACAGGCTAGTGTGATAATCCACTACATTAAGTTCTCTCGCTGGCTGGGGTCTGAGAGCAGCATACCTCATACTTCACCCACACCACATACTCGAGACAAAGGTATGTTCATCACCACCCAAGTGATGTAAAGCCTTCTGTGTGCATAGATATGATGCCACACATGCAGCATTGTGTGCCTTAAGATGAAGCAAAGTCTCCCAAGTTCTGGACGAACTTAGAGAGAGTTCTGGAGGAAAGGACACAGGTCCTGATACGCTGGGGAGAAGCGACCAGGACGAGGGCAGAGCTCCATGAACCATAACAAACCAATAGACAACAAAACTTTCAGAGTGGTGAGGTATCACACTAGGTTATCTGTTCTGACGTTTCAGGGGCCAAGAGCTGTAGTTTCATCCCATCAAACACAGATAGGTGTGTGTACATTCCATATTATTTTGCGTACATTCATACATATATACTCTCATTTATACCATCACACATTTCAAAACGCTACATATACACACATATAAACACACACACTAAGCACACACAGAAAACATATAACACATATATATAAAACACAGTCACACTAAACACACACAGAAGCATATACACACTAAACACACACACAAATACAAAAACACATAAACACTCGCATAGAAGCTTTAAACACACACACACACACACACACACACACACACACAAACACACACACACACCACACCACACCACACACACCTGAGTGTGTGTGTGTGTACAGGTTCTCAGGAACCTGTACACCTGTTGATTGACGGTTGAGAGGCGGGACCAAAGAATCAGAGCTCAACCCCCGCAAGCACAACTAGGTGAGTACAGCTGGTGAACACACATAGGGGTCTGGTAGCTGACGGACAGCGCGCTGGACTCGAAATTCTATGGCCCGGGTTCGATTCCCGGACCATACAGAAACAAATGGGCAAAGTATATCTCACCCTGATGCCCCTGTTACCTAACAGCAAATAGGTACCGGGAGTTAGACAGCTGTTACGGAGCTGCTTCCTGAGGGTGTGCATGTGTGGGGGGAGTGGGGGAATTAGTTAGTAGTTATAGTTGATTGATTGACAGTTGAGAGGCGGCGGGCCGAAAGAGCAGAGCTCACCCCCGCAAGCACAACTAGGTGAATACAACTAGGTAAAACACACCACACACTTACACCCAATGCATTCTCACTTCCATGTTCTCCGACTTGTGATGAATCAAAGTGGCAGACTGTAATCCTATTCTCGCAATAAAAGAACTGAAGCAGATGAACAAAATCCATTTACCCAAAATCCTGGACTGAATATCTGTCCCTCCTTCACACGCCCGCAGCTGAAGAGAGCTGACGTGACTGNATAATCATCAGTTATTTGAAATGCTGTTTATGTAATTATGGTCTGGCTATATCATATATAATATTTGCAAGGGAAAGGAAACATTTTTGCAGTTGACATATTTTCATGGAAATTTTTTATTATTTGATGGCACACATTTGTCGACAAATCCAAAGGTCCAAATATCTTCCTAAAGCTCCTGACCTCTAGACCCAAGTCTTCAGGGCCCAGTCTTCCATGTAAGCTCCCTTAAGTGTACAACAACTTGATCGCTCCTGACCTGACGTCTGTCGATTCTCCTGTAATGTATTCAGGGCTTTGAAATGCTCGCTTTGGCAGTCTCCATACTGATTAAGATTTCCCAGCGGTGTGTAGTCATCCCTGACGACTGCTTAACATAGGCAGCGTTGGCTCAAAGTTCACGATGTAACGACACAACTCCACTGATTTAATGTCATAGGATTTCACGGTAGTAGAAATCCAAATTCCGATGTGACAGGCTACTGTACTCCCTCTGTGTTCAAGCTATTGGGCCTCAGCTACCCTCGTTCTTCCTTCTGTTGGCGCGAATAAAATATTCTAGCGTTATTTGCGGGCTTAAGTAGCCAGCTTGGCTTTGCTGATTCATGGCAGGCGGAAAGTGTGCTTTCTTCCTCTGAGGTGAGGTCTGTTTCTGGCGTAAATCCTCGCCATTAATGTCAACATGACTATGGTTTAGTTCCTCAAAGTCGGGGGACAAGAACCCTGTTTGGGTTCTTGAACCTTAAAGGCCAACCACTGAGCTTTCCCAAGATACAACCCACAACAGTTGTATAACTCCCTGATATCTATTTACTGGTAGGAGAACAGATCCATTAGGTGAAAAGTTAAGTTCTCCAAACGTTGTCCTGTTAGGAATTGAACCCATGACTTGTTGGGTGTGACTTAACAGCGCTGATCACCGACCCACATGACCTTTGAGGGTTACCTGGCGTTCATTCCGAGGATCTACATTCCCGCGGTCCGGTGTCTCGACCAGGCCTCCTCATCGTAGCTAAAACCTACTTATACAACCCAACAAAATATATTTCAGAAAAGGAGAGCAGAAATGTAAAATAAAGACTCTGGGAAGATGATATCTGTCGAGTTAATGGTAAGTAGGAGCTTTGAGAACGTGGGGACAAGAGCATTACCTCACAGCAGCCTCCAGGCGGAAATATTGGACATATGAAAATGCAATTCTCCCTCCGCGGGCTGGAACATCCAGCGATTCTGGGAGTGCGGGAAGCAAATTGGTCGGCTGTTGATTTCCAGTAAAAATACTTGTCCTCTTGCGGGGAGACAGGCGCTGCGCATCCTGTGTGTCTTGATCAACACAATATTTTACTTGCAGGAGCCTTCAGCTGTCTGGTGTAGTAGAACTAACTACTCAATCCTCAATCCAATAATTCGTAGGGATGATGTAGTAGAACTACATCATCCCTACCAATTATAGTTAAGCATGTTTCCTTCCTACTCCTGTTGATGCTATTGATGCTCTTGATGCTCTTGATGCTGTTGATGCTCTTGATGCTGTTGATGCTCTTGATGCTCTTGATGCTGCCACATAAATATTTCGGCCCAAGCCTTTCCATCTATACTGCATTATATGCATAAATACCTTAATGGAAATACAGATGAATAGTGAATCATAATTCATAAGATCAGATTGATAATTATATCTGAGGCTGCGAACACATGCAAATTACTGGACTGATGAAGCTCATCTCTTGACTCCGAGAGCATCCTCATGAACTATTGACTATTGGAGCTATATCAAGCTCTTGGACCCCGCTTTTCTAACCGATCTATTTGTCCTTGAACTGCAAGGATCACGGTGTATATCTAAGATGTGAGAGTATGAATACATTTATCGATACATCAAGTGAATTTATAATCTATAAAGTGTTATTGCTCTAACAATGTTATAAGAAATTCCTGCATTTAAAACACAAATACGAAAATTCATTGACAAGGAGGCAGTTTGAGACACCATTAATACCGGATGTAAATTAGTCAAAGGAAATGGTACACGGCCTTTCGTCTCGTTAAGAGACTTGCTTAATTAAAGACTTAATTAAAGACTTCACAAGATCTTTCCTGCTTCTCTTAAACACATGACTACATGGAGGGCAGTGAGGTGGACAGCAGATTACGATGACATTATATCTCACCAGAGTGTTATCCTCTTCCTTTAAGTATAGAAGTGGATAGAAGGATATAACTAAGACGACATTAGTTATGTTTTATGCAATACAAATTGGATAAGTTTAAAGATTCAGGAAAGTCTTGGGTAAACACTGGTTTAGATTCAGGAAAGACCAGGGTAAATACTGGTTTGAAAACACGGTGGTTGATTTATGGAACAAACTAACGGTTAACAACAAAGAAGTGAGATCACTGGATTGTTTCAAGCGTAGGCTAGACATAAATATGAATGAGTTTGGCTGGATATATATATAAAGGATCTACGTCAAATGGGCAACTAAGCTTTCTGCAGATTTATTTTCTTATGGTCCCATTTCCTCCTATTTCTCTATCCTGCACTTGCTGACTTAGGCTTGTCAATATTCGTACTGGAATTGGGATTTTTTTTTACCCAATTTCAGTATCTTTTATATATTCGTTAACAACAACAGTCCTGATTGAATCAGACATTCAATGAGCCATATTTCTTAGCCTGACAATTTCTGTTTAGGTTTAGTTAATAATGTATTCACTCTCTGGATGCAGTGATGATAATAATATCGTTTACAATATATAAAAGTCGCTGAACATGTTACAATCTAACTGACCTACATTTTAAATTGCAACACTTCGACATAGCAGAGATCAACCCATTTATTGAACTGATATTATTTAATTAAAAAATATAACAAAATTTGATCGACTGTAGCAATCTACTTACATGAATGTTCAACATAGATATGAACAACTAAATCTGCATTAAAAGCCTTTTCCCACCAAAAAAAAACCTACATTCATATTATAAAAGGATTTGTTTTTTGTCCTGAAAATCCAGTACTAATTGTGCTGAAGTTTCACACGATGCACAAATATATTGGCTATTTTCGCAGAGAGTTTATGAGCGATAATGAATACCCAGCCGGGTCGGGACTGGACAGGTGGAAGTGTTATTTACGGGTGAGAACGACTTTTTCATCAGATTAAAACCCTATGCTCGCTGGACCTCGAAATCAAACCTGAATTCGAGTCTGGAATTAATGCCTATTTCATCTAATTAACTCGAGCCTGGCCTTCAGGAGAGCTATTCTGACTTTGGTGTTATGAAATATACTAGTATTTGTATGCAGCGTTGCATACTGTATAATGAAAAATATTAATAATGAAGAGATAGCATGAAGCAAATGCACGCGCAGACGCACACTCCCTCTCTCTCACATATATAAATAAAATATAAGAAAATAATATAATAATATAATATAAGAAATATAAGAAAATTCACTTTTGTAAACAGAGTGGTAGACGGTTGGAACAAGTTAGGTGAGAAGGTGGTGGAGGCCAAGACCGTCAGTAGTTTCAAAGCGTTATATGACAAAGAGTGCTGGGAAGACGGGACACCACGAGCGTAGCTCTCATCTTGTAACTACACTAAGGTAATTACACACAAATGGGCAGAGTTTATTTCACCTGATGCATCTGATCACTTAACAGTAAATAGGTACCTGGGAGTTATTCACTTGCTACGGGCTGGTTCCTGGGGAGCTGTGCGTTTGTGTTGAAGTGAAATACATATGTAGTAGATATGATAGAGGAAAAATAGTCTGGGAGTTTGCACATTAAACTAACCGGCAGTTAGAAAGGCGGGGTCCAAGAGCTAACAGCTTGATCCTGCACCTTCAGACAGTAAATAAACAAACTGAACGGTTTGCGCTATCAGGAAAGACTTGGAATATTGAACCTTACTACCCTGGAGGAAAGAAGAGATATCTTATCTTGAGGTTATCTTAGAGATGATTTCGGGGCTTTAATGTCCCCGCGGCCCGGTCCTTGACCAGGCCTCCACCCCCAGGAAGCAGCCCGTGACAGCTGACTAACACCCAGGTACCTATTATACTGCTAGGTAACAGGGGCATAGGGTGAAAGAAACTCTGCCCATTGTTTCTCGCCGGCGCCCGGGATCGAACCCGGGACCACAGGATCACAAGTCCAGCGTGCTGTCCGCTCGGCCGACCGGCTCCCTTAGATAGGGGGAGATTGGATTCTAAATGGACAAAGCATCAATGTTTGAAGCTACGAACAGCAGAACTGGAAGCATAGAAGGAAACTAGAGACACAAATGAGCCAGCGAGACGTCAGAAAGAACTGTTTGACTGTTAGAGCTGTCAGTAACTGGAATAGGTTAGATGTGGAAGTCGTTGAGGCTAATATAAAATGGTTGAAGCTAATTCTATTCAAAATTGTAAAGGTAAATATGATTAAAGTGGAAATAAATGATTGCATTAATCGGCAGAGTGATAAAAGGGTTTGCATAAGTATCATGTAAACTGTGACTGAAATTTCCCTCAGATTGAGAGCAAAGCAACTAGTAATGAGAGCTTTCTATCATGGGCAAATTGACTGAATCAGTGGATCCGAGAGAGAGGGTAAAGAAACATGGAGATCAAAACTGGTAGAAGCTGCAGAAAGAATCTTCCTAAAATATACCTTAAAAAAGGCATACCAACATACTTAAAATAAGGCAAATATTTGTGGGTGAACAAATCCACAAGGGCCGTGACGAGGATTCGATAAGGCAGCGTCTGAGATGCTCACGGACGCAGGTTCGAATCCTCGTCACGGCCCTTGTGGATTTGTTCATTTGATGCATCACGCTATTGTGATTTCTGTGTGTAATTTGTGGGTGAGCAACCGGGTCGAGGGCTCTGGGGGTTTTTACCGAGGTCTCGATCTGGAAATGTAAAATAGATCAAAGATGTCAAGACCAAGTCGATGACAAATGGAAGTCAGAACAGTCCAATCGGTAAGAGGGAAGGTGGCTCACAGCTGCACCCGACCTCCAAATAAAGCGTCGCATTTCTGACGTACACTCAACCTAAGGGCAAAAATTATCGTACTAGAATATGGCTTAATTGAAATCCTCAGACTAGGCAAAATTGTAATTAATTTTGTCTATAAAGATGTTAATAATAAACTGGAAAAGGGAAACGGCTCGCGAAATTGACATACTGTTCCGCTTTTTGTTATGAGTCCTCTGGTAGGTTAGGATAAGGACACTTTAGTACGACAGTTTCTTGACGTTGGGGATGATAAGGATACATGTACAGCTCATCCTTAGGAGGACGGACTGCACATGTATCCCTAACAGCACAGGACGCAACTTCCCTAAGGGAGAAATCTGTGAGGTAAGAGAGAGACTCAAATACCCCACGAATCGAACGCTGCAGTTCGAACATTTCTAAAAGCAAACAAAACCGTATCTGTGATCAAAGGTCAAAAAAGACCTCTATATTTACATCAAAACAAATAGAATCACACCAAATAAATGAACAAAAATTAAATTAACTGAAATATAAATGCATTGAGAAGTGGTGTAAAAATTGCATATGCAAACTAGATACACGACACCCATGGGCCCCTCACCATTTTGGGGAACAGTGCCCAAAAGGTTGAAAGTTATTTTTGAAGTGAGTATCATGGGTGTGCTGGGGGGGAGAGGGAGAGAGTGAGTGGGGCAGCCGAGCCACTGTGAGTAATACTCATGTGTTCGTGCGTGGCACAAAGCTTTTGTCTTTTTTTTAGGAATGAAAGTGAGCTCCTTTTGTTTACCTGCGAGTAGCAAATGAACGACTGTATTGTTGATTAAATTTTTGCAACACCATTGCTCGACCTTTTTTTTCAATTATTATTGAATGATTAATATAAATTTATGGTACATGTGATATAAATTTTGGTAATGGTTTATACATGATACATTTCCAATTGATTTAATACAAAAAATATGTAAGTATATTAATTGAAAACTAATCCCATTGAGACATTAACCAAAAATTGGAGCCTATTTTGCCAGTAGGCCTATTTGCCCAAAATATTATGGGCAAATAGGCTTTTTTTTTGCCGTTTCGTCTGTTTTTATGTCTATGAACTCTCATTCATTAGAGATTTTGCTCATCAGTCTCACATATAACTTTTTTATTTTTGCTTATGTTTATATATATTATGTTCGCACTTGTGAAGACGGCTTGGAATATATATTAAAGCACTCAAGTATTTCATGTTAAACACACACACACACACCACACACACACACACACACACACACACACACACACACACACACACACACACGCACACGCACACGCGCGCGCGAAAGAAAAATGCTTTCTTTTGCAAACAGAGATGGGTAGACGGTTGGAACAAAGAAAGTAGTGGAGGCCAAAACCGTCAGTAGTTTCAAAGCGTTATACGACAAAGAGTACTGGAAGACGGGACACCACGAGCGTAGCTCTCATCCTGTAACTACACTTAGGTATTTACTCTCTCTCTCTCTCTCTCTCTCTCTCTCCTCTCTCTCTCTCTCCTCTCTCTCTCTCTCTCTCTCTCTCTCTCTCTCTCTCTCTCTCTCTCTCCAGTTCTCCCTACATTTATATCTTCATTTATCTCTCTCCCTATCACGTTGTGTTTCTCCTCTATCTACATGGGTCTATCGATCTATGCCAGATAGACTGCTGTAGCAGCGACTTCTTGCTTTAAAACAGCATAAATCCTTCAGTACACAAACAATGTCATAGCAGCCCAGATGGGTGGGTCCCCGCTGCCGACACAGACGAATATCGCCCACCAAAACCCTTTATTCTTGTGATGGTACCGATGGCATCACCAAATTGTATCTTCCATTTTCTATCAGTGGCGCTCAACAGCCTTGATTCCCGTGTTTTTGAGCATAGCTGTGACCGAAGATTTATTTCAACGGATGCTCATGTAGTGCGTTCACTAAAGTACTAAAGTAAAGTACTTTAGTGCTCATTTTAGTCTCACTAAACTTTGCAGAGTGACTGGTCTTGGGCTGGGGATGATCATAGACGGATAGGTGCCGCGCTCCATGTCTCCTGGGAATGAATTGGTAAATTATACTAATTTCTAATCTTGTTAAATTACTAGACTATCGTTAGTGCGAATTGTCTGTCGTATTTAGTTTTATATGTTGATTGAATGTTAGTTTCTGTGATGCAGTTTATTTAGCGATGAAGATGGTGTTTAGTGATAA
>WNGS01160430.1:16189968-16208864 GCA_020271785.1 Procambarus virginalis
GACAGTAACAAGACGGACTGTGACAGTAACAAGACGGACTGTGACAGTAACAAGATGGACTGTGACAGTAACAAGACGGACTGTGACAGTACCAAGACGGACTGTGACAGTAACAAGATGGACTGAGACAATAACAAGACGGACTGTGACAGTAACAAGACGGACTGTGACAGTAACAAGATGGACTGTGACAGTAACAAGACGGACTGTGACAGTAACAAGACGGACTGTGACAGTAACAAGATGGACTGTGACAGTAACAAGACTAACTGAGACAGTAACAAGATGGACTGAGACAGTAACAAGACGGACTGTGACAGTAACAAGACGGACTGTGACAGTAACAAGATGCACTGTGACAGTAACAAGATGGACTGTGACAGTAACAAGACTAACTGAGACAGTAACAAGATGGACTGAGACAGTAACAAGATGGACTGAGACAGTAACAAGATGGACTGAGACAGTAACAAGACGGACTGTGACAGTAACAAGACGGACTGTGACAGTAACAAGATGCACTGTGACAGTAACAAGACGGACTGAGAAAGTAACAAGATGGACTGTGACAGTAACAAGATGAACTGAGATAGTAACAAGATGGACTGAGACAGTAACAAGACGGACTGTGACAGTAACAAGACGGACTGAGACAGTAACAAGACGGACTGTGACAGTAACAAGATGGACTGTGACAGTAACAAGACGGACTGTGACAGTAACAAGACGGACTGAGACAATAACAAGATGGACTGAGACAATAACAAGATGGACTGTGACAGTAACAAGACGGACGGTGACAGTAACAAGACGGACTGTGACAGTAACAAGACGGACTGTGACAGTAACAAGACGGACTGAGACAATAACAAGATGGACTGAGACAATAACAAGACGGACTGTGACAGTAACAAGACGGACTGAGACAATAACAAGATGGACTGAGACAATAACAAGATGGACTGTGACAGTAACAAGATGGACTGTGACAGTAACAAGACGGACGGTGACAGTAACAAGACGGACTGTGACAGTAACAAGATGGACTGTGACAGTAACAAGATGGACTGAGACAGTAACAAGACGGACTGAGACAGTAACAAGACGGACTGTGACAGTAACAAGATGGACTGAGACAATAACAAGACGGACTCTGACAGTAACAAGACGGACTGTGACAGTAACAAGACGGACTGTGACAGTAACAAGACGGACTGAGACAATAACAAGACGGACTGTGACAATAACAAGACGGACTGTGACAGTAACAAGACGGACTGTGACAGTAACAAGACGGACTGTGACAGTAACAAGATTGACTGAGACAATAACAAGATGGACTGTGACAGTAACAAGACGGACTGTGACAGTAACAAGATTGACTGAGACAATAACAAGATGGACTGTTACAGTAACAAGACGGACTGTGACAGTAACAAGATTGACTGAGACAATAACAAGATGGACTGAGACAATAACAAGATGGACTGTGACAGTAACAAGACGGACTGTGACAGTAACAAGATTGACTGAGACAATAACAAGATGGACTGAGACAATAACAAGATGGACTGAGACAATAACAAGACGGACTGTGACAGTAACAAGACGGACTGTGACAGTAACAAGATTGACTGAGACAATAACAAGATGGACTGAGACAATAACAAGATGGACTGTGACAGTAACAAGACGGACTGTGACAGTAACAAGATGGACTGAGACAGTAACAAGACGGACTGTGACAGTAACAAGATGGACTGTGACAGTAACAAGATGGACTGAGACAATAACAAGATGGACTGAGACAATAACAAGATGGACTGAGACAGTAACAAGACGGACTGAGACAATAACAAGATGGACTGTGACAGTAACAAGATGGACTGAGACAGTAACAAGATGAACTGAGACAGTAACAAGATGGACTGAGACAGTAACAAGACGGACTGTGACAGTAACAAGACGGACTGTGACAGTAACAAGATGGACTGAGACAATAACAAGACGGACTGTGACAGTAACAAGACGGACTGTGACAGTAACAAGATGGACTGAGACAGTAACAAGATGGACTGAGATAGTAACAAGATGGACTGTGACAGTAACAAGATGGACTGAGACAATAACAAGATGGACTGAGACAGTAACAAGATGGACTGAGACAGTAACAAGACGGACTGTGACAGTAACAAGATGGACTGAGACAGTAACAAGATGAACTGAGACAGTAACAAGATGGACTGAGACAGTAACAAGACGGACTGTGACAGTAACAAGACGGACTGTGACAGTAACAAGATGGACTGAGACAATAACAAGACGGACTGTGACAGTAACAAGACGGACTGTGACAGTAACAAGATGGACTGAGACAGTAACAAGATGGACTGAGACAATAACAAGATGGACTGAGACAATAACAAGATGGACTGAGACAATAACAAGATGGAATGAGACAATAACAAGATGGACTGAGACAATAACAAGAAGGACTGTGACAGTAACAAGACGGACTGTGACAGTAACAAGATTGACTGAGACAATAACAAGACGGACTGTGACAGTAACAAGACGGACTGTGACAGTAACAAGATGGACTGTGACAGTAACAAGATGGACTGAGACAATAACAAGATGGACTGAGACAATAACAAGATGGAATGAGACAATAACAAGATGGACTGAGATAGTAACAAGATGGACTGAGACAATAACAAGAAGGACTGAGACAGTAACACTTTAGACTGAGACAGACCACAACTGTGGCTGGGTTGCATAAGAATAACAACTTTTCCAGCTTGGTTGTGTAAAAAGTGGACTCTAATTGTGAGTTGGCTTTGTAAGATGAACTTCAATTGTGCTTTGTTTATATTCGATTGACTACCATTGTGGCTTTGCAGTAGACTACAATGGTAATGAAATACCATTGTGGCTTTATTGCATAAGATGATCTGCTATTAAGGCTTTGTTGTTTATGTTAGCCTTCCATTGTGGCTAGGTACTGTAAGATGAACTACCATTTGCGTACAGTGATATACATTTGTTACTCTGTTGAGGAAAATGGACTACCACTGTTAATTGGTTGTGAAAAATGGAGTACAATTATATCTTGGTTGCAAATGATGGACTACCAGCATGACTTGGTTATATTAGATGGATTACAATTTTTGTTTAGTTGTATAATATGTACTACCATTGTGGGTTGGGTGTGTAATATGTTCTACCATTGTGGGTTGGGTGTGTAATATGTTCTACCATTGTGGGTTGGTGTGTAATATATACTACCATTGTGGGTTGGTTGTGTATGATTGACTTTCATTCCCAGCAAACACAAAACGTTTTCCTAACATTTGTAATTGGTCACAAAAAGGTGACAATGTAACTATTTATATAAATTCACTTTCTTGACGTTTAAAATACGTGTATTGCAGTCAACGAAATCATACACATTTCAGCAAACATACAAATGATGTTCATATAAAGTTTAATACATGTATTTTAAATTAAGTATAATAATGTAGTGTATGTGTGAGTGTTTGTGTTTATGTGTCTACGTTTGTGTGTGTGTTTGTTTACGTTTGTGTGTATTCACCTTGTTGTATTCACCTAGTTGTGCTTGCGGGGTTAAGCATTGCTCTTTCGGCCCGCCTCTCAACTGTCAATCAACTGTTACTAACTTTTTTCACACACACACACACACCCAGGATGCAGCTCCGTAACAGCTTCTTAACTCCCAGGTACCCAGGTATTTACTGCTAGGTAACAGGGGCATTCAGGGTGAAAGAAACTTTGCCCATTTGTTTCTGCTTAGTCTGGGAATCGAACCCGGGCCACAGAATTACGTATCTTGCGCGCTGTTCACTCAGTTACCAGACCCCCGAGTGTGTGTGTTTGTGTTTGAATGTATTTATTTGCATATGCATTTTCGTGTGTATGTTTCTGTGTGCATGTGTGCGTGTGTGTGTCTGTGTCTGTGTGTATTTCTTGTGAATATGTGTGTGGCAGAATTATTATTCCACTTCAGTATTTTTAGTAGCATCATATAGAGCAGGATTCGGGATGAAATGTATTCTGATATTAAAGACGAAACACAGTGGTTACTAAGTGTAGTTGAGCACTCACTTGGGATTGGTGATGACCTCTTTAATGGTAGTGACGAGGAGGTCGACAGTCAGCTCCTCCCACTCCAAGGCAAGACCAAACCCATTGTCGACGATCATTTTGGCGTTCCGGGGCTGGTCAGCGAAGATTGGGAGGGCGAGGAGGGGCGTGCTGTGGCATATAGCCTCCTGAGTGCCCAGCAGACCTCCATGAGTGATGAACAGCTTCACTCTCGGATCCGCTGACATTGACAGAAACACCAACGTCTCTTTAGTGGCTCAGAAGGTTCCACCAATTATTGTTTTATTTATTGCTTTAAATATTTATATATATACTTTTTATTTAATTGCATCATAAAGTTGCCCCGAAAGCTTACATGACTTGGAGGCAATTTTATAAATTGCCACCAGGTCCCAAACTTTGTACGGACAACGTTGACTCAGAAAGCTATGGCAACCTATGTACAGTTGGACCCATTTATGTATCCTCCACAGTTCAAACATTGCCACGGCTTTCAAAAACATTTCAGTAAATTTCAGGGAACTTAAAATTGCTTGCTGAATGTGGATTTAGTACAGGCAGGTGGGGCACTAGGACAGCTGGGTGTGGAGTTAGTACAGGCAGGTGGGGCACTAGGACAGCTGGGTGTGGAGTTAGTACAGGCAGGTGGGGCACTAGGACAGCTGGGTGTGGAGTTAGTACAGGCAGGTGGGGCACTAGGACAGCTGGGTGTGGAGTTAGTACAGGCAGGTGGGGCACTAGGACAGCTGGGTGTGGAGTTAGTACTGGTTGGTGTGGAATAGAGTGAAGAAAACGCACTCCTCAGCACCTGTTGCATCGTAGTCCTTGTTGGAGGCGATAATTAGTAGTCCAAGAAAATTAGTTATGTTGTTAAAATTTGCTTGGTTTATTAGAATAACCTATATTTAATTGGGTTAACAAAATGGGGATGGAGGGAGGGAATTATCAGGGGGAAAGCACCAAGCCATTAATCGCCAAGCCATTACGACTATATAGCATTGGGAAGGGGTCAGGATAAGAATTTGGCATGGGTAAGGGGAAAGGATTGATGCCCAACCACTTGAATGGTTGGGGAATGCCCGCCGACCTACATCAAGCGAGACCGTCGCTCTGCCATCAAGCCCAAATGCATTGTAGATATATATCTTTATTTAGTATTTACGAAAAACACATTATTCAACTCACATGAATAATAACTTCATCACCTTGATGCACATTTTCCTAAAAAAATTCCAGAAGTAAATTTTGACTTTCCTTAGAAAGTAATTCAGGTTATTATTCATTTTATTATCCTAACGAATTGTTAAATATGTGCAAATAAGAGCAAACAAAAAAATGTGTTTCAGTCCAGCGAGCCTTGCCTATCAGAACAAGTCGGACGGTTGAGTCGTGAAGACCAACATTTATCGATGGTCTGAGAGGAAGTTTTTGACCGATGGTGGGGATGAGTTTACTGGAGATGTAATAATCGTTTGCGTACAACTACTGCATTGTTTGAGTGCCAAATGATAGATAATGGATAAATGCAACAATAATTATATATATATATATATATATATATATATATATATATATATATATATATATATATATATATATATATATATGCAAACAAGCCTGAATGGTCCCCAGGACTAGATACAACTGAAAACTCACACCCCAGAAGTGACTCGAACCCATACTCCCAGGAGCAACGCAACTGGTATGTACAGGGATGCCTTAAACCACTTGACCATCACGACCAGACATAAGGAAGTGATAGCCGAGGCTATATGAACCACTTCCCCGCCGGCACCTGGATGGTTATCTGGGCATAGCATTTTATCAAATCACCTCATTTTTTGGGGGCACACGTGAGGAACACAAATGCAAACAAGCCTGAATGGTCCCCAGGACTAGATACAACTGAAAACTCACACCCCAGAAGTGACTCGAACCCATACTCCCAGGAGCAACGCAACTGGTATGTACAGGGATGCCTTAAACCACTTGACCATCACGACCAGATGTACATACCAGTTGCGTTGCTCCTGGCAGTATGGGTTCGAGTCACTTCTGGGGTGTGAGTTTTCAGTTGTATCTAGTCCTGGGGACCATTCAGGCTTGTTTGCATTTGTGTTCCTCACGTGTTGCCCCCAAAAATGAGGTGATTGATAAAATGCTATGCCCAGAAAACCATCTAGGTGCCGGCGGGGAAGTGGTTCATATAGCCTCGGCTATCACTTCCTTATGTCCGGTCGTGATGGTCAAGTGGTTTAAGGTCGTGATGGTCAAGCGGTTTAAGTCATCCCTGTACATACCAGTTGCGTTGCTGCTGGGAGTATGGGTTCGAGTCATATATATATATATATATGCATATATAATTATTGCTATAGTACATGGTGGTATTTTATGTTTAAGTGTTTATAGACAACAATCTGAGTGCTATCACTAACCTAGAATATCCTGCTGCGGCATCCACTCCTTCATAAGTACATTGGCTGACACTCCTTCCAGAGCTGAATCATACTTCCAGATGACCCGATACTCTAGCCTCCTGAAGGTGTCGATTAGAATACGGCGGTACTGGTCGGGCATGGTAACACCCTTTGAGGTGGTGCCCATGCTGATGTAGACGGCGCCTCCTGGGCCAGCACCTACAAGCCACGACTCCAGGTCCTGTCGTCGGGGTTCGTGTTAGGAATGTATTACCTCAAGGTTTCTCTACACTTCACTCAATACAACTAACACTGTCCAGCTATTTACTCCTCTGCTACACCTCCTATAAATTTGTATATATTGATATATATATTAGGGGTACCACCTCTGGTGCAATTGCAGGGACCCACATCCTTGAAGAAGAAAACAAAGAGCATTCAGAGAAGATTCTGAATGCATTCACAAGATTCGTGTGGATTCTCACTGAATACTTATTCTTTTCCTCTCCTACCACCCTTATTATTTTTTTGTGTTTTGTTTTATTTCATTGCAATGCTACAGTTTACAGAGAACACACACATACACACAAAAATATAATATTTAAACAATCAGCGTTCGAAGAATTCGTCCAGCTCCTCGGAGGTTGGGTGCATACCCACGATTCAGCACGCATTCCCCCTCTGAACTGCGACACTGAGGCGTTGGAACAGGAAAGTGGCTGCTCGTGGGTCTCTAGTTTTCCCAATGAGTTCCTCACCAACCTCCTTTAAAAACTTGAGTGCACATTACCCCAGGCACCCAGAGTCTCTGAGCCTATCGGCACAAACCTGAATACAACGTTCTAGGTCTCTGTACTTGTGGATTTTCTGGGTCTCCCTGAAGGTGGCTGCCCCACCTCCCTCCGCTGAGCTGTAACGTAAATAGGTATCAGCCAATGTAGATGCACAGGTGTAATCCCATACGACCTGTTTACCTTCCCTCCATGGCTGCAGGGTGACTGCATCTGGGCGTTTTTGGCTGTTGTCAGGTCTGCACAACTGGGGTTCCCTTTGTGCTGGACACCCAGCTGTAGCCAAACTTCTCTTGATGATGTCATTGACTGCTTCGTGTCTGGTAATCTTTCCCTGTGTCTTACGACAGATGAGACCATGGCTGCCGTATTGGTCTGCCCGTGTATGGCCGCAAACACACTGGTGTTCGGTGGAGATAGGGGCGGCAAGGCGCAGAGCAACAAAAATACTTAGGGCTCGATGGTCCAGGCGGGTGCCCAAGGTGGAATTAGGGACTGCCAACAGGAAGTCCCCAGCATGGGGGGGGGGCTTGCACAGCTAGGAGACGCGCTCTGTCCTTCTGAGAAGCTGCGTCCAGCAATGCTTTGGCGATGTTCTCCACTATGGGGCTATCCCATTTGGCCTGTTTACCGCCGTTCGGAAAAGTTGGTCGGGTGTGTGAATTGGCGAGAGTGTCCTACTGACCAGCTCCTTCCACAAATTTGGGATCACGAATCCCAATGGAGTTCCTTAGGTATTCTGGTAGTATTTCCCTCACTAATTCACTTGTAGCACTGGTCGAGGATAAGAATGCCGGCAATGCTAACTGTGTCGCCTTGCGAATACCTATACCCCCGAGTCTAACTGGGAGTGTCGCTTGGTCCCACTGGTCATTTTGCAGGGAGAGGTTTAACACTTTCATAGTTATTGTCTTTCGGAGTGAGTCGTATTCCGTTAATTTTGAGCTGTCAAAGGAAGGAGCACACCTGAGGAAATAGGTAAGTCTGGGCAAGGCCAGGCACCTTGTAAGAAGGTACAAAGCATCGTGAGCATCCAAAGCCCCTATTCGCGCCTCCATCCTCCTCAGGTCTTGAAGCTTTTCTTCGAGAACTACCTCAATGGCGTTCGAGCCCAGAGGTGCCCCTAGCAGCACACTGTCGGTGGGAGCGATCACTTGGGCAATAAGATTCGTACTGCATCTATGATTGGTTGGCTGGACGAGATGATTTCACACTTTAATGGGTTTAGGGTGAGTCCTAACTCCTCTCCCTTAGATTTCTCCAGATGTAGATCTTCTAGCAGGGCCTCTGTGTCCCTGCCAGGGTGCCATCGTCCAGGAACCAGATGTTGAGTTCGCTGGTCAACCTGCTTGTAACCTCTTTAACAGCCATGCAAAAAAGAAAAGGGGCAAGTGGGTCTCCCTGCTGGACACCTTCTGCAGAAACAACTTCATGTTCCCCAAACAACAGCGTCGATTCCCTACTGTACCCTGCTGAGACGAAGGGGAGTAGAGAAGGAAAGCTTGTTCGAACTGCTTCCAGTACCACATCCCTTTTTACCTGGTTGAAGGCATTTTTAAAGTCTAATTTAATTAATGCCTTATTTTCTGCGAGGTGCCTGATATAGACTCGTGCTGCATGAGCTGCTACTTCACAGCCATGGGGGACACCAAAACCTAGTTGATGATGTCGAAGCATCGTTGCAGCGTCTATGCTAATTTTTCTGACGGCTGCCCTAGTAACAAGGCGCCGAAGTGTTACTCACGGCAATGGGTCTGACTCCACCATCCTTCTTCTTAAGGGCACAATGGGATGCTCCGAAGAAAAAGGGTTTAATTATATCTGGGATCAACCCAGAGAGGCACTCGTTGACAAACTTCGTGACCTCTGACAATAGTGTCTCGAAAACTTCTCCGAGAACTGCATTTACCATCTCCTTGAGGTGCTGGGGTCTTACTCCAGTGTATCCCCCTGCCGAGCCTGGCGGAAATGACATGATGGCTTTGTATACCTCTGATGCTTGGAGGAATAGAGGTCCCATGTCTGGGACATTTGTGTCCCGAGCAGTGGGTTCCCACGGTACTCTAGGAGGGTGCTTCTCTCTCAGTGAGTTGGCGGTAGCGGGATTTCTAGGGGCGATTGTGTCTTCGCTGGTAAGTAACCTAATTGCTCCTACTGTGTTACCCTCTTCAAATTTTTTGGTCACTTGTGTTCCTAGTTTAAAATTGTCATTGGAACTCTTGGGTCTGTCACGACGGTTTTTACGTTGAGGAGGGATGGGGATCAAGTTGTCAGCTCTGGGGAAATTATTTATTGCCCTAGTGACTGATGAGGCTAGTGACTTGCCTCCTCTTACAGGTACGCCTAAGCAAATATTGCCAAACAAAGAGCAAATTCTGCCAGGCTTTGATGGTAGCCACAGCATTAAGATTTGCACACCGTTCATTCACTTTCCATAGAAGGTCTGTATATTTCTCTGCTGCAAATGGGCGCGCAGCTTTAGGAATGTGAGGAAGAGTTCTGGTGGTGGATGCTTTGATGGCCCCCAGGAGGTCATCTGATGACATGAAGTTTGCTGGAATGTGTGGGGCTGCCGGGGGGGCCTGTGGGCCTTCTCTCTCTACAGGTACCCTCCGTGAACCCTCACAGTTGTTGTGTTGACGTAGAGTTTCATCGTTTCTAAGGCTGTGAGATTCGTCACACACCCGACACGTTCCTCTGGTTCTGGGTCCTCTGGTTGCACGTCTGGATGCAATGTTCCCAGGACCGTGTTCTTGGCTGAGGGGTTCCTGGTTAGTTGGTGGAGTCCCCTCCATTCCACGGGCGGGCTGAGACATCGGCCGGCGTGGGAGGGATGACAGGGGTGGTGGCGGCAGGGGTGGACACGGGTGGTGGCAGGAGGGGTGGCTAGCTGTCCCTCACACTCGCCACTCGTATGAGTACTTGTGTCTCCCTCCCTGTGCCTTTTGGGAGGAACCTGAATGCCTGCTGTGACCTGTGCCATATCTGGGTGCATGGAGGGTAACACATCCCTGCAACAAGCACTGTGTGGGCGTTGAATAGGTGGGTGGGAGACACCCAAGCGCAGGGTGGGCGGGGTGGTGGGATGGCAGGAGGTACAGTGGAGCGGGGAGGAGGTGGGGGTTGACCGGGCCTCGCTCGGCTTGAGGGGGGGGGGTCTGGGTGACACTTAAACACTGGTATAATTTTCTTGTATATCACTGCACAATGGTGAATGAATCATACACTTGTAATCCGACACACTGTGAGCTCTATTAGCTCTGAACATGATTGTTGATTTTTATTTTAATTTTCTTTCCCAAACGTATTTCTATAAACACTGGGTGGCACATGGGTGGCCCCCCCTCGCCCGACCGAACAACAACACCCCTCCCCCCCACACCTTAGCCGCTGGAGGCCTAGAGGGCGCCAGCGTGGCCCTCACTGCCGTTGTATTCCAAACACTGCACACCCACCTGTTTGATCCGTTTTTGTTGAGATGGTCCACTCTAGACACCTTCCGCCACTCCTGCACCTTCCCAGGACATTCACACAGCACTCTGTGAAGGCTAGGCACGGTGAGGCCAGGATGTCCCTAGGTAATGGCTCACTAAACAACAGAACCTCCTCCACGCTTCTTCCCTCCCCGGTAGCCCATATATTCACCCAGCCCCTATATATTAGCACACACACACCACACACACACACACACACACACACACACACACACACACACTATATATATATATATATATATATATATATATATATATATATATATATATATATATATATAATATATATATATATATATATATATATATATATATATATATATATTATATATATATATACATATACATACATATATACATATATATATATATATATATATATGTATATATATATATATATCATCACCAGAGAAATCTTAACAAACAACACAGAAATCATCGATAGGTACAGCGATAGCAGGCGGCTTGACATCTGCGAGGCACTACACATCAAGAAGTCAACACCAGCAATCAACAGTCAATTAATGCACAACTATATTCTACCCACTTCAAGACCCCGCTCCATTATAGAAGCATCAAGAATATGGGCCAATAGGCCCTTCCGCAGTTACTTCCATTCATATCCAATTAATATCCATATATATATATATATATATATATATATATATATATATATATATATATATATATATATATATATATATATATATATATATATATATACTAGTATATTTTGGTAGCAGTCTTTCCTGTAAACAGGAATTCTGTGTTGCGTTTCACTTAGGAGATGGAGAAGGATGGGAAGCTGCCCTTTCTAGATGTCACAGTCATGGAAAGGGGCTGAGGTTTCCACACTGCAGTCTACACTAAGGAAACAACATAGGAATGTGCCTAAATGCCAACAGTGACTGCCCAGACAGGTAAAATTGGAGCATTGTTAACGCTTATGTCGACCATGCTCTCAGCCACAGCTCAGGATGGAAGCAAGTCAATGAAGAACTGTGTAGGGTAAGGCAGGTCCTAATAAACAACGGCTTCTCCAATGGTTTCTTTGAAGACATCATAAGAAGGAAGGTGAAACGCCATGCAACCTCTGAAGAGACATCTAACACAACACCTGTACCCCCTACCCTATTAGACTATTTTACAGGAACTTCTTTCCCAGCTCATAAAACGGAGGAAAGGGTCCTGAAAGATATTGTTAATAGGAACGTTATCCCTACAGACAAAAATCAGAGATACAATTGACGATTTACTATAAAACCAAAAAAACGGCAACAACTACTCATTAGAAACTCTCCAGACACAAAGCAGAACGCTTTAAAAGAGACCAATGTCGTCTATGCCTTCAAATGCCCACTTGGGGACTGTAAGCCTCAAAGAACTCAGTATATAGGCAAGACAACAACATCTCTTTCCAGGCGATTAACGATGCATAAGCAACAGGGCTCCATCTAAGGATCATTTAACTCCTCCCACAACCAGACCATCACCAGAGAAGTCTTAACAAAAAACACATAAAATCATCGATATATACAGCGATAGCAGGAGGCTTGATATCTGCAAAGCACTACACATCAAGAAGTCAACACCAGCAATCAACCGCCAATTAATGCACAACACTATTCTACCCACTTCAAGACTCCGCACCAATATAGAAGCATCAAGAATATGGGCCAATAGGCCCTTTGCAGTTACTTCCATTCTTCCCTTTAATTTCCCAATATTATACCCATTGTTTCGTGTTCTGTCTTGTGTTGAAAATTTGTTTCACCTCATCCAAAACTGTTGTAACATACCACCTCACCCAAATGCAGGTATATAAAATGAAAGTCGTTTAAATTATAGCATAGTAGAACTCTGTTTAGTGTTTCAGGTTATAGTTGTGTGTGTGTAAACTAAAGTCTTTGAAAATGTAATAAGTATTACGAAACGCTTTCAAGTGTTGCATCAGACTAGAAATAAAAATTACTTTTGCAGAACTGATTTTCAATTACCATCGACAGTGAAAGAAACATAAGAAATATTGAAAAAATTCGTGTTAGAATTATTAATCTTACTTTTTCGGTCATATTTAATAATATATATATTATATATTTATATATATATAATATATATTATATAATATATATATTGTGACGGTGTTCCCCCCCTTCTAATTCTCCCACGCCTGCTGTAAGAGTCATGTCCACTATTCCCGAGCGTTCTCTACATTGCAGGCATCAATTGAACATATGTGGAGAGAACAGTATTCTCGAAGAGCCGAGAAATTTGCGAAAATAGAACATTTTGGCCTGTGGGATAGGCCCTTTAGGGAGCCAATATGGCGCTGGCGAGTCTGTTCTCCCCCCAAAACTGTGTGACGTCAGTGGCGCCAGATTGGTCACCGTCAGCGACGTGGCACTGGGAGCCAATGAAAACCAACTTTGGGAAAAGTGACGTCACATAGGCATGGGGAGTCCGGCCGTGTTGGCGCCGAGGCGATATCAGTCTTTCACGACACGTCCGAGAGGTAGGACGCGCGATCGGTCGTCCTGTCAGAGTGACGGATTTACCGAACTCCGGTGGACGTAAGCGTCTCCAGTTGTTGGCACGCACTCTGTGAGGTCTTCCTGCAACCCAAGTGGCTCAGATAAGGAATTGACAGAATATTGAGCAACAAGTGCTCAGGGACAGGTGCGTTGCAAGAAGTGGGCCGGGCATCGACGTGTGTCGTCATTGGCGGTTCACCAGTATAAGAGACAGCTTAGTGGCCGGGCCACCCACCGTGAGTGAACCGGGTTGACAGTCTTGTCAACCAGGTTGAACGAGTGATCGACGATCCTGTCAAGTTTGACAGTAACCCCACCTTCGTGGAACCCTACGAGTCAACAGTTGGATGCAAGCACGTCGAGAAGTCTTCCCAAATACCTAGCGATATATCTAGACGACGAGGGAATTGACAGTGAAGTGAGCTTCAAGTGCTCTGAAGTCGGGTGCTGTGCGTGTGGAGCTTAACAGCATCGTCTGGGACGGCTGGTAACTTCACAGTGACTTCGTAGTGGTGAGAGGCAGTTACTCTGGGAGTACAGTGACAAGGACTAATTGGGAAACGTGCGACGACCGCCGAGACGTAGGCTGGCTGCCGTAGTTGGGAGGAAAGTTGACGGCCAGGAGACCGACTTCAACCCTGCGACGTACGTAGAGGAAGGAGCACGGACCTGCTGTGTACAGAAGCGGCGAGACGCGACATCCTAAGGCGTGGGCTTGTGTTTCTGGATGGTGAACGAGGCGAGAGCCTGGACCAGGAGCTACAACCCAACTGTCATCCTAGGATAGGTGAAGTAGGTGTTTACAGTTACCCTCCCATTTCCCCTTTAGTTAGCTATATATTTCTTGTCAGGATATTTTATATGTCGTGAGCAAGTCTCACTTGAGTCTAAGTCACAGAGTGCACAGTATGTGGTGAGCCTGCCCGAGCGCTCACAGTATCAGTTAACATATATATCTATGTGTGGGTGTGTGCAAGCACCAAGATTCATCAGAGAATTTACTGTGACTATTATTATTATTATTATTATATATATATTGGTAGTAAACCAGATATTGGTGTGTTGATCTCTATAATCTATTGATATAAGTGCCCGTGTGTTGATCTCTATAATCTATCGATATAAATGCCTGTGTGTTGATCTCTATGATCTATTGATATAAATGCCTGTGTATTGATCTTCATGATGTATATATATATATGCCTGAAATTTGATTACTGATTTATATATGACATGACTGTACTGAATAATATCATATACGTGAAGTGATTGCCAGTGATATCTCTGTGAGAGAAAGTATAGATATAAAGAAAAGTTCAGTGATCAAGCGAGTGCATTCACAGTAAATATTATTAAGAATAGAGTAATCTTTTGGTACGTGAAAAGTCACTGTGAGAGTATTGTGAATAAGATGTTGATCGTGAGGCCAGTGAAATCAAAAGTAAGCCATGTGAATGTTGAATAGTGTTTTGGAAAAAGTTAAATAAACGGGAGATCGTGACAGAATTAGAAAACAAGTACTAGTCTGTTCCCACGATCGCGAGGGTCCCGGTCAGCTGAGTCTGACAGGTGACGCGTGGCGCTGCCGATGTTGCCATATCGGTGCGCTCCAGAATATTATGCTATGAATGGAGCAAATGTCATATATTATTCCTGATACATTGATGCATATATATTTCTCGTTGTCTTTTAAGTAAAATACCAAAACTCTTTGGTGTTTGATATCATCCCCTCCATTTATCTTGTGACCGTGTAACGATGTAAAGCAGAGTGACCTGCCTGATACCATATTACTGGAATTTGCTCTTGCCACAATTACACCTGACCACTGCAGTGTTACTGGACACTTGAAAACCAGTTGGCGACCTTGAAGCTGCGTAAGAGTTCGGTGTCGGGGCGGGCCACAGATTGAGGGAACGATCTGTGCCCCCACTCATCTTACAATTTAAAGGCCGGTTGTGAGACCGACTGGGGTACTCTCCGAGGCCAGCAGTGGAGCCTAGAGGATTGAGGGAAGACCCGCCGAACGACGGTGAGTAAGGGTTATTGTCGGAGCAACCACCTGGAAAGGAGATCCAGTCTACCTTATATATATATATATCTACGTATATATATATATATTTTATATATATTTATATATATATATATAATATATATATATATAATTTATGCTCAAGCGTCACCCGCCACCTCTGCTGTGTCTTTGTCACGGGGTCTGTGAGGAGGCTCGACCTTTCTCTGCCAGACGGTCACAATGGTTAAGTTACTTTATTCTCCGTACTTAGGTTGTGCAGTCAGGGAGTTGTAGACTTTAGAATAATTAATATAATATTTGACATATCTTGACTCTCTCCGTTTATCTCCACCCATCGTAACTCCTTATCAGTGAACAAGGGATATAAACTAAGAACTTTCATGACTGATGGTTCTAGAACCACTTACAAACTTCAGGTATATTTGTTTCAGTTGTAACACCAGAAGGACTTAACATCTAGAGCTACCATCTTTTACAGGGGAAGTCAATGACCAATCACCAACTCATCTGCAGGAAACCAATGGGTTACCAACTCACCTGGAGAAAACCAGTCAACTGTGTGTGGCCAACTCACTTGGGGAAGAGAGGTTCCAGGTACACAGTGCATGGAGCCCACCTCCACCTGGGAGGGCAGGAGGGGCACAGGAATATGGTTGCCGAAGTTGGAGTTGAGGAGAGACAGGCTGACGTTCTCTCAATCTCCAGCAGCGGAGGCAGGTCCGGGAAGATGGCCGACACCTGAGTGGTTCCCGCCATGGTTAACATTTTAACAACTACAATCATACAGTTATGCATCTGCTAACCTCTTTGCATTAGAGCATGACAAAATAAAAATACCTTGTCCACCAGTTCATACCCAACACTGCTATTTATATCTTCATACAATCACTGCTATATGAGTACATTATTCACCAGTTCATATACAAACACTGCTATATGAATACATTATTCACAAGTTCATTCCAAATACTGCTACATGAGTACATTGCACCCGTTAATACACAGTCATTGTTATATGAATACATTATACACCTGTTCAAACCCATCACAGCAATATGGAAACATATACACTACCTGAGATAAGGGAGCTAATATCTAACCATGAACCACTGGAGGGGTTTGAGATTACCGGTGTAAGGAAGCATTTGCTAGAGTTGGATGTGCCAAAGCCTATAGGCCCCGACTGTATCTCACCGTGGATACTCAAAGAAGTAGCAGAAGTACTGTGCCTGCTATTCTCCATGGTGTATAACAAATCACTGGTAACAGGAGAACTGTCAACAATTTGAAAGACGGCTAATGTAGTCCCATTTCACAGGAAGGGATGACAGACAGGAAGCACTAAATTACAGGCCAATGTCCCTAACTTTTATACCATACAAAGTTACTTGATCGGAAATGTTATCAATAGATGTTTCGGTTCTGTTGATAATGTTAGGAAAATGGCTGATGTCAATCATCTTGTTAACACAAGCTCCTTTGTTATAATGTTGGGGCCTCGATCTCTGTGATAATGAAGCCCCGCAGATAATTTATCTACTGCTGGGACTTGGTTGGTGAGAATGAGGAGGAGGAGATTCTATCAGAACTAGTTGATCAACATGTCATCGTGATGAGTCTATAACTAATCTTGTTAATGGTGAATGTAGAACCATCCCATTGATTAATATTCTTTTTGGTAAATCAAAACTGCACAAACATTTCCCTGTCAGTCATGAACACCTTGTGGTTCGACCTGTCCTACTCCGTTCCCTCAGATGCCTCTCATACCACAAGTACGGTCATAAGTCATTTGTTTGAAATATTTAAACTTATGATGTAGTAATTGGTCCATATTGGGTACTGGGAACTGCACATCGAAGATTACCAATTGCTGTAGCTCCCAACACAGTGACGAACATACTTATTGGTTACTGTGTCAAAGACTCTCCAGCAGTCCATAAAATGCCATCTGTCCACCATACTCATTCGTGCTTTATCTTTGTAACCTGGTCGTAGAACTTTATTAGATCTGTGAGGCAAGATTTGCCATCAAACCCATATTAATGGTGAGTCATAAAGTTCCTTGTCTCAAGATGTTTCTAGGTTTTTTCTCACGATCTTCTCCCTGGTGTACAGGTTAAGGACACTGACCTGTAGTTCAGTGCCTTTTGCATGTCGCCTTTTTTTAATATTTAGCTACATTAGCTGTCTTCCATATTTCGCGCAGGTCTCCTGTTCCCAGTGACTTGCACTATAGAGAGTGGCCAGCAAGGTGCTGCTACACTCTCTTTTACAATCCATTGAGAGAATCCGTCAGGTCCAACAACCTTTCACACGTCCAGATCCAACAGATATCTCCTAACTACATCTCTGGTAATTTCGAACCCTTCCAAAGCTGCATGGTTTATAGCTACCTCACTTAATACAGAAACGTCTCCTCGTTCTACTGTGAAGACCTTCTGGAATATTTTGTTGAGTTCTTCACACACCTCATTGTCATTCTCTGTGTATCTGTCATCACCCATTCTAAGTCTCATCACCTGTTCTTTCACTGTTGTTTTCCTCCTAATGTGACTGGGAGCAGTTTTTGGTCTTTTAGAGCACATGTTGTAGTGGGGTTTCTGCAGCAATTGTGTCCATGCTGGTTATGACACTAATTACATCTGCGGTTTTGACTTGTTCTATTTCTTGCTTATTTCTGCTAAATGTAGTAAGCCAAATTAATTTTTTTTTAATTTTTTTATAGCACAAATCGTCTATACACAACCAAATCATCACTATACATATTCTGATCTTCAACACCGAAATAATTGGCAGACATAAATATCAGAATAGACATAGCAAAGACATTACATCTTAATTCTTATATATAAACAGCAAGCTTGCACTTAGATACATCTTACCGTTCTCAACACCAAAAAAAAACTCACATCGCGCCTACTGCCCCAGCTAATATCAACTGTGTAAAACCAGCTAATATGGAGAAAGGTGCTAGCTACCGGTGAGGACAAACGTGTGTTGCTATGCTAAGTTCATTACTTGGTTTTGAATTGTGGGTATTGGTGGCCATGAGATGGCTTGTTCCACTGTTGCCAGGGTGACTATACGTTGCTGATATGGACATGTTCACTCCTCTGCTATGACAGACTGAGTTCGTGAGCTTGAAGTTGTCTTGTGTGGTTGATTGTAGTGTAATAAGTGCTACGTTGTTTGCTTGATGTTCTATAGGTGAATGTGGAGCATCTGATCGATTTGAAATACTCAGAAAAAAGAAAGTAGTGGTTAAATTTGCCATAATGTAAAATTTGCTAATGTGTATTCAGAAACTTTGTGGAGAAATACGAGAAGAGAGTTGTGGGGTTACAGAATGGACAGGGTGTGGTAAACATTGTGGCGAGTGTTGTGTAATTCACATTGCCTTGAGTGCAATGTGTTTGGCACGATAAGATTAATGCAGGGAATTCGTCATCTTGTGCATTCATGTAAAAAGGTCCTTAACTGCTTTTACATGCAGCTAGGAC
>WNGS01160430.1:16211330-16230053 GCA_020271785.1 Procambarus virginalis
TGATATAGCAATGAATATATTCTTCAGTGTTCATGATGCACTTTACTTACATTTATGTGTATAGCTTGGCAGGCAGAGTGGTGTGGTGTCATTTGCACTTTGCGGGAGTCGCAATGAAGGTTAAGGGTCAATTGGATTCTTCTTTGTATAAGAGTATGGAAGATTTTTTACCTGCACTTTTGTATACTATTTTGAGGCCTTTTGTTACTTATTTTATCACTGATTATAAATAAGAGAGAGAAAATATGTATACAATTTTTTCTGCCTCAGTAGATCTTGAACAGTTTTCACCCAGTAATCCAGACAAACTCTCAAACACATTTAAATACATGATTTAAGGCAGAAACCGTCTAAATATTGCTGTAAAACACACGTGAAATAAACGTTTTATCTGCAAATGAAATAAAATACGGGAATATACATAAAAATGCATGTATATATATTATATAAATGGAAGTATCTGTCTTCCTGTTTGAGGGTGGAGGCCGCGCAATTGCAGATAGCTTCACCCCCCCAAACCACCTATGACATTCCCGATATAATCACTATTAATACTGCAGAGCTTAATGAGGCTAGCCACAAGCGTCTGACCTCCAACCTGGGACACACAGACACATTCTCTTTTGTAAAACAATGTCTGATACAGAATGACGGAGGGTGTTACCCATTGCAACGGATCTAATACCACAAACTATCTTTAACACGGCACACAGAGATACACAAAATGAAAATGGTTTAACGACATAAAAAATTAGAGATAGCCATGGATGTATGTGAAAGTAAAATATAAATTACCTTATTTTGAAGTTTGGGAAGATAAGACCAATGCGTATAGAAGAAGGGAAAGAGCAGGTGGGCCGCGGTGTTGGCGAGACGTTGGTACACGTTCCATGGGGGTGGGATTGTGGCCAATAGCGAGGGTGTGAAGGCTGGGTTCAAGACGTTGCCCAACATGGCACTCTGCATTGGGTCCATGCCTGGGGTAGCAACGGTGATGAAGGGCATCTCGTGGAGGAACGGGTGCGACATCTGTTGAGAGGAAAACACACAGCGTTCTTAGCTTCCTATACTGCCGTGCCTTCCAGTTTTGCTGCAACAAATTTCAGATGTACATTTAGAACAAAAAATGTGCATTACCAACTCCGTAGCAAAATGATAACGTTATTAACATTTCGTTGGCCATTTATTAAAAGCACATCAGAGGGTAAGTTCTTTTAAATCTTTATCTCTCCCATTGATTTATTCTAAATCTTACTTAACAAAAATTTCAAAAGATTAAATGGAATCGGGTGAAAGCCAGTTAACACACGCTAGGTAGCTCCAACTTACACCCGTCCAGTCCACTCCAGCATGTGTCTTAACTGATTCTACAATGTCATAGTGAATGATTATAATGAACACCCGAACCTAAACTGCTTTTATCATGTTGTTTGTTCATGTACTATGACTTACCGTCAAAAGGTTTTCAATATTGATCATTTGTATACTTTACTAGACTTATTGATCTACAGAGAGATCAGATATCTCTGTATATCAATCAGATATACAGAGATCTCTCTATATATCTGTAGATCAATAAGTATATAATAAGTATATCTCTCTATATATATCTCTAGATCATATATATATAATATATATATATATATATATATATATTATATATATATTTATATATATATATATATTATATATATATATATATATATATATATATATATTGTGACGATAATCTCTTATCAGAGATTTAGCCTGCTATTTCTGTGACTCATCCCGTCCTCATCAATATACAAGATACGTTTTGTAGTGGCTAAACGTACATATTAAGATAGCCACACGTACCAGCAACTCCCTCCTCCCCCCCCACTCCAGCACCTGCTGCACCTGGTCGACGCGCCGAACCCTTCAACTGCCTAACTAGCGACTTGCGGCCATCCAGCTTCCTCATTGGCCGCCAACCAACACTCCACTCCGGCTCCTCGCCAATCACAAGTCCTCGCCAGTTATTGTTGGAGTCCCTTGCGTTTCTGCCAGCCAGAATATTGTGTGCTCTCAAGCTATGAACTCCTAAGTGACTCACCTTGTGTGGTCAAATAGAAGTTTATAGTTAGTGCATATATTCCAGCATTCATATTTTATTTACTTTTGTATGTCAATTCTCCTCCCCATTAACGTAATCTATTTTCATGTTTATGTATTTTTTTTTCCACTTGACATTTTTACCAGTAAGCCAAGATTTTGCATTTGTTTCAATTTGTTTTTTTATTGTTATTAAAATCCATTTTTTATTATTGTCTTTTATAATTCCAACCTTACCACAGATTACCAATCACGCAGTCATTCTTTTTTTTTTTTTCCCTTTTCTTTTTTTTATATATTATGTGGCCCAGCACTGACACCTGCTAGTTGGAAGACTGCCGACCACCATTTCCAACTCGTTACCGTCACAATATATATAATATATATAATATATAATATATATATATATACAGTATATATATTGAGAGAGAGTATATAGCAAAGTATGAAAGTCATCAGTAATAAAAGCAATAAGTCTAGTAAAGTAAACAAATGATCAGTAATTACAACCTTTTGACGGTAATTCATAGTACGTGAACAAGCATCATCATAAAAGCAGTTTAATAGCATCAAATACAAATAATGTAATGGATCTGAACCAGCAGTGAGACAATAGTGGGATCGAACTCTTGTGTCTCGAGAGTACCGTAGAAGACCCACTACCCACTAAACCTTGATGTGCAAACGTAATACAACCTGAAACTCTACTGAACGTACTCTGGGGCTCAGAAGGCACCAGCTGGTACCCACAAACCAATTTGTACGTGATACCTGTGTGTGTCCCCTGTCCACTTCTTTATCCATCTCTCATTAACCTATATCACAGTTCCAACTGATCTTTCCAGCTTAATATTACTAGTATTAAAAGTAAATATTTCAATACTTGGTCCCAAGGATTGTCATTAAAGTTATTGCCGAGTGCTTGTGTGAATTTCAAGGAGATGTCAAGTGATTTCAAGAGCTCGTCATGTTGACAATGAGGGCTTCAAACCTTGACACTTTAGTTACCTCATTACACTATAGTTACATTACATTATAGTTACCTCATTACACAAGTGATCAACGAAGATGAGGTCAAAGGTCTTCCTCCTGCCGTAGAGCTCCTGCACAACCGGAGACTTGTACACCTCATCAACCATTGACGTTGTAACATTTACAAAAATCCGAATATATCTGAAAAGAAAAAAAAAAGACATAGCCATACCTCTGACACTAATTAGTAGGTAAATCTTCTGATGTTAGTCCCTTTTATTAAATTATTCTGCTGTAAGACTTTGAAACCAAAATTCCTAATATAAAGACAGACAAATTTAATTAGTCAACTTTAATATATTTGTATTCAATATATCAAAGATAATTTCCCATAAGTCCTTACTATGAGCTATAAGCGATCTGAAAGCTGTAATAACAATTTATGAAACAGAACTTCACGTTGCTGGAAGACAGAAAATATACAGGAGACAATTACCATTATAAATTTCTCAGGGGAAATTAGACAAGACAAACACAGATTATTTGGCGCGTGGCGGTTCTCGAACAAGGGAACACAGGTGGAAGCTGAGTACTTAACTTAACCATAGAGACAATAAAAATAATTGTTTCACTGTCTGAGTATGAACAATAGGATAGGATTTATGGGTCCCAGTTGATTGAAAAGTTGAGAGGGGGGAAGCAACGATACAAGCTCAACATCCGCAGGAATTCCCACATCAGCACACAGGCAAGAGTAAGGAAAAGCTCATAGAGTACATATAGTAGGTAGAAGCTATCCTATCAGTCCCACACCAGGTCATTCTGTGCTGCCTCAGTTAAACCATTGACGCTTCTTGACGTGAAGCGCACTCACCAATTTCCTTTTGTAGGACTTGAAACATGTTAATATGCTCAATGTCCATTAAATTGATTCCTGAGGAATGTTGAATAATTCTTCTTGACGTAGAGAAGTCCGGGAGACTGGAGAGAATCTCGACCTGAGGTAGAAAGACCACAAGGAGGAAAGTGAATTAGTGCTTCGACATCTCTCGTGTTGTGGTAAGTTGTATGTCACTCAACTAATAGATGTCTATCACACATAGCTTCTGTCTTTATCACTCATCTCACAGGTTCTGTCACTCACTCTTATGGGTTCTGTCTATCGTTCAACTCACAGGTTCTATCACTTACCTCACAGGTTATGTCTAACTTTTGTGGTGAGTAATGTCTTTAAGGATTATAATACACTAATAATATGTTCCTGTGTCATCAGGAATAAGTATGAGTGTTGCTGATGTTCTCACTGTGAATTAAACATCACTTAACAGTAACGCTGAGCTCTTAAAATATAATTTCACCATTAACCCCTAAACTGTAACATTTCAGAGTACTAAATCGAAGTGTATATATCTATAAATAATTAACAAATCAAGAGAGAAAAAAGAGCAAATAACTATTTCAGCACTGTGAGGGTTACACAGCAAGTATATCTTATCAAAATCTAATCATTCTTATCAATATATCTCATCACAAGCAGGAGATCTGACCCTTCACAACAGAGGTGAGGGCGCCCTTTGATATATAGCATATCTGAGGAATGATAATGCAACTGCATTCCTTATTGATAGAAATATTTTCAAGGTCAGTTTCACAGGAATGATATCAGCTAAGCTGAGTCACTGTAGCTCGCTTTCATTGACACAAAACCGTTGGTATAACTCAGATGTATTTAGGGGCGGTACTCCCCCTCCCCCCCCCCTAAACACACACATACACACCTAAACACATACACACCTAAACACACACACACACACCTAACACACACACACACACCTAAACACACACACACACACACACACACACACACACACACACACACACACACACACACACACACACACACACACACACACATACACACACATACACACATACACACACACACCCCAGACGCTCACAAACACACTAATAATGATTCTGGACAATACAACTTTAATGAAATTGTGAACATTAAATCTCCATCTTAGAATATACACTGTGATAAATATTCCTTGAAAAGCTCTTCATCCATTAAGCTGATGCTTTTAAACTGTCATACGTGTGTCATAGTGTGTGTGTGTGTGTGTGTGTGTGTGTGTGTGTGTGTGTGTGTGTGTGTGTGTGTGTGTGTGTGTGTGTGTGTGTGTGTGTGTGTGTGTTTGGTAACCCACTCTCTGCAACTGGCAAGTGTTGGTACGCCCCACCGTGCACCAGCAGTGTTGGTACGCCCCACCGTGCACCAGCAAGTGTTGGTACGCCCCACCGTGCACCACCACCACCACCATGACCCCAAGTGACCCCACCTGGTGACCCCGGTCAGCCAGAGCCTCGGCTATGGGCACGAAGACGGTGCGATGGCTGGGCGGAGATGCCATTAACAGCATCAGGATCTTGTAAGACCTCTCCGGTGGCTTCAGCGTCCCTAAGACGCCCCCGGCTATCACCATCACCATCATCATCACCTGCTGACGCATCCTGTCAAGTGTCAATCACACCTGTCAAATCAGAAATTTGATGTTAGTCCTGTGTTAATAATTTATTAATTAGCACTACCGAGAACAATATACATAGTCTAAGGTCAAAAAGTTTCAACTCTATATTGGAGCGTGGATGGCTTGATTAACCATCAACTGAATCGTCTTCACAGCCATTCAGTTGAGGGTTAATCAGGTCCTGATCGAGGCTTGCAATCATTGCAGGAAGAGAAGCAATCTCCCCGTGGTTGTTGACTCTCACTTGTACCAAACCAAACTGGGCATGTCTAATTTAAAGTAGATTTCCAGTGTATATAAATATACATGTGTATATACCGGGAAACGTAGTACACCTCAAGTGTATTTGTACCTCAATCGAAGAGAATGTTCCTAAGCGGAGCGCAGCACCCTCCCCCCGTGAAGGCTGGACGACCACTGAACATAAATACTGCTGAACCCGCCAAATATTTTTGGCGCCATCTCAGTTGCCAAGTCTCATTTCATCATTAGTTTCATCACATTACCTACCTTTTATAACTAATGTAAGACATTCATATTATATATCTCTTTATATATTGAGTCGCATATATATATAACTATCCTTCCAACTAGCATATTTATTCAAATTCATTCATTTCAGATATAATTTCTCGAGGATAATGAGGAGCTCGTGATGGCAACACTTAGTCTTTTTTTTCAAGGTTGTTGAATAATCATCGTGAGTTGTGTGTTATTCATCAGTCATCATTATACTTCTTCAATTATTTACTTAATAGTCATTCAATACGAAAGTCTGTTGCCTGACTACCAGCTGTTCAACAATACTAAATTAGACCAATAAATCAGTATGTTATTGCTGACTTTTTATCTGCCTAATTTTCTATTATTATTTAGAACTATTTATCATTATTTAGAGCTATCTATCGTTATTTAGAACTATCATTATTTAGAACTATATATCATTATTTAGAACTATATATCATTATTGATAACTATCTATCATTATTCAGAACTATCATTATTTCGAACTATCTATCATTATTTACAAGTATCTATCATTATTTCTATCATGTCAATTAGAACTTATTTGCATGATTGTTTACGGGATTCTGCAAACGATATATATACATCAGGTGACTACATTACTCTATTAAAACTCATTAATATAATTATCTCTTAATGACCTTTGAAACTGGTGGTGAGTGGGATTAGACAGGAATTAATTAAGGAAGGAATTATCAAGGGAAAGCGCCAAGCCATTACGACTATATAGCACTGGGAAGGGGTCAGGATAAGGATTTGGGATGGGACGGTGGGAAAGGAATGGTGCCCAACCACTTGTGGACGGTCGGGGATTGAACGCCGACCTGCATGAAGCGAGAGAGTGTTAGTGAGTGTCGGTGGGGGGAGTGCCATTGGTCCTAAACTGCTATTGGGTGGTGCTATTGCCGAAACTGATGGAGAGCGGCCCTAGGAACCAAACCAATTCTTGAGTAATAAATTCAATAGGCAAATAAGCATTATTCAAGGTAAAGAGCATCTCAGCGCCGGGACACGAGAGCAAACTTGAGACAAATGAGGCACAGATTTAGATGAAAGAGCCTTCGGTCGCAAATATCTATAGTTATCATAAGATAACCCGAGTTAATATTTATTTATTGTCAGAAATTCTATTGAATAACAGTAAGGTCAAACACCTACTAACATATATCATGAGCCTGTTGATGGCTGTTGCTACTAATAAAACACCTGTTGATGGCTGTTGCTACTAATAAACACCTGTTGATGGCTGTTGCTACTAATAAAACACCTGTTGATGGCTGTTGCTACTAATAAAACACCTGTTGATGGCTGTTGCTACTAATAAAACACCTGTTGATGGTTGTTGCTACTAATAAAACACCTGTTGATGGCTGTTGCTACTAATAAAACCTGTTGATGGCTGTTGCTACTAATAAAACATATGTCGACGGATGCAGCCAGAACATACCTGTCAGCATCAATTTGTATTCATCACTAAATCTTTCACATGTTTCTATCGCCATATTTTTTATCTATCATTCTATCATATTTTTTATCTATAATTCTATCATATTTTTTATCTACCATTCTATCATATATTCCATCTATCATATTTTTATGATAAATTGACTGAGATAGTTTATGATTGCTCAGGCTGTTACTTCCCGGAATGTCGACCACTGTTACATAGGCATATATATTCAAATAGTAAAATTAACTATTGTATTGGTTTTCCTTAATTACCATATTTGAGGATAGAGCACAAGCCTCTTGTTCGCCATCAACTCTAATACATATCGAATTAACATGTAAAACCACATTTTGATTATTTAAAAAAAAACTATAATGAAAAATATTTAACTATTTTTTTTTTTAGAAAATCAGTAGCAGCCTTGGGCAGGATTCGAACCAGTACATTTTGTACTTCCAAATCTAGTTTTTTTTTAATCACAAAATAACTTTATAAATTTGGCGTATCTTACATGCTGGAAAATACGGAATACGGATAGTTCATTGAAAATTATGGGTCTTAATTATACACTAAAGTCTTAATTTATTACATAAAATTACGATAACCTGGATAATTAATAGTACCAATACCCGGGGGAAGAGAATTAATTACAAAGCTTGATAACATTACTCCCTAATGATCTATTCAAGGAGGAATATTCATTAAGTGGTGAAATAATAGAAAAAGAATAGGCCTCCATAAAAAATGAACTGAACGTATTATAATATATTACAACTATGTGCAAAGGCACATTTTTTCCAGGGGTCAGATTATTTATGTTTACCCTAGATCTTCCTCACTGTCTGTCTGTCTGTCTGTCTGTCCTAGGCCTCTCTGTCCCTGTCTGTCTTAGGCCTCCCCCGTAGACATAGTCTATGAGATCTTGAATGTGTAAAATAAAATCAGAAGAAACTTTGAGGTTTTAAAATGTGTCAACACCTACAAGATGACATATATATATATATATATATATATATATATATATATATATATATATATATATATATATATATATATAAAATGACTGGTGACAAGAGGTAAAAAATCAAGTTACCTAAAATGACACTATCGCGGTTGTCAATCTAAATATGCCACATTCAATAACCAATAATATTTACACAAATTATCTTCACGTCGAGAGTTTTAGACTGATTCGCAATTTATATTCGCCCATGGAGGCTTCTGTGTAAGTCGGAAATGATAGCCTCAACTTTATCACATTGATAACGTTGGCATGGTCATTGATGCTCCACTGAACTTGATGGGCAGAGTGTATGATGAGTATGGGTGACTGTTGACAGTGCAACCCATTCACCCATGTGGCCCCGGCAAGCTGGCTTACCCATGCCATAAGGAAATGCTAGCTTAACTATGCAGCTACATCACGCGGGCTCATTCATGCGGTATCTATACTCTAAGAGAATTAATTTGCACATTTTTGGTCACAAAATTCATAATTCTATCCCCCCCCCCACAAAAAAAAGGCTTTCCAAACTGATAAAAATGTAAAAAAAATGCATTTTTTTTTTACATTACGCCTCGCTCGGAAAATATTCGACAAGCCATCCCATAATTTCGCGTCGCTCTGCAAAATAGTTGACAAAAATGTTTGCAAGTTGTGTATATTACATATTTGGAGCTAACGCTCTAGGCTGACCTTGAGAATGTTCCAATAATGTTCCAGACTCACCTAGCAAACCGTTTCCACCGAAAAATACAATTTTTCTATTATCTTTAACTAAACAAAGCTAAATAGACACTAAACGCTTCTTTTTTTAACTGATCTGAACTTAATATATCTGAGTTATTGTTTCCTTTATTCTGTGTGCTGTGTTCTCTCATGTATAATGTTTATTATAATTCTAATTATATTATTTGTATATTGTTACACGTGGAGATGTAATGAGCCAGAGGAAAACCACCACGAGAAAATGGTTTGCATTATTCTTGACGTGAGGCATTAGCCTAGCCTAGCCTAGGCTAATACCTCACGTCAGGTCCACCCAACCCCGTGACTTTACTGACGATCTTGGCTAAATAGGCTAGAGCTATCCAAGCAAAAGGGGGCGATAATGATGCCATATGATGGACTGGCTAGGTTTTCCCAACTCGGCGCGACAACTCATGACCTCGGCTGTATAATAGACTAGGTGTTCTAGCTAGTTGGGCCATAGTGGAGCCTTTGGTTGTATTTGTTATGTCTGGTTTTGACCAAACCATAGTGACCATTACAAGGGGAATTATATAAACGAAGAGCCATATTCAGCTATTTCTTGTCTGTAGATTGAGTCTTTGATGAAAGTGCTTTATCGTGTCTATGCGAGCCGTGTATGTTCTCTGTATTCCCTCATATTTCAAAAATCTCTTCTCCTTGATAGGGGAAGTGAGTACCGATCAGTACTCAAGCTGAAAAGCACAATTGAATTCAACAGCAGGAGCACTGTATTGAAATCCCTGGATTTGAGGATTTTCATAAGCTATCCTATCATTTTCCTGACTGATTTTATTTTGCTTGGTTATGATCACTAAACGTTTGGTCATCTGACATTATTTCCAAATCCTTTGCATGTCACTTTCTTTCTTGTTCAAATGACTCACACTCTTTCCATTGAGTTTGATGGGAAACAGAATACCCATCGCCAAACTTTACCTGTTATTCCTATTGATATCATTTTATCGGCAATCATTCCATGGTCGCATTTATCAAATGCCTTTGCAAAGTCCGTGAATATACCACATCTGCATATTGTTTTTCTTCCAATGATTCTGTAATTTTGTCATAGTGGATTAGTAATTGTGAAACACAGGGGTTTTCCCCGTTCCATGTTGACCTGGATTTTGAAGGTTATTGTTTCTCTATAAAACTGAAGCTCCACCTCTTAATCCCTCTTTCAAATGCTTTAATTATACTATGATACTCGAGTATTCAGGCTTTTTCAAATAAATAGATGATAGTGTGATTGTTTCAGTTTTATAACAATTAGAAATATCTTAATCTAGCACGTTTATAATAAAACTAAACATGTTATATTTTTTAAAGTAAGCATGGTTCATGTTATAGTTTCAAGTGATTTTATGTATAAGATGAAAAAATCAGTAGAACACTCTCCTCTCCTCACAACCCACTGCCAAGCCGCTATAGTTACGCCAGCATGGGAAAAATATTCCTGTAATCCTCACTACACAGACAGACAGGAAACATTTCATTTTGGGGAAACAGAATTTACGAGGTCATTACTTTTCCAACATCTGTCTCTTTATTTACGACTGCTTCGAAATAACAATCAAACTACGAGGTCGCCTCTATGTGCATGTACCACCGATTTTGTTTATTTTTTGTGGATAGGAAATGAAAGGTTATTGATATCTCAAATCCAATGCTTTATTGAATACTAGAAAGGAATGCAATTTTGTATATTCATTTTTATTTTTTTGCATTAAAGAACATAGTGTAACACCAAGGAAGGAATTATAATGCGATAATTCTCACTCACTAATGTGAGTGAAGGGAGGGGGGAATAGAAAGTCAAAATTGGCTCCAACTAATCACTAGCATAGTGTCTCTCCGGTTGGTTCATATGGGCGTTCATTCCTATTTTAAATTGGGGTTCTGAAGTGTTTTATCCCTCTTCCGATTTTCATTAAACGGTAATAGGTACTTAAAATGATTATACTTAACCTGACGTGCATTTGGACATTCGTAAACTATTTTTAAGTGTTGAATAATGCATTTATTATATTGAATTTAGTGCCACATCACACTATTTTTAGAAATTTTAGAGCATGTATCGTTTGCATTCACTTCTGTTGGATACAGACAATTTTATATTTTGGCAATAGAGGGATAAGAAGATTTGATTCAAGACCAAAATTGCCCTGTGATCAACGACGTTCTTTTTCGGGTTCAAAACATGAAGGTTAGGCTTCTACACCTGGGTGGGTGCAGGGTATATCTTGAGGTTATCTTGAGATGATTTCGGGGCTTTTTAGTGTCCCCGCGGCCCGGTCCTCGACCAGGCCTCCACCCCCAGGAAGCAGCCCGTGACAGCTGACTAACACCCAGGTACCTATTTTACTGCTAGGTAACAGGGGCATAGGGTGAAAGAAACTCTGCCAATTGTTTCTCGCCGGCGCCTGGGATCGAACCCAGGACCACAGGATCACAAGTCCAGCGTGCTGTCAGCTCGGCCGACCAGCTCCCTTGAGGGTGTTGAGGGTGTTGAGGGGGTAGTGAGGGTGTTGGGTGATAAATGACAAAAGACGAATGTTTAAATTTGTTCTCTTATGCTGAAAATTTGTAATGCTTTGTTTACGTGTGACAAAGGTTAGAGGGAATGGTAATGAAGAATGGAAGTGCGATATAAAAAATCAATATATTGGAATGAGAAGAACTAAAAAGGAATAGGTATGTTCCTAAACAGTAGGCTATAACGGAAGGTTAAATATGATCTATGGATAGAAAAAGCTCTCTAAGCCGGCTGACAGGAGGCAGAGGTCGCCTACTTGTAGTGTGATGGCGTCAGTGTGCGGGATAACACAGCTTCAGCACTTCAGACCCACTTAACAACTACAGAGTCTTGAAGATCATCATCCGAAGTGTAACTCCAGATGATGTGCCAACCACATTACACATAAATACTCATTACACTTAGATCCTCAAGAAGATGAGAGTGATTGAGGTAATTGCCGGTATCCAGGTATCTCATACCGGCAGGTGTATAGGGTCTAATGCCTGGACATTCAATCAACTCAAACTCTGTTCATATTCTTTTGAATTGCTCAAGGTGTAACGAAATTAATTATAATAATTAATTGCGGTAATTGACTTCATCACCGCTGGCACCGTGGTCTCATTTATCACTATTAAGGAAAATAATCCTCAGTACGTTAACAAAGTTTTCCGCTGTTGACTGTTTCTCGTTACTCTTAATTAAGCAAAGGAATCTGCACTACGTTAATTAACTTCTCTGTATCTCACAGTGCACCATATCCACCAATAATTGTATTAGGCTCATGCTGCCCCTACCTTCGCTAAGAATCATCAATCACTCTGGGATTTTCCCCACAAGTCTCTACACTAAATAGTTAACAAAATATTCAGTGTTCCTATCGTCTCTCTGAGCTCCTCTGAGTTCACTGAAGCTCACAGAGTCCAGCTTCATCATAGACCAGGTATCTTGGAAGCCTTCGAATCGACACATTGTTGAATATGAGGCTGTGCCAAGAACTCTTCCTCGGCGTTCATATTTTTAGACGCTGAAATTTCCGACGCCAATGACTTCTTCTAGTCTGGTGAGCAGAGTGCCATGTACCTGCCGCCGGGGGGCGACTGGAGGAACGCGCTCATCCACTTCAACTGGTCGGTACGGCGACGACTTCGCTTCTAGCAGATCGGCGTTCGATACCCAATGTTCCGAGGGGTACGGCATCGTTCATTCTCTCCGTCACCCTATCCCTGCTCCAAGCCTGTCCTCGTGTTTCTTCCGTGTGCTATATAGCCATACTGATGTACCGCTAATTCATAATTCTCTTCCTGCCTTCTCACCAGGATATCTCCAACATGATATCGTGGCCAGGCGCCAAACGCTGTGGACGGCATCGATCACTGGCGGCAGGATCAGAACCACTCCACTGAGCTACTGAATCACTTCATGATGTCATTGTTATTCATTTATCTGACGAGCTAACAGCCTTCAAGCCTCTGCTGATTGGTGTATACCACTTTGGAACCGTGACGTCACGGATCTCTGACGAGTCTCAGCCAATCAGAACACATCTTTATAGTCAGTCCGCCATCTTGGGCAACAAGTACGAAAATAATGTACTCCTTTATATCAATAATTGCCCTAAAGCCCGTTGAACGCTTCATTCCTAATCAATATAACTGTTTATGATGGCACAAATGGTTGGTGCTTGCGTTGACCACAATGAAGGTCCGTACCAGCAAATGGTTTTTAAATGGGAGACAAAAATAATGGGACCAGGAGCTACACGTCAGACACGCTAGTATACACCAAGCAACTATACACCAACCTAGTATATACCATGTTAGTATACACAAAGCTAGTATACACCATTCTAGTATACAAATGCTAGAATTTGTTATTCTTTGTTACTTCTGTGTTGAGTGTATACACGAAAGAAATATACTTGTGTACTTGTATATAACACACTAGTGAACAAGCAGAAGACCATGCTATGCTATAATCACACCAAACGACACAACAAGGCCAGTAGGCGGAGCATAACAAGCTAAACCACCAGGGGAGAATGTCTGTCCGTCAATCCTTAACTGCTGACCCTCAGATCGAAGTCCACCTTGTGAAAAGAATGGTGTTTACCTCCTCTTTAACCAACCGTCCTCTTAAAAAGAACGTCACTTTTGGCTCGTATGCGCGATATGGCCAAATTTGGACGTAATTTGAAATGAAATCGACTCACAAAAGTGACGTACTGTTCCGTTTTCTATTTGAGTCGTCCGGAGTACGCGTAGAGGTTATCAGAGGACACTTTAAATTAACGTTTTTCATAACGTTTTGAAACGTTATGAGAATTTCCTGCCCACCTAACCTATCAGAGGACCCTTAACTTACTGTTGTTGAAAAAAAAAATCCTAAATTTATTTTCATATTTTTTTCATTTTCAAATTACGTCCAAATTCAGCCATACGGGCAAACGGCCAAATGCGACGTTCTTTTTAAGAGGACAGGTTGCTTTAACAACGCTCAATGTCGCCCATTATAAAACGCGACCTCAAAGAAAAGGTTCAGTCACAGTGCGTCGTGTAAAGAGGTTAAGGAATAATGCTTGGCGCTTTAAAATAAACATGAGAAGTAAATCCAGGTATAATTTATCCGGTGGAGTTTGGCAAGACCCGTATATCACCTGGAGAGTAGAAAATATGACCTTCTATATATCATTCGCACGACAGCTTTGTGTCACCATTATATTATAAATCTGTTCGTGGTATATCAGGGGGGGAGGGGGGTTTCTGAGTTTACCTGATGATGGTTCTACCGTTTCTCGAAATTTATCTCTTTATGGTATCCCCAGTTACTATAGTTTACCTGTTTATCATTCTCCACGTTCTCGGAATTTACTTATGTTAGGCTTTCGTAATTCACCTGTTCATGGTATTATAGTTCTATGAGTTTACCCGTTTACCCTGGCCGCCTTATTAACCCGGAGCCATTAATCATCAACTGATGACTCGATATTATGGTACACACATTGTTAAATTCCTTTAACTATGATTAAACACCTATTCAGGTGTTTAACCCGAACCTTAAAAAACAGAATTTTGTATTTACAAAAATATTTGGTGAGTTTTTGTTGTATGTTTCATCATATATATATATTTACTGTAAATTATTTTCAGGTGTTTTGTAGGTTGATATAAATTACACGTGTAAATACAATGTACTTTTAGTTGCGGGTTGAAACAATATTGCATTTTATTCCTCTGGTAAACACGGATCACACTGCTAAATATTCCTCTGGTAAACACGGCTCACACTGCCATTTTATTCCTCTGGTAAACACGGATCACACTGCTAAATATTCCTCTGGTAAACACGGATCACACTGCCATTTTATTCCTCTGGTAAACACGGCTCACACTGCTAAATATTCCTCTGGTAAACACGGATCACACTGCCATTTATTCCTCTGGTAAACACGGATCACACTGCTAAATATTCCTCTGGTAAACACGGATCACACTGCCATTTTATTCCTCTGGTAAACACGGATCACACTGCTAAATAAAATGAATCGTCTCATGACTGTGGACGAAAAAAAAGGAGTTTGCAGCCAACACATAATAGGAAAGATATGTGGCAAAGCAAATGTGTGAGTGATTAATTTGTTGAAAAGTTGGCTATTAAATACAGGTGTGACAGAATGGATTACAATACGAGAAAACAAAAGTTAAACACAATTATAAGAATAAAATATGTTGTTGAAATTTACTTCGACATTCTGATATCTGAATCAGAATAATTTGGATGTTATAAAGAAGCAACTGACAGTCAATTGCAATTATTGTTTTAAAACGGCTAGATAAATAATTTTTGTTGCAAAAAACTTGATCGTCAGTGCTTGAGGGAATGACAATTGCGGATGAAAGAACTCATATTATATTAATATTTAAGCAATTGATGAGTAATATAAACAGGAATTGATAGAAGAGAGGAGACAGGAAACTGTGGCAGAGAGAGTGCAGTGATGAATAACATGGAGGATGAATAATGACGATTATGAGCAGCTAAAACCGGAGCTCAAAAGGGTATCGTGAGTACCCTCAAATGTATACTCAATTTGAGGGATATACTCAAAATGTGAGTATCCTCTCCGTGTTAGCTACATCGAACCCCATGAAGGGATTGAACCTGACGACCCATCATTCAGTAAATGAACAATGTATAGAATTATACATATTTAAAGCACTGTAGGATAATTATATCACTAGAAGATAAATGAGGTCAAATAACATCGGCTACCAATGGATAACAAATGGAATTAAACAAATTCTCAGACAAAAATTAGCCTAATTTTATAAATTCTCTACAATGTCAGAAATCCATAACATGCCATCCCTCCATGTTTTCCATAAGTAATACAATAATAGTTATTCGTCAACCATTACGGTGTTGTTTGGCTAAATATCAGCTCGCGGGGACAGTAAGCCCCGAAATCATCTCAAGATAACCTCAAGATCAAGATTTGTGACTTGCTATGCCAGTATAGATCATCCATTATGCACTAGATCTATGCTAGTCTTGAGATCTATTGCCTAGATCTATGAGATCTATTGCCTGATCTATGGATCATGCTTCTCCCTAGTCCCCACGCTCGTCAACACTGAACTACATCAGTCTGCGTCAGTTATCTTTTAAAGTCTGTCAAGATGTTTTTTCATATCTGATTCTTTGACTGATTTTATTACTCATACTCCATTAGTTGTATCGTCAAATACATTAATGTTGGTAAATTTTCTTTTTTGTCTGAGAAATAATTCGCCAGATCTGAGGATTTATTTGGATTTAGGGTTGTGGGCTTCTGCTGGCGTTCTCTCTAGCTATAGACAGTTTTACGGTCTAGAAAAGATCCTGATTAAATGCTTTTTGAAAACTGGCTCCTGTTCTCTCTACTCCTGTTTGTGCTGAATTCTGTCCTCTTTTAACTCATTCTGAGATATCAAGAAGAAACCTGTTGCATTTCACCCCCCATTCCTTACCGTCTTCAATTTTATGTACATTTGGTACTTTTTGCCTTTATTACTTGTTTTTAAATTCTTTTAAAAATTATATGATTGCCATTTCTATCATTTATTTGCTCCTGTGTTATTTTTTTCCTCTTTGAGAGCCGCTAATTTCGTGTTCATCAGTCTGGGAATATTCTGTTGCTGAGCTCAAGCACGTCTTAAAAAATAGTGCAGTATTCATCACTGATATCATGCAGTATGAAGAGTCACGTCATCTTCACTGGATGTTCTCAAGGTGATCCTACCTACGAGCATAACGTCGAGTCTTCACAATTCATCATTGACGTCATTAAAATCAGGGATTCTGACCAATGTTTTCGAACGCTGTTTTCCACTATTTTCCAATTTTCCTTTTGATAACTCCCCCCCGAGCTCACTTCCTATTTTTATGCCCTTTTTTTAGATAGCATTAAGTCGAATATATATCATTTGTGTATTTGTTTCTGTGATATATTGTCTGAGGAAGCACTTATGGGCTGCTTCCTAGGATTCTTCTGTTATTTACAAGTTTACATTTACTGCGTTTGTACAGTCATACTTCTCTAGTTTATTTTGTGGTAAATGAAGGATGGCACAAGGCATGAGTCATGCTTGTCTTAGTTCGAGCCCCGATGGTCCAGGTAGCTAGGGCACCGTTCCTCCACTTTCCTGAACACTGTGATGCTAAGTCTCGTCAGCCTCACTATACATGTTGTGTGTGTATAGGCAATAAAGAATTGCTATACACATCGTGATCAATTTCTATACACACCTTGAATAACTGCTATACACGCCATTAGAAATATAATTCAATTACAACCTATAAACAGAAAAGGTGAATGATTTACAAGTTATCGTGAGATCAGATCATTAGAATGCACGGGCAGAGCGCTCCCCCTTCACGTAGAAATCAATGCTAGATAAAAAAAAGTAGTTTTGAGGGCTTGATAAACACAAGTTTGGTAGATTCACAGGCAACCATTGATGACTTAAGCTTTACTGAACTCAAGTTTGCTGGATCCCGAGCCATGGTAATGATCGCTAAACTTCACTGAACAAACTCAAACAAGCAATCACTATAACTGGGAGATAATTACACGGACCATATATATATATAGCCTCTGAAAAAGAGACGCAAGCCAGCTAATCAGTGCTTTCAAAGCGGAGTCAATATTTTTGGATCTCTTCATGAAAAATACAAGGCTGTTTTTGGAAGCTTTTCATGGAAGATATTAGGCTTTATTGGACGAGCTTCATGAGAGATATAAAACTTTATTTTTGTGATGAGAATTAACATTAGTTGATATTTACCTAAACAATCTACTCGCATAAATACAACAGACCAACAGAAGAGACACAACAGACCAACAGAGCAGACCAACAGAAGAGACACAACAGACCAACAGAAGAGACCAACAGACCAACAGAAGAGACACAACAGACCAACAGAAGAGACACAACAGACCAACAGAAAGCACAACGACCACAGAAGACACAACAGACCAACAGAACAGACACAACAGATCAACAGAACAGACACAACAGACCAACACAACTTAGACAACAGATCGCCACAACAGACCTACACATTGGCTTCCACTGCTGACTTCTACTACTCCTCCTCCTCCTCCTCCCACTGCTGACTACCTCTGGCTCCCACTGCTGATTGGCCCTCCAAGCCGCCTTCCTAATTACAACATTGACAAGTTACAGGGCCAGATTAGCTGGATGATGCCGGGGAACTTTTCCGAAAACTCTGAAAGCAATTTTTTAGCATTTTATTCCTCCATGTTTCCAAAGGTATCAAAATAATTTGAGATCCTTTGATCACTGGGAATAATTTGTATTGATGTAATATCTCGTTTTCTAGGAAAATAACTTTGCTG